>CAMXCT020000229.1:165000-285231 GCA_947184155.2 Cladocopium goreaui | reverse complement strand
AGCTTTTACACACAAAAGCTTTTACACACACAGGGGCTTTTACACAGAGAAGTCCTTACACAAAGGAGCTTTTTTTCACACAGAAGGTTTTACACAGAGAAGTCTTTACTCTAAGGAGCTTTTGCACACAAACGTTCTTAGGAGCCTTTACACACAGAAGCTGTTTCACAAAGAAGTCTTTACACAGATATATAGCTTGCACACACAGACGCGTTTACACACAGAAGCTTTTACACAAAGAAGCCTTGACACTTCACACAGAGAGTTTTTACACACGGAAGCTTTTACACACAGTGAAATCTTTACACAGGCGTTTCACACAGAGACACTTTCACACACAGAAGCTTTTACACAAAGAAGTCTTTACACAAAGTAGTTTTTCAAACGAAACTTTTACACACAAAAGCTTTTACACAGAGAAGTCTTTGCACAGAGGCGCCTTTACACGAAGTAACAAGTTGAAATTGGCAGCAGTTCTTCGGGAAAAACCCTTGGCAGGAGCTTTCGGGAACTCACTTGCTCCCCATAAAAGCCGTCTATTTCCAACAAAGTTCCTATTCCATGAACGTTTTTCAAAAAACATAAGGAATATATTTCTGAAGCAGGTCCCCATCCAAAAGCTTTCAAGCCCACACTGCGATGAAATGGAGGGTCGAGAAATCCGGCGGAGCCGACGAGGGGCGTCAGCCCTTAAATAATAAATAGTAATAATAATAATATGTAAGAACAATTAAGAACATACAACGACCTAGAACAACAAAGACCGTGACAAGTACAAAACATTGCAACAACCAAAGACAACCACAACAACAATAGCCGGAAGATGCAGCAAAGCTGACGAGTGAGATTGTTGAACGTTTTCAAATCTACTCCGGCCTGCCATGGGATGTGAATAACTTTGTGCTCATGAAACTTTGGATCGAGATCGCTTCCGCCCTGTCCCACCTCGGCGGGCAAGGACGTGCATGGCCAAGAATGCGAATGCAAGAGGTCTTCGCTCCAACGGACATGGCTTTTAATGAATACATATTACTGAATACCAGGTACAGTACATCAAGGAACAGCATCTTGCTTCGGTCAAGTTACTCGCGCCCATTCAGCAGCTTGTGAGAATCCAATGTTTTTGAACTGAATGCCACTGCGCTGATGTTCAGCCAAGTGGTCACTTCTATTCCAATACAACCTCGGTATACAATTTTTGTGTTTGTGGCTACAGTGCATTCGTATGACCCTTAAAGTGTGTCAAAGGCCTGAGGCAAGGCATCATGGTCGCGAAATTGCTGCCGGGAAACAAGTACGAGTCAACTGGGTATGCTCCCTGCGGCGGCCTCAAAAAATCCACATTGAGGAATTGAAGCCAGTATAAGCCAGTATAAGCCAGTATAAGCCAGTGTAGCTGGAAAACTCAAAGAAACATGAGTGACTCAGTGACTCATGAGTGTTCCAAGGAGTGCCATGTTGTGTAGGGTGGCAGCAGCGATGCATCCTCTCCTTGCTCCAAGGATAAAATGACTGATGCCGGTATTGTTCATTGACCAATAGCCTCAAGGTGTCAGAGTCTTGGGACACAACGAATTGACAAGCAATACAAGCTGGGCCATCCATGCCGACATCCAAGGATTCAATCGAATTCACAGTATGTTACATTCATCAGGACATATCAGGACCTATGCTTAAAGCAATCCTCTTGATCCCATCAATTTGTCAAAGCAACTCCAGATTCCCTGCTACTTTTGTGGGCCCTCTTCGGCAATCGCTGGCTCCAAATCTTGCAAATGATGCAAAATGTTCAAAGATGTTCAAAGGCTTCAAATAGAGTTAAATAGTCAGTCTGGGAAGGGACTGGACAACTCTCAAAAACCGAAACTTCCGGATTGCTTCGAAGTGACTATCGCAGAACATTTCCTCAGCGAAATGTTCTGCGCTTGAATTGATTTGATCTCCTGGTCCTACTCCAGCAGGTCCACTGCCAAATACCAAAAGAAGGCGCCTCAGCTGCACAGCAACATATAGTAACCACGTGCAAGGCCCAATCAAGGGGGTTCCGCCCAGAAGCAGCAATTGTGAGAGGCTTCTCAAACAAAACACTTGGTATTTCCCGCTCTCCCGCGAAGCACCCCAAAAGACCAATGAAGTCGCAGTGGGAGACAATCACCACAATCTCCTCGAGGGATCTTCGTCAATTCCACTGAGCAGTTTCTCATGGATTGCTCTCCCTCAAAGCTTTCGCCTTTTGGCAAGGCATCCCAATCATCCCAGTAAAAAAAAATCGGGTCGGACTGTATTTATCTGTATTTTGAGATGTTCAGATACGTTCAGTATATCATCTCGCTCTATGCCCAAAACAGTAGGTCTATGCTTGGGACTCTCCTTGGAGCCGGACAATTGAACATGCTACCTTGATCTACCTTGATCTACCTCCCATAACTGGCTTGAAAAAGCATGGCATGGATGGCTCCTCCTCTGCATTCTGAGGCCAAGTGCGCAGCAACTGAACTACACGTTTTGCCCGGGCGTAGGCCTTTTGGCACATTGAATTCCAACAGCTTCAGAGACTTTCTGCCGGATTACAAGAGCGAATGGCAAAATATGCAACACGTATGAGTACATATGAAAGCAATACATAACAAGAAATATATAAATAAAAAAGTAATGATGTTCACTCCGAATTCTAGCACCATCTATTACCATTGACAGTGCCCACCTCAGCACATGTCTCCGATCCTTGTCCATTTTCAGGCACCAGAGCTGCATCGAATCCTGCTACAGGTTTCTGGCTAAGAGTGCTCAGAGGAGTACCAGGCACGCGGTTTTCGCAATCTTTGGCACTGAAACTGTTAGAAACGATTTGAACATATTTGAACAGGTTTATGAAATCTTATGAACATGTTTCGATCCTGGGAATTGCTCTTGGATCTGGATCCTCTCCAAACCACGCGCCTGGGTCCAGCCGATATCAGCCGAAGATATCTGGTAAAATTCAACGCAATCACCGAGGTCACGACATCTGGAGCTCCAAAGAAGCCCTGAAAGAAACATCTGCCGTGCATGGACCAATGGACAAAGGCCATACCAACTATATATGCTGCAATATACTGTAATCATCTGTAACTCTGTAACTAATCCATACTACTCCTGTCATATCATGGTGCTATATCATGCTAATTATACCATTCTGTGTTACATGGCCACACCAACTCGTGCCTGAACTTCGTGAACATCTGGATGGACGGTGACAGGCAGTTGCAACGCCGAAGCCAATGGCTGCACAGTTTGCATTGCTCTCCTCAGATTTGGATGTGTAATGTGTAACAGAAGGAAATCAACATGGCATCTGTCAAGTGTTGGGACATGTTGGGACAATTGACATTTCTAGGATTCACCACCCAACTCCTCGCGCTTTTTCTGCTGGACCTTGAAGGTCTTCTAAAACCTGAAGTAGGTCTATTGACCAATTTCACAAACAACTTCACTAAGCCATCAAATGGCATGATGGCATTGAAAGACTGTGCCTTGTCCAAGAGGCATGGATCCGAGGCAACAGCTTTGAGACCGCCAGTTCCCAAAAGGCATGGGCAAAGGTCGGCTCAGCTACATTCAAATTTGAAAGGTTCTGGAGCACCTTCCGCTTCCTTATACCGACCCCGTGCACGAGTAAAACTCAGCACAGGGTGAGGTGGGAGGGCCCACTTTGAACCTAAAGCAACAAAGTATACAAAGCACTAGGTAGTTGGGGTTTCATCCTAACCGTCGACACGACAATCAAGGATTCACCACCCAACTCCTCGCGCTTTTTCTGCTGGACCTTGAAGGTCTTCTAAAACCTGAAGTAGGTCTATTGACCAATTTCACAAACAACTTCACTAAGCCATCAAATGGCATGATGGCATTGAAAGACTGTGCCTTGTCCAAGAGGCATGGATCCGAGGCAACAGCTTTGAGACCGCCAGTTCCCAAAAGGCATGGGCAAAGGTCGGCTCAGCTACATTCAAATTTGAAAGGTTCTGGAGCACCTTCCACGGCCCCAAGCATGGCCTTCTACAAGGGGGAGAAGGCTGTTTTTGGGGTCTGAAAGGTATATTGTTGAATTTTGACCAAATCTTTTGAATCAATACGAAGGCCAGGAAGCATGGCCAGGCCATCCTGGAGGTAGAGACGCGCAACGGCAAGTGAATGCCAGCGTCCACGGAGCAATATTGTATCCATGGGTACCCCCTTTTGGAGGAGGTGTGTTGCACCTCCTCTCCTAAGAGAGTAAGGTTTGAGATCGAGATGCATGACACGAAAGAACCGAAGGTAAGAACGAAAGGTCTCACGGAAAGATTGTGGGGAGTAAGGCCACAACTTGTCCCCCAAACTGGGGTGATACACCACTTTCCATGTATGCAGCAATTCCAGTGTCAATGCATCACGGATGGCTACTGCCTCTGAGGTACCAGAGCGCAATCCCGACTTAGATTGATGCAATGACAAGATTCCACACTCCTTTGAAAATTCCAAGTCTTTATATGTTATCTTTAACATCTCACCTGTACGAAGAAGAGCGTGAAACCCCAGTGAAATGAGGCATGCGAACGGCAGGTGGTTCAGCTCAACAGCACGTGCCACTATTGCCCTGGCCAGTAACACGGTCATGGGTGGTGCTCTGGCTGGGGCTTCGATGCGTCGCCAATCTTTAAAGAGCCGCCAGGATTGCCTGAGCATCCCGCGAAGCTCAGGCATAAAGAAATGAAGCCCTGACAGCCCATCTGCAATAAAATGAAGTGATTCTCCACGTGACCATTGGAGTTCAATGTAGTCACAGAGAACCAAATCAAGATTATCCATACTACTATGTGTTTCCAAGTAGGGCAAGATTCTTCCAACAGCGGATTCATAGCGATCCTTTGTCTTCTGTGTGATGCTGAAATCTCTCAAACGGATTCCTGCCCGGCGCTTTCGTCTCTCTGCCTGAGAGCGAGCTGCCAGCACGACCCGGGGAAGGCGCCGACCCATCACGCACGGCTTCCAGCATCAGTGGGGTTCTCAGCAGAACCCACATGAGCATGCATGGCAACGGACCCAAGTCCTAGTTGAAGAGCTCCTATTTTGTTACAAATCGGCTGCAGCATTCGGCTGGAGGTTCTCCCTTTACACAAAATATACAAACAAACCATGCTGTCCTCAAGGTGCAACCAACGACAATTAACAGATGAAGGGGACCGAGCTTTCCAAAGGAAGGTATTAAGAATCATCTTCATTTCCAACAAATTAATATGGGAAGATCGGGTCCAGCGAACCGTAAACAATTATTTCCATTGCCACCACCAGGCCCGCACGGACCCATGTGCGGGGGACTTACCCCCCATTAAATGCCCCGTTTGAATCCTAACATCGGTCCCTGTATGGTTAACCATTAAGCCAAGGTGCTGAACCAGTTGAAGAGGAGCGTCAGGCGCAGGGGCTAGGTCATTCCCATATTGTAGCCATCGAGTCAGAGGCGCAAGGACAGCGGGATGAGCGGACGCTCCCGGCGCAAGTCCTAGCCGCTGTACAATCTGACCAGGCCCCATCCGGGGTACCAGTTCAGCACACATCTGCGAAATCATAATTGCAAAGGAAAGGATGCTAAATGAATCGCCACATAACGATTTACGCAGATCTTCAAAGGCTTCTGAGCTCTTCTTTGCCTCTGAAGCTGCCAGGCAGTTAAGAGTGTGGCCTGGCCCAAAACCCAGGAGAAGCTCCCGCTCGGAAGAATCCAGCGGCCGCTTTTCTCCCACAGAATTGCAGAGCATAAAATGCTCTGCATATTGGTATGGAGGGAACCTGAAACAGTCCTGCCTCCACCGTTCAACTGTGTCCGGGCTAGCACGGTGAAGGCCAGCTGGCGCCGGTGGGGGTTTGTTTCTTTTTATAGATTTCATAAAAGTTGGAAAACAAACTCCCTCATCCTTGAAAGGCCATGTCCAGCCCGGACGAATCCAGCTTTCGACGGGAGGTTTGGGGGCAACCACAACCGCCCGAATGTACTCCTTTTCCGTCCAAAGCTGTACACCGTCCATTGCAAAAAGCTCTACCGAGCACCATGCCAACCGTGGTCTGCTATAATCCATGCAGTCAGCTGGATCCAACTTAACAGGTACGATATCCAGCTCCTTTGATATCTCCCGTCGAGCTGCTTCGTCCATGGACGCCACATTCTCAACGCAGTGCTTCACTTTGCAAAAGGTCCCAAAAACCTGATGGACCCAACCCAGCAAGGTGAGAAGGGTCCAGAATAAACGGGATCCCTCACCAGCTAAGTTTTGGCGGTATGCCCTTGCGCTTGAGAGGTGCACGCAAGGGAACCCAGCTATGACATGCACTTCTGAAATGCGGGAAAAGGTATTAGCCCACGAACGGACGTCATCTTTGGTCACTTTCTCAATGTCATGAAGTTCAATGACATCCGGCCAGGTGGATCTGGTGGTTCTGTTCCCTGCACGGGAAATATCTATCGATATCTTCCCAGCAAGTTCTAAACCTAACACGTCATAAATACGGAAGGAACCACCGATACCATTAAAAACTGAAATAACTAAAACCGGAATGGGGATGGGCCTGGCTCGCAAGTTGTTGAGATACCCCACTAACGAGCGACCTGACCATGTCAGTAGGGAGCTCATAGCCGAGGCCCCTCCCGTTTCCGAAGCATCCGAACATGTCACCAGCGGATCATATCCAATTTGCATATCAGTCTGCAGGAGAGGTGCCAGGCACATTAGTACCAGCACTTCTCTATGAAGCCTCCGCACCAGGCCCGCATGAGGCCAGGGGGTTTCAATGGTGTCCCAAGCCTGTGAAAGGACACCCATTGCTGCTCTCCTGAACTGGAGGATAAATACCCAACGGCCCAAAATCATCTGCGCCAGCTTCTTGTCCCATCGACGCTGGCTCAACAAAAACACGCTTCCCCACAAAGTCTTTAGGATACGCGCGGGTGAGGCCCCCAGCATACCCAATCTTCCATCAAGCCTGATCCCAAGCTCCGTCACTTCTGGCGAATTAATCACCTGCTTATCAGCCGCTGTCAAAACTCCTGCATCGCCCCAGGCTCGAGAAGCGGCGTCTTGCAACTGGGCATTTATGGTGGCCTCCGTCTCGTGAATAACCTCACCAGACATGAAATTGTCCAAGTACACTTGCCACCAAGAAGTGCTGCACGTAGATTCCCGAATTGCCTGAGCAAACCATGGCGGTAGAGGTTTTCCTTTCTTCAATTCGAGGCTGTTGGGTAACTTCCGCAGCAGTATCTCCCGGCTAATCATTTGCATTACCCCAACAGAAGAAGACCATCCCATGGGCAATACAATACATGCCGGTCTAAACCGAAGAGTTGGATCCAAACCAACATCAGCACCGCAGGCAACATAATTAAAACACATATATGGTTCCCAAAGATGGGGGATCCGGAAGAGGTAGAATGCACATGACATATCAGCTTGACTCATATAAAGTTCTGAACCTTCCGCAACCACTAAAGGGATCCAGGATGTGGGACTCGGTAAAGTAGAAATATCTCCTTTAATAACAGAAAGAATACTGTTGGCTGGAATAAGGTTCATGATAACACGTAAAACCGGCAAATTGCCTGAAGTAAATTTGCCAGGTTTTACAACTCCGAATAAACCGTTAAGCAATGGACCCTGGGGGGTTTGGAACGCAGAGGATTCCGGGACCCAGCGCACAACCCCCCTACTCTCAAGAAGTTTGAATACCTTTAATTCCTCCCCTCTATGAACATGTACCTTTGCCTGTTTCTTTACCGGTCCCCATTCAGTCATTGGCAGCAAACATTCTTCGGGGTTCTCCATTAGGTACTTTGTTCTCCCTGTCAAAAATTCCATCACGTCAACAGATCCCCCGTGTTGCGGGGGCGGCAGTCCCTTCTCAATCTGTTCCATTGTTAGTGGATATGGCTGTGAGATTTCCTCCCCAGTGTAGCTAATTTTCTTAGATTTCAAGTCAGAAACAACTTCAGGAAAATCAAGGTCTAAGGGAACTTCTCCTTGTAAAAACCTATTGATTTTTCCTCTTAAGGCTCCCATTGCCGCACGGTGAACTTTTCCTGGCTTGCGCCCGGTCCCGTCTTTTTGACAGTCATAGAAAGTATTGATGGCTGTGCAGGCTACGCCCAGCCAGCACTCCGTGGCGAAAGCCACGCCACCGGCGGCGGCTGGGTCATCAGGGCCCGCAGGTAAAAAAGAAGGAAATTCAACCGGCAGGGGGAACAGACTGCCAGGTCTATTACGACCGGCAGTCCGTGAAGGTCCAGCAGTCTCTGGCTTCAAACTAAAAAGCTGGTTCTTCAACCCCCATGCCAGCCACACGCCACAATCGGCAACTGTCTTACATCCAGACAGCTTTTCCAAAATCGTCCCAAAGGAAAACATGGAATCCCTGTCTTCAGTGTCGTGCACGGCCAGATCAAAAGGCAGGCCAGCACCACTCATGCTGAATTCCTTCAAACTTGAATGCAAAGCTTCGCTCAAATGGGAGCCAGCACTCTGTTCTTTCAAATTCCCAGAGCTCTCCACTGAATGATCAACTCCCGCAGTGAGCTCAACCATGCTGCCTGAGATTGAATCATCACTGTTAAGACCTGCACGGGTATCACTTCCAGCAGGTCCAGCTAAATTCAACTGTCGGGCTTCGGTGCTGCTTCGCCCGTCTTCTCCTTTGGTGAGCCCTGCCAGTGGCTCCACCCCTGTTTTCCTCCTTTTCCTTTGGGTTTGCCCTTCTTGCCTTTTCCTTTCTGATCCTTGCCCTTTCCTTTCGGACGAGCATCGCTTTGCCAGTCCCACTGCCAGCTTTGAGAGCGAGACCATGAGCCTTTTCCGCCGGCTTTCTCCACCTGCTTCTGGTGCCGCATCGCAGCCAGAAGAATGTGCGGTGGGGCCGTCCCGTCGTCCTCCAGAGACTGAATCTCCAGATAACGGGCGGCCTGCCAGCCTTGGCGCGTCGCGGTATCCACGGCAATCAGCCGGGCCGAGATAAGATCGGCCAGCTGTGCCAGGTCCCCTTCTTGTAGCAAGTCCAAAGCCTTTGCCAGCATCGCCAATTCCTTGGCGTCTCTGCTTCTTGCGTCCAGCGAGGGCTTCAAGGCCAGTTGATAGTACGTGTACATCTTGACCTTGCTTCCTGCCCCGCGAAGACCTGTGCTTTCGTCCTGTTCCAAACCTTCTTGAGCCAGTTGCTCGGCCGCTTGAGCAACCAGCAACCGGTATACTGACCCAGGCTCCTTCATCGACTTTTTCTTGAGAGGGGGCTGCAGTGACAAGCTGGACGAGTCCTCGCTCGACCCCTCCTGCGAGGAGTCTTGACTGCTCGAGCGTCTCTTTCTCTTTTTCTTTTTCTTCTTGTCTCGCTGCGACGACCGACTCCTTGATCGCCTCTTTTTCCCGGTCTGTTGAGAGGTCAGGGTCTGACGAGACGCAACGGCTAGTGCCAGCGTCTCTCCAACTCCCTTCCCTCTCTTCTTTCTCAGTCCTCTCTTCTTCTCCTTGGGGGCGACTTCGGTATCCGAGTCCACCGGGATGACTTCCTCCTTGACCTTTTGGGTCCTGGGGCTGAGCGCCACCGCAGAGGATGACTCCACAGGCTTTCTCAAAATTCCAGCCCTCAACGCACCCCCAGGCCCACCGTCTGGAACAGCCGATGGTAGTTCGCCCCCCTCCCCAACGAAGGTAACACGCGTGCGGCCCTTGTCTCTGAGCTTCCGGAGCTGCTCCTCGACTTTGGACGTATCGTTTCCAACCGGGCCAGGGTGTCTGCGACCTGGAGGAGGCTCTCCTTCCCTCTCTGTTGCAGCCATGTCGATGCCCTCCAATATTGCTTTTCGAGATGCCTTGGAGAGCCATTCTGCATCGAAGTCCCCAGGAGGGTACCACTTGAACTTCATCAAATGGACGCCTTGTGAACCAGCCTGTGGACAGTTTCCTTCGGCATCGGGATAGCATATATGATGAAACTTCCTGGCTCCTTTGTAACACCCTTGCAAACGATGCTTGAAAGCGGCCTCGGCACAACCCAGCGCTTTCACCTCCAGCCAGATCCCTTCCTGCTTGGACTGGCGGGTCTTTACCAGCACGGCGATAAGGCCAGCTGGTGCCAAGGTTTCGTCTGCAAGACTGTAAGTCAATACTGAGCCAGCGGGGACATGGCGTGTCCTCCAAAACTCGGCTTCGAGTACATCGTACTCTTGAGGTGCATTTGGTTTGGGCTGAGCGGCAAGGCTTTCGGCGACGCGTTCTCGCCTCTCGCCCTCGTCTTCTGTGTATAGCCATTCCACGTCCTCCCTCATTGCACGTCCACAGACAGCAAAGGAAGGATTCAGTCTCCTCGCAAGGGGTCCTTAGACCCTGCGATCGAGACCGTGGCGGAAGCTTGAAGACAGCTCAGTTTCCTCCCCCGTCAGCTTCCTGTGACTGCGGCGCAGAGGATCCTCTACTTCTCTGTAACGACGTTGGTGCTTGGTGCCACCTCTTCTCCCTTTGTTTTTCTTTTTCTTCTTTTTCTTGCCACTAGAAGGATACTCAACCTCCCGGGGCACAGGGGGAGGACCAATAGGCTCAGCAGGCCTTTCGCTTCCTCTACCCTTGGTCTCGTATGTATCTTCTTCTTTCACTCTGGGATGTCTCTCAGCTTCCTCTAGGCAATCGTCACGGTGCCTGGGCTCCTCCTCTTCTGACTCCTCAGCTAGATAATCGTAGCTTTCTTCTTCCAACTTCTCTTCACGTCGCCTTGTGTCTCGACCTCTGTCTCGACTCCTCTCCCTCGCGTCGCGTTCAGAGTAACGCTCCTCGCGACGAAGGGGTGATCTAGCTGGAGGAGGAGTTGGGGCTCTTGGTAAAGGCGGCCGATTGTCTCTTCTTGGACTCCTTGACCTCGGTGGGGCAGCCCGAGCCTTCGAAGCAATCCCAGAACCTGTTGGTGGACCGTCAGTGGTAATGGCCCGATCAAGGTTGCGGAAACCTTTGATCAGCCTTGCAGTTGACAGCAGGGCTTCCTCAGCAATCTTGCGTATACCAATGTTGACCCACCTCTGACGCAGCAGGTTCTGGGACAATTCGAGGGCTGAACAACCAGTACACCACGAGTCACCCTCTGAAGAAGGAGCACTTTTGCACTTGTTGCAAAAGGCTTCAGGCATACCCTCACCCACTTTGAACCTAAAGCAACAAAGTATACAAAGCACTAGGTAGTTGGGGTTTCATCCTAACCGTCGACACGACAATCATGGAGTTTGAGCAGTTTTGAGTTTTGCTAAGGACTCATCTTCATGCTGCTGCAAAGCAATCTGAGACGGTGCTTTGACCTAAGCAGTGCCGCAAGTGTAGCTTGTCCATGGTTGCAAAACGCAACTCTTTAATACTGTTCACATTTTTTCACACATATATCATATCCGCAACAGCATGAGCTACAATTGGCGTCGATCATCATTATATTCCACGCCACTTGCATGCGACCTCCATGTTTTGAATGTCTTTGTTTCATTCGGAATTGAGTTTCTGGCCCTTTCAGTTGCGCGCCTAAGCGCCTTCCAAGCAACTCGGCCTGGCAACGAACACAAAAGTCACCCGAGGGACACGGGCTGTGGTTTGTCCAACACTATGATGATTAGAATCTTGGACTTGGAGATGTCTTGACAAGCTAGCGGCTAGCGGCTAGAAACTGACAACAATGATAAGCCAATAACAGCAAAAACAAAACCACGGAGTTCGCTCAGAGGCAAAGTCAAGATCATCCTTGTGTTTTGCGTTGTTTTCATTGGCGTAATCATACTACAGTAATCTACAGTATATGTAGTAGATTATACTATTGTTCAATATTGTTCATCGGTATTTCACTATCTCGGTTTTCGACGTTCCAAGATTGACATGTCTCTCAGGTCCACGTTGCACACATTGCGAGCCTGCTGGTGCCCTAGCTTAGATAGGGGGGGATCGATTGATCTCTTCCCATAGAAGGCTTCTCCACTGCCATGGGCTGCCTTCGTCATTGAGAACAAATTAGCAACTGCTCTGCCAGTTGGCATCTTACAACGATGACTTACAAAGTGCTACTGAAATCCACGTCAAGACGAAGAATCGGAAGAAATGCTCAAGTATGTAAAATTGAAGTCTCCTCCAGGATATTGTTTTCAGATTGGCCATGGCGGACAAGCAGCACGTGCATTGGACGAATATTTCTCTGCTGAAGCCACCGGATCAGTGGCTTGTCAGGTAGACTGTCAGGTAGACTCTACGCTCTCCATGTCTTGTAGATTGTAATGATTTGTAATGTGTGTCTGATGTGTCTGGCATTCTAAAAAGATCTGAAAAGACTGTATCTAAAGCGAGTTGTTGATATTGCAAAGTCAGCCATGAGTCTTAGAAGCTTCAACAGGTATGAAGATTTGTATGGAAACCTTGAGCCAAAAAGAGCTGTTGTAGACTGATCACAAAGCTGTGATCCTGTTGATGACCGCAATTGGCCATTGCATATAATTGCTCTGATTATCCCATAATATTGTCATAACATGCACTTTCATTTCATGCAATGTCTAAGGACCTTGGCACGCATGGTCCTTTTATGTCTTTTTGACATCTGAGGCGCGGGAAGTTATGCTCAAATCATTTGCAGTAAGGAATCAGAAGCATGCACGTTGGCAATGCCTGTTGATGTTTTTTAACATCCTCAAGTGAGTGCCAGCTGCTACATTGCCGGCTGACAATAACAAAATATCAATCCAAGTGCAACTAAGCAGGATGTCATCATCTCAGGATACGATACTGAAGATCATTGAACCAAGGATCACCTTGGCACCAAGAACGATGTTGAATGTGACTAAGCAGGGAGAATACATACTTGCATCTCACATCTCTTTGATTTGGGATATTACACCCGGTTCCGCCACTTTGCAAAGGGGCCGGGATTGTTTGGGAAATTGTTGTTTTTCCGTTTTAGGTTTCTTGTTTTGATTTGTTGTTCTGTCCATTTTCCATCTGCAGCATTTTGAAGCTGGAAGCTGCCATTTCCCACATGATTTTGGAGCTCAACCTCTCATTATCCATGGTATTCGCAAAATGTTGGTGCTCGAACTGCTCATTTTGCATGCATTTGCATAGTATTTTGCAACCAGGGTCCGTTTAGGATTGGTTTTAGATGGTTTTAGGCTTTACTTAGGGTTGTTTTAGTGATGTTTAGTGTGTGTGTTTACGGCTAACTTGGGGTTGCTCTAGCTTTTTGTGTGGTTGGCTTGAGGGTTCTGATTTAAGGTTGATTTAGGGTTTATGTGGGTTTATTAATGTATATTAATGTAGTGTTTCTTCGGTATTTAGGCTTGACAAGCAAAAAAAGCACAAAAAAAAGAAAAGCGGAGAAGCAAAGCAGCAGAAAAGCAGAGAAGCAGTGAAAAGCAAAGAAACAAAGAAGCAAAGAAGCGAAGAAGCAGAAAAGCGGAGAAGCAGACTAGCAGAGAAACAGAAAAGAAAGAAGCAAAGAAGCAGAAAAAACAAAAAAAAAGCAAAGAAGCAGGGAAACATGGGAAAAATAAGAAAACATAGCCTTCCCATGACCTCCCTTTGCAAATTTTCGTCCATCCTGTCCAATCTCTGAATTGAAGAAGCTGCACGCCCATGGCTATCCAGGTCAACTTTGGATTTGCTCGTCTGTCCTGCGGCGACAACAGAAGTCAGAAATGCAGACCTCCAGATGATGTCCCAGGATGTCAGTGTTCTCATTGAGGCTAGAATGGAGGCCCAAGAATCCCAAAATGCCTATGCTTACTATGCTTACTATGCTTACTATGCTTACTATGCTTACTATGCTTACTATGCTATACAATGAAGATCCATGATCAATGCCATGATCCAAACCATTAGAAAGGGCCAATTGCACTCCGATTCATCTTTGCCAAGTGCAAGGGAAGCTTGCCACCCTCTTTGCAAGGCAAGCATGTGTCTGCAGTCTGCAGAGACTAGCTTGTCAAACTCAACAAGGAGTAAGTTGAAGGATGAAGGGCATTTAATAAGGCAAAGGAGATCATGGAGATCAAAGGAGTCTGCAGGGTCCCAATATGATGCTGTCCTTGGAGTAAAGGAGCGAAGCAAAGTACCTGCAACATCTGCAACTAACAATGTTTTTGACATTGCATGACATTGAAGTAGGAGTAGATAGGAGCAGGAGAGGGGGGCCACATCCATCCCAAGCCCAGACTCGAAGCCTGAAGAAGCTGCACGCGCATTGTTTGCTTCGCCTTTTCGAACGCTTACCTAAACAAGCTCTAGATATCTCTAGACCTGTCTGTGACCTATGTACAACTTGGAAGACTGTACAGTGAACAGTACAGCATCAATAGGATTATATATATAGTATAGCAGTATAGGCTTCAGTTGGCATATCCAGCACCTTTGACCTGTCCACAGACCGGAGGAGGTCAAGACACGCAACAGAAAGGGCTTCAAAATCTTAGAGTCGCATCAGTCGCACGCATGGGATCACAGCGAGAATCGAACCAGTGACACCAGTCTCAATCCTGACAACAGTGACTTACCAGTGACTTACCAGTGACTTACCAGTGACTTACCGGTGGCAATCGACTTACCATTGGCAATCTGTGGCAATCTGTGACGGTTCTGTGATTCTGTGACAGTCCAGTCTGAGGAAGTGACTCTTTGACATGTTTCCACCAAGCTCGCCCAGGACTGATACCGAACAAGTCTCCTCTGATGCAAAGCCGTGATACAAGCCCTAAAACTGCTTGCGTCTCTCCGCGGGAAGCCAAGTTGCAAAACACGAAAGGGCAACAGAACCATTTGGAACAGTATGCATGTAAAGAAGCTCCTTGTTTCCAACTTCTTTGCAGCCCTAGTGTAGTTCTCAACCAGGGCCTGTGCGATGGCAACACGAAAACCAAATGAAAATTGAAATAGCATTGGCAACATTGCCACATTATATCCTTGTCTCATCCAACCTGCAAGAGTGCCCTCCTTGTCCGGTGAGCAGAATGCAACCCAGTGATTGAGCTTCACGCAAAATACGCAAAGAGCGAACCCTTGCACATTCTACGCTGGTCCTCCAATATCTTTCACTTCTTTTTAAATAGCGTTCACTACATTGGGCTCTTTGCCAGGCTTTGTGGCATGTTCATGTGTTTTTCGTTCGAAGCACCTGCATGATCGGGCCAGTGTCAACATCGAAACTTAGTTCTGATATGTTTTGATTTGCTGCACGGGAAACTTGCTGAAACATGAAAGAGTTTTTGCCACAAAAATATGAAGAGAAGCTATCGGTTTGGGAATGTAAGCATCATTCATGGAATTACCATGATACCCAACCACCGTTCCAAAGCCCCAGCATTGCCTCCAAATCACATCTGGGTAGAGTTTTGTCAGCCATGCAGCCGGCTAGCCAAGCTCCCTGGCTCAAGTCCAATGCTGACGGTGGCTTTCTGTGCGCACCATGCTGAGCATCATTCTGTGCATCTTCACATCTTTTCATATCTTTTCCATATTGTAGAAAACTACGGGCATACATTTAAGTATGGTTTCTAGAATATGTCCAGTACATCTGTGCGGCCTTCCTTCAACCAGGGCCAGTACTTTCTCTCAATCTGCGCTTGTCAAGGGCTAGAACCTATGTGGAGACAACTTTGTTATACTTTCTTGTATGCCATAGAACTTGTCTTGCTCAACCAAGTCTCTTCCTGTGCACATCATTGCACATATACCTAACGTCCGGGTGCTACTAAAGAACCCCCCGCAATTAAGTACGCCCAATCCCGGGAAATATTAATAAACCCCCCCCGTAATAAAGTACGCCAACCGATTTTTGACATGATTTTTTCCGTTGTTTTTTTCCCGTGTTTTTTCCGTTTTTTTTCCTCGATTTTTTTCCGTTGTTTTTCCGTGTTTGTTTCCGTTTTTTCTGTTTGTTTTTCCGTTTTTCCTTGGTTTTTCAGGTAGCCCTGGAGCCACTAACATCTAAATAATAATGAATGTTTGCACCCCCCTAAATAAAGCATTTTGATTTCAGGGGTCTATTTTTTTGGTGGTTGGATTCGTTTCTCAATTGCTTTCCTGTTTGAACCCTTTTCAAAAAATAATTAAAACATATTAAAACACTCAACTACCTCATGAACCAAATGCTTTATTTAGGGGGTCCCAAAATAAAGTATGCTGAAATACGCTCCCGCGGTTTTTGGTGGGCAACCCTTTCTCAAACCCTTTCTGAAGCCCTCAAGACTCTTTGAGCTGGAAGCTGTAAACTCCAAACTCCAAATCTTTCCTGGAAAGTTCTGGAGTTGAAAAAAATCAAGAAAGTCCACTTATGTATTTGTTTTCAATTAGGCAATTCATTTGGGAATACTAAAATGGAAAGAAAGTCCACTTATGTGTTCGTTTTCAATTAGGCAATTTGTTCGGCGCCACATAGGTCTGGAAAATTTTCCAGGGACCCCTGGCCAATGTTTGGCCTAAATTTTATTTTGAAGCTCTTAATGTTTTCGGGGGGTTATTAATAGATATTAATAGCACCTCAACATTTATATATAATACATGTTAGAATTGCCTTCAAAATCCGTCAAAGATATTTATTTTTTAATAGAAACCTGTTGGATTGGGAGTTCAATTCATTCTTTCTGGAACTTCCCACCTTTGCAAGTTCTCCAAAGTCCATGGCTATCCGCCATTTGTCCTTTGACACACGTGGCAAATGAGGACATTCGCACAAAACAGTCGCCAACTGCATATTTACTGTTCAACATGGTTCCTCGCGCGGTCGACATAAGAGGTCAGAAGGAGCAACGACCGCACTCTCCCAGTCAATCACAGCATCGAGTTGCCATGCCTGCAAAGTGCAAAAGGGTGCAAAAAAAACAAAACTTTACAGTGAGATTTGTTAGGATTTTGTATGTGACAATCGAAGAACATCCAGGCAAAGTCTTAAAGTCAATCAAAGTCATCGTATGTCATCGTTGCCCCAAGCCGAGCCGGCCTGACTTACCGCTGAGGTAAGCAGATTGCCACAATTTATGTCTTGGTGAAGCAAAGCTGGACTCGTCGGTCTGTGTTCCACCCCTGCAGAAACCCAGGAGCGAACGAATTTATCCTGGGTACACGTGGAAAGTGATCCAGCCTCGAGCAAATTGATCGATCGCCTGTGAGCGTATTGCAATGTCTTAGTCTTACATGTCTATCATTGGTCTGCCATTGCAGGACACAAGAAAGCAATGAGAAAGATTGGAAACAGATTAAAAAAACTATTGTTCTGCAACTTCTGCTGCAATTGTGATTGGAGCCTCACCAATGAATCTCAAAGCAGGCGGCACCAAGTTTTGGAACCAAGCGAGGTACTCAGCAAGGCTTTCAAAAACCAACCTGAAGTTGCTGGACAACGCATTCACAGCAAGGCAATACATGGGCAACTAATTAAATTTGCAGTAATTAATACTGTAGTATTGCCAGTAGTACCGCACAAGGCGGTGGCGGAAGTTTCAAAAATAGGAAACCTATAGGAGAGCTTGGTTGTTGTGAATCAGGGATGGCAGAGCGAAGCCACTGATGGACTGAAAGGTGCTTGATCTCTCTCTCTCTCTTTCTCTCTCTTTCTCCCTCTTTCGCTCTTTTTCTCTCTGTTTCTCTATCTTTCTCTGATTATCTACCTACCACCTACCTACTGATCTATCGGTCTATCTATCGGTCTATCTATCTATCTGTCTGTCTGTCTGTCTGTCTATCTATCTCCCTATCTATCTATCTACCTACCTATCTAGCTGTCTAGTTTTCTAGCTATTTGTCTATCTATCTATCTATCTATCGATCTATCTATCTATCTATTTATCTATCTATCTATCTATCTATCTATCTATCTATCTATCTACCTTTCTATCTATGTATCTATCTATCTATGTATCTATCTGTCTATCTATCGATCTATCGATCGATCTATCGATCTATCTATCTATCTATCGATCTATCTAGCTTATACCACCCACCGCTAGCGAACCCAAGATCCTTCCCATTGCCGAGGTCGGTCTTCACGTCCTCTGACACCGTCGCCGTAAACCCTTCTTCCAGGGCGATAGGTGTCGTGGGAGTCAGCAGGAGCGGGAGGCGGCTGTAAGCCTTTTGCAAGGAAGGACTTGCTCCCAGTGCCCATGTGGCGGTGGGGCTGTTCGTGATGCTCTTCTGGGAGTAGTAGCACTTCCCGTCCTCCTGTGGAGTTAGAGTGGGAAAGATGTAAAAAAAGGACAGAAGACACTGCTGGCATATCCCCAAATACGGGTCATATTCTGCCGGCGAAAGGACAACAACGACAATTCCAATAAGGATGTGACCCTGCAAGACCCTTGCTGGAAACTTGCTAGATTATTGCCGGAACCTTGCTGGATCCCTTGCTGGAACTTTGCGCGAAATGTTGTTTCCTGTTTTCGGTTGATGTTCCTGCTTTGGTTATTGTGCCAATTTGTGATGTTGAAAATATGGCATAAACTTTGTTGGGGTTGTTTTGCAACCTTGTCACTTGCTTTGCTTTGGCTTCCGTCTTGACTTTTTTTTTCTGATTGTTTCGTGCTTTGCTCAATGTGCTGGGCTGTGTTAGGTTTTGGGAGGGATGGCAGACAATTAAAGACGAGGGCCCCTTGCTGAACATGCGATGATGGAATCTTTGCCTGTGCCTTTGAAGACACCCTTTGCTGGAACCCAGGCATGAACCTTGCAGAAACCCTTTGCTGGAGCCCGTGCAGGATTTCCTCGCGGGAAATCCTTGTAGGAATTCTTGTGGGTTTTTTCCCCCAAACAGCTCTTGAGCTGATTGGGATTCCCAATTCTTGCCAGAAACGGCCTTTGTTCCTTCATGATTTGCTGGCTTCTCCTGGTTCCGGCTGGGCTTCCGGTGCTTGTCTCCCTTTTACTCTCTTCTTTGGTTCCGGTGCTTGTCTCCCTTCTTCTCTCTTCTTTATTTCCTCAGGAAAGGGGTTCTGTTCCATCATGATACGCTGATTCTTCCATGTTCTTCCTGGTTCCGGCTGGGATTCTGGTGCTTGTCTCCCTTCCTCTCTCTTTTTTGGTTCCGGTGCTTGTCTCCTTTCTTCTCTCTTCTTTCTTTCCTCAGGAAAAGGTTTCTGTTCCATATGTTCCATCATGATTTGCTGGTTCTTCCTTGTTCTTCCTGGTTCCCGCTGGGGTTCCGGTGCTTGTCTCCCTTCTTCTCTCTTCTTTGGTTCCGGTGCTTGTCTCCCTTCTTCTTCTCTCTTCTTTCTTTGCTCAGGACAGGGGTTCTGTTCCATCATGCTTTGCTGGTTGTTCTTGCTTCCGGCTGGGGTTCCGCTGCTTGTCTCTCTTATTCTCTCCTCTTCTTGGGTTCCGGTGCTTGTCTCCCTTCTTCTCTCTTCTTTCTTTCCTCAGGAAAGGGGTTCTGTTCCATCGTGATTTGCTAGTTCTTCCATGTTCCTCCTGGTTCTGGCTGGGGTTCCGGTGCTTGTCTCCCTTCTCTCTTTCTTTTTTCAGGACAAGGGTTCTGTTCTATCATGGATTTCCCGGTTCCTCCTGCTTCGGGCTGGGGTTCCGGTGCTTGTCTCCCTTCTTCTCCCTTTTATGGAACAGTACGGTTGAAGTAGTGAAGGAGTAAAACAGAAGACAAGAGTGCGCCAGATAGTCTCATGAAATTTGAATTGCACATCACCTTGGTGGAAACATGCGTTGTTGCTGTTTGGGGTGTATGCTGGTGTAATTTTGGGAAACCATAACCAGAGTTACAGGTTTAGTTTGTGGTTCGTTTTATCAGTTTGCATTTTTGTCTGTTTCATGTGCGGAGCATTGCGGAGCTGTTTCATGCATCTCTAACTCTTAGAACAACCTGGAGTGTAGAACCCGGAAATTCTGGAACCTTGGAACTTAAAACCCCTAAAATCTTGGAACCCTCGAACCTTGGAAACCTTCATTCTTTGGGTCCTGAAGCCAAGTTTGCCCCGTGACGTTGCAATCTTGAAACCATGGAGAGCTCTAGAATCTAGAACCCTTTTCATCCCAGAATTCTGAAACGTTGGGGCTTTGAAACCATGGAGGCCTGCAACTTTGGATTCCTGAAGCACTGCAACCTTGGAACCGCACCCCGTGACAATTGCAGATTGGGGTGGAACTCCGTCCTTGCCATTGACGAGCTCAAGGACCCCCGCAGGACACCGGCGGCCACCAAAGCGCGCCGGGAACAGCTGCTGGGGCTTGTGGGTGCGAGTCGTAAAGTCGATGCAAAAGACTGGGCCGATTTCACGGCTTATGCGGCATGCATCTGACTCTTTTAACCCACGCAGCGTGACCCCTTCCGGGATCAGGGATCCGTGGGCCCAACCTCGCCTGGGAAGGTGGGCCACTGCTTGCCTTCTTCCACCTCCTCCTGGTCCCCCGGCGCGGCCTTCCTCTTGGGCACTGGCGGGATCAAGTATAATCCCGCCAGTGCCAGTACATCAAGCCTGAGCTGTTTCATTATCATTTATTTCGCGCGAACATTACGCCCCCAAAAAACACCAAACGGTGATTCCATATCCATTGAACTTTTGATCCATGCCTAATGGAAAAAACATGAACCACAAACGATATTTTCTCAGAAACCATGCCGGAATTTAAGACAGCAAGAAGACACAACGGGGATAGGTGCGAACAGGAAACAGGAAACAGGAATGACTTCATGACGAAGCTAAGCAGAGATGGAATTGGAGGTCAAATGACTTCGGAAACGGATCAGGTCGGAGATGCATGATTGGAGACGCTTAGGAGAAAGATAAATTGGGAGACGCATGGCGCGAGACAAAGGGCGAGAAACAAATGAAAGAAAACAAAAACGAACGCAGAGCCAGAAACCACTAGACAGAATAAGGAAAATTAAGTAGGAAACCACATTTGCGTTTCGGGACGACAAACGTTCGAGAAAGCTGGGCGACAAGTGGATGACAAGGGAGACAAAAATGAACCACATCATCCTGGAGACTGCTGGGAGACAACATCTGGGAAACCCCATTTGGACACAAGAGGGCCTAGAGATTGGAACGAAAATGGAAGAAGGCGGAAGACAAAGTGGAAAACTAAACGGAAACAAATTTCCGGGACACGCTGGAGGCGAAGCGCATTGCAAGACGCATTGGAAAACGCAGCGGGGTGCAAAGTTGGAGGCGCAGTCGGAAACATGCTGGGAGACAAAGTGGGGCACAATGTCGGGGACAAAGTGGGAGACGCGGTGGAGAACAGGGCAGTCAACAAAGCGAGAGACAAGGTGGAAGACAAAGCGGAAATATGCTGGGAGACATAGCGGGGGACAGAGCTTCTAGCTTCCCGGAACCCCGCGTACATATGCGGATCAATGAGAAGCGGCGATGCCCCCCCAGCTTCTGGAAATTGAAACCCAACGGCTTTCTGCCGTTGGAAGTAAAAGGGGGCAGGTGAAGAGCCGGACACTTGTATAGGCACACCACGAGACACATGAAGGGAGGCAAGTAAAGAGAGACATCCGGCGAGCCGGGCAGCACAAGGCACACGGGGAGACATATAAAGGCCAGGGAAACAAATAAAGAGGCATTTGGAGGACCACAACTCGGAGGCAACCAGAAAACAAATGAAACGCAATCGGGAAATGACTGTGGGCCGCGCCCGGAAGACCGTTGGAAGTTGTGGGCGGCAAGCGTACGGCAATTCGGATGCAATGGGGGCGCACAACCCCAATCCAAAGACACGTTCATCTTCACAGCTGCTACCCACAAACAAAGAATGTGCCTCCACGCCTCCAGAAGCAGAATTGCACAAACTGTGTTTTGCACAGTGCACGTACAGTGCACGTACAGTGCACGCACAGTGCACGGTACAGTGCACGCCACAGTGCACGGCCACAAAACGCTGCAAATGCCATGGCATTGGCGTTGTGTTGACAATTTACAAAAAAACAATAAAAATATTTTCTCTTTTTGTGTTTTCTGATTATTTTTGGGAAAATACGTGGTATTTACAGCGTTTTGTGGCCGTGCACTGTGACGTGCACTGTAGCGTGCACTGTCCGTGCACTGTACGTGCACTGTGCAAAACACGATGTTTGTGCCCCCTTATATTTTCATCAGCAGAACGCTGCAATTCTGCTTCTGGAGGCGTGCAGGCACATTCTACATTAGTGCACCATGCAAGACACACAGCTCTGATCTCCAATTTTTGCCCACATGCGGAGCAAATGCTGCAATGTTGCTTCTTTGTTTGTGGGTAGCAGCTCTGAAGATGAAAGTGTGTTTGGATTGGGGTTTTGGCACGTGCAAAAGGGAATTTGTTCAAGCTTGCGTTTGCACATCCATAAACGAAGAAAACAAATCTGTTGCGTCTTTGTTTGGTGGGTAGCAGCTTTGAAGCTGCGAGTGTGCTTGGATTGAGGTTTTGGCAAATGCAAAAGGGAATTGGTTCAAGCTTGTATTTGCACATCCATAAGCCAAAAAATCTTCCCCGGTATCTACTTATCTATCCATCTATCTATCTTTCTTTCTACCTATCTACGAGTATCTATCTATCTATCTATCTATCTATCTATCTATCAATCTATCAATCTATCAATCTATCTATCTATCTTTCTATCTTTCTATCTATCTATCTATCTATCTTTCTATCTATCTATCTATCTATCTCTCCGTCTATCTATTGATCAAACTGTCTATCTATCTGTCTATCTGTCTATCTGTCTGTCTATGTATCTATCCATCTATTTATCTATCTTGGTATCTAACTATCTGTCTATGTCTGTCTATCTGTCTATCTGTCTATCTATCTGTCTATGTATCTACCCATCTATTTATCTATCTATCTTGGTATCTAACTATCTGTCTATGTCTGTCTATCTGTCCATCTATCTTTCTATCTGTCTATCTGCCTATCTGTCCATCTATCTGTCTGTCTGTCTGTCTGTCTGTCTGTCTGTCTATCTATCTATCTATCTATCTATCTATCTATCTATCTATCTATCTATCTATCTATCTATCTATCTCTCCGCCTATCTATTGATCAAACTGTCTCTCTATCTATCTGTCTATCTGTCTATCTGTCTATCTATCTGTCTATCTATCTATCTATCTATCTATCTCTCCGCCTATCTATTGATCAAACTGTCTCTCTATCTATCTGTCTATCTGTCTATCTGTCTATCTATCTGTCTATGTATCTACCCATCTATTTATCTATCTATCTTGGTATCTAACTATCTGTCTATGTCTGTCTATCTGTCTATCTGCCCATCTATCTGTCTATCTGTCTATCTGTCTATCTGTCCATCTATCTATCTGTCTATCTATCTGTCTGCTAGCTGTCTAGTTTTCTAGCTATTTGTCTATCTATCTATCTATCTATCTGTCTATCTATCTATCTAAACTATCTATCTGTCTATGTATCTATATTTCTTTCTTTCTTTCTTTCTTTCTATCTATCTATCTATCTCTGTCTGTCTATCTATCTATCTGTCTATCTGCCAGATTGAAAACGAAGCTCTTCTGCGAGACTTCCTCATTTTTCGAACTCAACAACATCAAAAACAAAAAATCTGCGAATATCTGCGACACTTCTTTTATTTTTCAACCTAACAACGTCCAAAACAGCAGCAATTCTGCGAGACTTCCTCAATGTTTGAACTTAACAACGTCAAAAGCAAAGCAATTCTGCGAGACTTCCTTCAAAAATGGAAAGTTGAGTGCAGCGCTGAGAGCCTCGTGCCAATGCGTTTTGCGATTTTTCCACTCCTCCTGTGTAAAGCACTGCGCCTGCCACGAAAAATTGATGCCAGGTCATACGAAGTGCTGCACCTGTCAAGCAAAATCATCTCAGCAAACCTGAAGATCTGATACTCCAAAATGCAACCCCTCTCAGGAAATGAGCGCCCTGACCTCCGAACATCTCTGATGAACATGTCTTTTGTACTGCACCTGCCACGCGACATGCATCTTTGAAGATCCTCTTCCAATGCCCCACGCCTGCCATCGTTTTTGGGCATGCGACGAAACCCTCACGTTTTGCTCACTTTTGACAATGTGCACAATCCCTTGCGCCTGCCACGCAAAACGACATCTGAACCTCCAAAAGTGGCGCGGACGTGTAGTGTTTTGTACATTTTCACTTCGAAATTTGCTTCGCGCCACAACGGCGTGCACTTTTTTGACATCTCAACTTCCAAAAGTGGTCCGACAATGGTGTGTTTTGCACATTTTGACTTCGAAATGTGCTTCGCGCCACAACGGCGTGCACTTTTTCGACATCGCAACTTCCAAAAGTGGTCCGAGAATGCTGTGCTTTGTACATTTTGACTTCGAAATGTGCTTCGCGCCACAATGGCGTGCATTTTTTTTGACATCTCAACTTCCAAAAGTGCTCCGAGAATGGTGTGCTTTGTACATTTTGACGTCGAACTGTGCTTCGCGCCACAACGGCGTGCAACTTTTCATTTCTCATCTGGCCAGCTGGCTCCACACCCGCCGCTTTAGCGAGCTGACCTTTCGACCCTCCGGAGCCACAAAACATCGAAAAAACAGAGTGTTTCGCGACTTTTCCTACCTTTTCGCACATCTGCATCTTCTTTCTTCTGATTCTTTCTCTTCTCTGATCTTCTCTCTTCTAATCTTTCTCTTCTCTCTGCCTCTGCCCTGCTCTGCTTTTCATCTGTCCATATTGTCGGAAGTTTGACTTCTAAACTTCCTTCGATAAGGATTTATAAGAAATCAGAAGCAAGATAGACGGAGATCTTGATTCAACATGCCAAAGCTGTCTGGGCATCACCGTGCACTGGGCATCACCGTGCACTGGGCATCACCGTGCACTGGGCATCACCGTGCGCGTCAAGTTACACTGGCGCTGCATCTTCCCGGCCAATGCGCTGGGCCTTCAATTTTGTGGTCACCTCTCCTTCGATGCGGTGCCACTCCTCTCGAGGAGCTTTCACCACGTCCTCCACAGAGTCGATGTCCAGAGATGTCCAGAGTCCACTACTAAGTCACAATGGTCTCTACATGTCCTATCTTTTCGAAAAATAAACCCTCCGTTACCCTGCACTGTTGACCGAGACTGCAGATGTTTGCATACTGTGACCGACTTGACGCATTTCATGACTTTGTCGACTTTGTCGTGAAGATTCTTCAAGTTTCATTAAGTTTCATGTTGGCCAAAGAACTTCAACTGTCTGAAGTTTGTCTGACAGGCATGCCTCAACAGTCTGAGTCAGGATGTACTCTTGTACAATGAAGTCCAGCGTGCCCAACTGAGTTCCGCATGAACCAGTGAAAAGGACATCCGGCACCCGAACGCCTCAGACGCAACAATAAACTGGGCTGTAAATTCAACACTTTGGCTGACTTTGGCTAGGCAGTGGGACAAGCCTCTTTAAACTTTCGGCACAGCTACATAAACCATCCCAAAGCTTTTGTTTACAAATCCTACCTAATTACAAAGCGGTGAAGAGTAGGATTGTACCATCCAGCGATTGCAAGTGAAGCGTCGTTTCTCAAATTAATCTGTTGAGAGCTTTTGTGCAATCAGATGAATTCCTTTGGATTGACTCCAATCTTGGGATGGAAGTGCCTGCCCGGCGAGCAAGGTGCATTGCCTTCACAATCTGGTTGCCCGAAATGTGCAAACTTAGAGGCTGGTCCCCAACCTGCAAAATGAATAATCATGATCAATCATGAACAATCCACAATGCTTAGCGTGGATACTTCATTTCTATCAGCTTTCGCTCATTCTGTCGCTCTTCTGTCAGTCGTCCAATCAAAAATGATGCCTGCGATCCAAGGATTTGTATAATGACCCTGTCATAGGACTTGCCATCCTCAAAACGCGGTAAAAGAAAGAAATTGACCCGCAAACAAACAGGCAAAAATCAGCAGTGCAAAGCAGCGACATGTGACATGCTGAATACAATCGCTCTGCCCTAATACAGCGCATGCACTTGATCGTCCTGAATCATGCCAGGCGAAACTTCCACCAACCACGTCGAGTGAAAGCTGCTCTTTAGTCTCTTGGCAGATGCCACCGAAGTGCCTCACTTTGCAAATTCAGAGCGTTTTCATCTATATTGGATGTGCCCAAATCACGGCAACTCCTATGAAAGCCGGTAAAATCACTTAAATCAAAGGCGTTCTCTCACCTGGGGGACTCTTTCATGCTGTTTCATGCTGTTTCATGCTTTTTCTGCGTTCTATTGTCATAAAGCGCAAGCCGGTCCGTGAATATTGCTGTAGTCTCAATGTCTTGCTGGTTGCGAAAGTGCAGAAAGGGTTTCAAGATGTTTCAAGCCTCGCTGTGTGAATTCCACAATGACATCCATAGGAAGATCTTGGACGCACTGCTCCAGGCTACTCCCAATCCTGGCACAACATCAATGCACTCGAAAGGGACATCCAAGAGTTTGCAGAAGGTGTGTAAAGGCGGTTAGAAGATGTTAGAAGATGTTAGAAGATGTTGGAAGTCACGAAATTCGCCACCACAGGAGTGAAGGCGTGTTGTGATGCAGGAGAATCAGCCAGAGTCACAAGCTTGCGTACTAAGCCTCAGGTGTAAGCACGAGTTTGATTCGGCGGGTTAACGTTAAAAAAAACGCAAGTCACCTTAGCACTAAGAGTTCATTGTTTTTTTTCCGTTCTAGTGGGCTTGGAAATTAAAAGCTAAGTTGGACCGCGACTGGCATCAGATTTGCTCTAACGTTTGAGAAGCTTCGTACTATGTTTTGTTTCTGTGATAAACAAACACTCTGTATTTACATGTCGTGTATTTACAGTTTTTTTTTGCAAATTGACAATGATTATTGCCAGAATTGTTGGTACAGAAATTCGAAAAACTCTGCAAGCATCTGCAAACGACTTGTTTGGAAGGTTGGGCTGCAGAAATTCGGCTACAGAGAGCATCGCAATACCCCATGCTCTAGTTGTTTTTTTGGGGGGGCACAACTTTACTGGCGTTTGTTTCAAAACAAAATGAAACTGAACCGTAAACAGTGTTTTTTTTCCGGCTATTCCGCGCTCAGGAGTTGTGCTGTGTTAGATTATTTTGTGACCACGGCTGTGCGTATGTATATATATATAATGATGTCATATAGTCGCATGACATGTGCTGCATTCTTGGACCGCCCTGCGCGATACTCACACGTTACTTGACTTTTCTCCGCTCGCCATCTTTCGTTTTTGAAGTTTGTTCCACGCTCTGAAAATCTCTGAAATACCTACTGTACTACTTAACTATACTTGACTACTCCACACAAACGAGTTTCATAATGTAAAGTAGCTCATAATTCCACAAATTTTCAAAAATTTAATGGCTCCAACATTCTCACCTATTGCGGATCATCCCCGTTGATCTACTCATTCTACTTCCACAATCTTCCACAGCTCTGCAAGCACTGGGATCATTCTGACGTTCCACTCCCTCTGTTGGATCCGGCAGCGCTTTCACGCGAAGCGTTGTGAATATCAACTCAGATCAACCAGAACCAAATGGAACCAAGCAATGGCCAAACAATGGCCAAACAATGGCCAAGCAATGAAGTTATACTGCTACACTGGGCTATACTGACTATGCTCGTTCTTTTCCAGTTTGCTAAGTTTGCTCAGTTTGCTGTTGACATGCATTCATCTGGTCCGTGGCAATGTCCTTGCGTGATCTGGCGCAGAACGACATAGCGCTTTCGTTTCCGGATCAAGCTTGCGCCCACCTGCTGCCGTTGCAAATTCTGTGCATCTCGCTCTAATTTTGCGGTTGGGTCGGGTATGGTTTGGGCACTGCCGAGTTTGGCTATACGTGCATGACGAAGTCCAATTTGCATTGCCAACTTCATCGTCTTGCCTGAACTTCCAGAGCCACTCGAGTCAGATGAGCTGGAACTTCTAGAGCTCGAAGATTGACTTACTGCCCTTTGGCATTGGCCAGTCATGGCACCAGAAACACTCCAACTGAACTGTTTTTTCAATTCCAACATCTTCCAAATCAAAATTCCAGGGGACACAAAACACTACATTGTCACTACACCATCCTTACTGTACCATCATACAAAGTACAGTAACACAAAGCCGCTGAAAAAACTAGACGACGGATGGCCCGAGAGCGTAGAGGAGCAGGGTCTTCTCTTGTTAGTATGGAGACACCATATTACAAACAATATATTAAAGATGTGTTATAGGCAGTCGAGAAGAGGATTATCAAGACAAAATAGCAAAGTGCAAGACAATAGTTTGCATCGCAAACACTTTTACACACAGAAGTTTTTACACACAGACGCTTTTACACACAAAAACTTTTACACACAGAAGCTTTTACACACAGAAGTTTTTACACACAGAAGCTTTCACACACAAAGGCTTTTACAGACAGACACTTTCTCACACAGATGCTTTTACACAGACACTTTTACACACAAAGCTTTTACCCACAGAAGCTTTTACAGACAGAAGCTTTTACACACATACGCTTTTACACAGATGCTTTTACACACAGACATTTTTACACACTGACACTTTGACACACAGACACTTTTAACAAAGAACCTTTTACACACAGGAGCTTTTACACACAAACACTTTTACACACAAACACTTTTACACACAGAGACTCTTATACACAGAGACTCTTATACCCAGACGCTTTTACACACAGACGCTGTTACACACAGTCACACAGAAGCTTTTACACATGGGCGCTTTGACACGCTGCCACTTTTACACAGAAACACTTTTACATACAAATACTTTTACACACAAAGTGTTTTACACATAAGCGCTTTTACACACAATCACTTTTACATACAGACGCTTTTAGACACAGACGCTTTCACACACAGGCCGGCCCATGTTTACGCAGTCACAGTGAAGTCATTGTTGTCGTGTCCACCTCAGCAATTCGACGGAGGGGTGAAGTTTGTACCATGTATTGGGAAGTCAGTGACAATAGATGTACCATGGCTGATGGCAAGGCCATGGTACACCATCACTTCCATTGAAAGTCATAAGACCTGAGGAAGAGCCTGGACACGTATACCTTAGATCGTGCGTGCATGTGTCGATGGGGTGGTGTGGCGAAGTCCCATTTCCATGTGAACCGGAACAAAAAAAGGAAATGACGTGACTCGAAACCAACATGTATAAACATGTCATGAGGGCTGTGTGCTTTGGGGTCCCCCAACCAAGGTGGTTTGCCATCTCCCCAAAAAAAGGATAAACGGGCGGACCTGGCAGGCGGCGAACGTTTCTGGGATATAATGGGATGGCCCTTGCGCTCCTTTCCATGTTCTTTTTGGGTTAAGGGTCCTGCCTCCTGACTGTGACTTGAATTGAAACTCTTATCTTAACACTCATACATCCATCTCATGTATTAACACTCATACATCCATGTCTATCTCATATCTCTATTTCTATATCAATATATAATATATCGATTTGTCTCTTTGTGGTAAAAGCCTATCCATGTAATCCATCCCATCCCTTGGCCCTGACTCGATGCAAACCTAGCTACATAGACCAACCATGCGGATCTGCAAAGCATTCACGGACTATGACTAATGACTGCGACAGATCACATGCAGTGATGTCCCGGCACAACTATATGCGCAAAAGGAATTGGCAGCTTTCTTGATTTTCACGCAGGCCTCCAAAATCTCCGAGGACAAGCGGCACAGCCACGAAAAGAAGCTCTGGAAATGCTGACAGTCATATCTGCTCGGACAGTTCGGGTGACAAACAAAAAATGTTCATGCCAACCTCAGCAAAGAAATGTGATGCTAAAGTGTCACCCACAAACTCCACAACCCCACGATTACCGAATCACAATGTAACCTCATGAATCCATTTATATCACTTTGGAGGTAAAATTAAGCATGCCGACGAAACATGCCAAGCAAACAAGTCAAGATTGCTTAAAACTTGTCAGCAAGACCTAAACATGACAGGGGTGACCGGAAAACAAACATGCCAAACTTGTAAACAAAGCCGCTTTTACACACACATTGCCGCTGTCACACAGAAACACATTTTTTACACAAAAACCCTTCTGCACTCACACCATTTTACACAGAGACGCTTTATTTACACAGATTCACTTTTACACACAAACACATTTACACACAAAGACTTTTACACACAGAAGTTTTGACAAACAGACACTTTTACACACAGACGCTTTTACACACAGACGCTTTTACACACAGACGCTTTTACACACAGACGCTTTTACACGCTTTTACACACAGACACTTTTACACACAGACGCTTTTACACACAGACTTTTACACACAGACGCTTTTACACACAGACGCTTTTACACACAGACGCTTTTACACACAGACGCTTTTACACACAGAGGCTTTTACACACAAACACTTTTACACACAGACGCTTTTACACACAGACGCTTTTACACACAGACGCTTTTACACACAGACGCTTTTACACACAGACGCTTTTACACACAGACGCTTTTACACACAGACGCTTTTACACACAGAGCTTTTACACACAGACCTTTTACACACAGACACTTTTACACACAGACGCTTTTACACACAGACGCTTTTACACACGCTTTTACACACAGAAGCTTTTACACACAATCACTTTTGCACACAAACACTTTTACACACAGAGACTCTTATACACAGAGACTCTTATACCCAGACGCTTTTACACACAGACGCTTTTACACAGAAACACTTTTTACACACAGACGCTTTTACACACAGACGCTTTTACACACAGACGCTTTTACACACAGACGCTTTTACACACAGAAGCTTTTACACACAGAAGCTTTTACACACAATCACTTTTGCACACAAACACTTTTACACACAGAGACTCTTATACACAGAGACTCTTATACCCAGACGCTTTTACACACAGACGCTTTTACACAGAAACACTTTTTACACACAGACGCTTTTACACACAGACGCTTCTACACACAGACGCTTTTACACACAGACGCCTTTACACACAGAAGCTTTTACGCACAGAAGCTTTTACACACAAACACTTTTACACACACACAAAATCGCAATTTTTCCGCAGTTTTTGGCGATCGACCCTCATTTCGTGCGAAAGGGTTGCTCCGGCACAAGTAAAATCGCAATTTTTCCTCAGTTTTTGCCGATCGACCCTCATTTCGTGCGAAAGGGTTGCTCCGGCACACGTAAAATCGCAATTTTTCCTCGTTTTTGGCGATCGACCCTCATTTCGTGCGAAAGGGTTGCTCCAGGACAAGTCGCAATTTTTCCTCAGTTTTTAAAGATCGACCCTCATTTCGTGCGAAAGGGTTGCTCCGGCACACGTAAAATCGCAAATTTTCCTCAGTTTTTGGCGATCGACCCTCATTTCGTGCGAAAGGGTTGCTCCGGGACAAGTCAAATCGCAATTTTTCCTCAGTTTTTGGCGATCGACCCTCATTTCGTGCGAAAAGGTTGCTCCGGCACACGTAAAATCGCAATTTTTTCCTCAGTTTTTGGCGATCGACCCTCATTTCGTGCGAAAGGGTTGCTCCGGGACAAGTCAAATCGCATTTTTTCCTAAGTTTTTGCCGATCGACCCTCATTTCGTGCGAAAGGGTTCCTCCGGCACAAGTAAAATCGCAATTTTTCCTCAGTTTTTGCCGATCGACCCTCATTTCGTGCGAAAGGGCTCACGTTTCGTGACTCCCCGCCGGCACCACCCTCGGCCTAAAGAGAGAAAGATAAAGAAGGCGAGAGAGAGAAAAGGGAGAGAGAAAGGAGAGAAGATGTGAAGATGAGAAGGTGTGAGAGAAGGTGTGAAGAGGAGCAGATGTGAGAGAAAATGTGAAGATGAGCAGATGTGAGAGGAGATGTGAAGATGAGCAGATGTGAGAGATGATGTGAAGATGAGCAGATGTGAAGATGAGCAGATGTGAAGATGAGCAGATGTGAGAGAAGATCTGAAGATGAACGGATGTGAAGATGAGCAGATGTGAGAGAAGATGTGAAGATGATCAGATGTGAAGATGAGCAGATGTGAAGATGAGCAGATGTGAAGATGAGCAGATGTGAGAGAAGATCTGAAGATGAGAAGATGTGAAGATGAGAAGATGTGAAGATGAGAAGGTGTGAAGATGAGAAGATGTGAAGATGAGAAGGTGTGACAGAAGGTGTGAAGATGAGAAGGTGTGAAGATGAGAAGATGTGAAGATGAGAAGATGTGAAGATGAGAAGGTGTGACAGAAGGTGTGAAGATGAGAAGGTGTGAAGATGAGAAGATGTGAAGATGAGAAGATGAGATACAGACCCCCACTATTGGAAGAACCCTGCGCTCAGACGCTCTCGGGAAAAACGGATTTTCCAGGCCTTGGTTCTGGCCCTCCTGCCTGCACGCATACATAAATATGATAAGAACATGATAAGAACACAATTGGCGATCCAAACTTCCCCATCTTGACATGATTACCATAATACCACATGAAAACACATGATCATGAATGCCATATTGAGAACAATTCCAGTAGTTCCGCACAAGGCGGCGGCGGAAGTTTCAAAAATAGGAAATCTATAGGAGAGGTGAATTGTTGTGAATCACGGATGGCAGAGCGAATCCACTGCTGGACCGAAAGGTGGTTGGAGTTGTGTTTTTTGGAGTGGTTGCAATGGTTGCAGTGGTCACCTCACCACAACTGCTGGATGTACATAGTGCGGTGTAGCCCAGTTGTAGTTGTAGTGGTAGTTGTAATTGTAGTTGCAGTGTAGCGTAGTGTAACGTAGTGGTAGTTGTAGTTGCAGTTGTAGTTGTACTTGTAGTGAAATGTAATGTAATGCAGTGTAATGTAATTAGTGTAGCGTAGTGTTGTGTAATGTGGTGTAATTGTAGTTGCATTTGTAGTTGTAGTTGTAGTGTGCTGCAGTGTAAGTAGTGTAGTGTAGTGTAATGTAGTGTAGTTGCAATTGTAGTTGTAGCTGTGGTAGTAGTAGTTGTAGTTGCACTTGCAATGTCATTATTGTAGTGTAGTGTAATTAGATGCAATAAGTGTAGTGTAGTGTGATGAGCGTAGTGTGATGTAGCGTAGTACATTTGTAGTTGTAGTTGCAGCTGTAGTGTAGTGTAGTGGTAGTTGTAGTTGGAGTTGTCTATCTATCTATCTATCTGTCTATCTGCAAGCTTGAAAACGCAGCAATTCTGCGAGGCTTCCTCAATTTTTGGATTTGACAACCTCAAAATCGAAGCAATCCTGCGAGACTTGTGAGACTTCCTCAGAAATCCAAAGTTGACAACGTCCAAAGCGACGGAATTCTGCAAGACTTCATTCAAAAAGTGCAGAGCTGACTGCCTCGTACCAATGCGTTTTGCGATTTTTTCCACGCCATCTGTGTAAAGCGCCGCGCCTGCCACGATAAAGTGAGGCCAGGTCATACGAAGTGCTGCACCTGTCACGCAAAATCATCTTAGTCAACCTGAAGATCTGATGGTCCAAAATGCAACCTCTCTCAGGAAATCAGCGCCCGGACCTCCTAACATCTCTGATGAACATCTCTCTTGTACTGCGCCTGCCGGGGAAAATGCATCTTTGCAGATCCTCTTCAACCCACTCCTGCCATCGTTTTTGGGCATGCGACGAAACCCCCACGTTTTGCTCACTTTTGACAATGTGCACAATCCCTTGCGCCTGCCACGCGAAACGACATCTGAACGTTCAAAAGTGGTTCGAGCATGTGGTGCCTTTAACATTTTGACTTGGACATGTGCTTTGCGCCACAACGGCGTGCACTTGTTCGACATCTCAACTTCCAAAATTGCTCCGAACCTGGTGTGCTTCGTACATTTTGACTTGATAATGTGCTTCGCGCCACAACGGCATGCATGCACTTTTTTCACATCTCAACTTCGAAAAGTGCTCCGAACGTGAGGTGCTTTGTGAATGTTGACTTCGACATGTGCTTCTCGCCACAACGGTGTGCACTTCTTCGTCATCTCAACTTCCAAAAGTGGTCTGAGACCGTCAAGTTTTTTACACTTTTGACTTCGAAATGTGCTTCGCGCCACAACGGCGTGCAATTTTTCATCTCTCATCTCCCCAGATGGCTCCGCACCCGCTGCTTTAGCGATCCAATTTTTGGACCCTCCGGAGCCACAAATCATTGGAAAAACACAGTGTTTCGCGACTTTGCTACCTTTTCGAGCACCTACATCTTCTTTCTTCTGACTCTTTCTCTTCTCTGATCTTCATTCTTCTTTTCTCTTCTCTTCTCTTCTCTGACTCTTCCCACCTCTGCTTTTCCATCTGTCCCTATTGTCGGAAGTTTGACTTCCAAACTTCCTTCGAATATGAGAATAACATGAGAATACTTGATGTATTAAACTTTATTAAACTGCATCCTGGATGAATGGCAATTGGTGCAACTGAATTCCGCCTCTTGGGCCTCTCTCTTTGGAGCCCACGCCTTCACAGAGCGCAAGTCTGCGCCAATGAGACATGGCGCCAGATGCACCACCCTACACATCCCTAGGAATCTGTGCAGAATCCCTACATGAAATCCATCCGATGCACAACATTGCAATAAAGTGATGCATGGAAAGAATTGAAAAAAGACGATGCAGTCGCATCAGAAAAGATCCAAATGAGGACTGAAATGCTCCTGCGGATCCAAGTCCGAATGTGGTTGACGATGAATACCACCAGTTCTCATAGCTCTGTGGGTTAACCTTCCACATCGGGCCCGGGCTTTGCTGCCTAGTCCTCCCTCCCATTCTTCCACTGCCAAATCACCCCAAAAGTCATTACAAGTCGAAAGCAGAATGTAATATGTAATTGTACAATGTAATGTAAACAATGACAAAACATGCAAAGATTGCAAAACAATACAGATGGGTCCATTCTACAACTTTGAAACTCAAACACCAGTGTGAGCAAGGATGAAGAAGCGCATGGATGCGAATGGTAAGCACAATGGCACAAGCCATCCTTTGAGTATTTCCCTTCACTGGTCTCCCTGCACAGGAGAGTTGCATCTGCATATTTTAACATCCCTACCCCTATAGAGGGGGAGGGCGGGGGGGACAAAACCAAGCTGTCGAAGTCCATTTTTTTTGCTTGGAAACCCTGGGATAGTGATCCAACCCCTCAAATGGAATTGTAAAGTAACATTTCTCAACAATCCTTGGGCACTGGTTAGAAAATACTTGCGCTTAGCTCCGGAGGAGCTAAGCGCAAGTATGATGACGGCGGCGGATGCCATCCCTACATATGTGCTGCTTCAGTCTGACATGTGCTTAGCTCCTCCGGAGCTAAGCGCAAGTATTTAATTTTCATCTGCTTGCCAAAGACATGGAATGATGAGGAATATTGATCATTGAGAAAGCATGATTGCAAAAATGGAATTTTAAAATGAAATTTCAGTACGACTCCCCCTCCTCAATTCCATTTTTAAGAGGGTAGGGATATTTTGACTATATATTAACTACATATTAACTGTTATATAACTATTCTATATGAATATAATTGTAGCTATTGTATATGACTATATATGTATATGTCTAATATGTACAGAAAACGCTGCCCACAGCTGGTAGGCTGGATGTTGAGTAGACGGGAAGCTATGCAATGTATATACATATATACACACAGTACATATATATACATATATATACATATATACAAACCTGATCAAAAATGGACAAGTCAGGTGACCTTTCCAATTTGTCAGCGGCTTTCTCATACCCACGATGGCCACGGCTTGTGAGGAAGTCAATGACCTACGGTTTCGTAGGTCTTTGACTACAGACTTTGCAAGAACATCCTTTGACCAATAACTTCCACATGCTTCCACCACCAACAAAAGGAAATCCTTCACAGTTCCAAAACCGGCACTGTAAAGATAGCAGTAAGAAAGTGGAGGAAGGTGCAGACTGTCAGTGGTTCGAGTTGAGCTGAAGACCTGCCCAGCTTGCCCATAATTGCCTTTGGTGTGTTCTTGCTCAGTGGCCTCAGTCGACATGGGAAATTCACAGCCACTGCAGCCACTGTCTTTAAGAAGTGCAACTGCCAACATATATAGTTGATTCATGTTGATTCATGCTGATGCATGTTGATTCATGGTCCGATTGATCTATATAATATACGTCAATAACATACGTCAATATACGTCAATTATGACCAATTCATGCTGCTGTTTGAGCACGGTTTGTCTATGACAGGACAGCGAGGGTCCCGTGGCCTCCACCAAACAGTTGCCCCAGTCGCCAGCTAGAAATCCTGCCTTGGCAGTGCATGCGGTCTGTTCATGTCACAAGTTTATATATCTGCGAATCTGCTTGAAAGGCTTGGCAATTATCATTTTTCCAGTATGATGAGAAAGTGTTTGTTCGCTGCTCAACTGTACTGGCACTCATTAGATCACGCCCTTAAAGGTCAATTCCAGAACATGTGCACGACAGCAATCTATGTCGCAAGAAGATGCAAGAAGTATCAATGTGGCCGAGCGGGTCGAACAGGACATCCAAGCTCGAAAATAAAATGGAAACCAAAAGACTTGCCAACCGCTTTAGATCCTAAAGGTACAAAGCTTAGCAATGAAAGGAAATCCAAATGGCAGACATGCCGGTCAAAGGATCACTTAGGACGACTTTTTTGGATCACTTAGGACGACACTCAGGGATGTGGAGTTCAACCTTTAGGGTTAACTCCATTAAATGCACACCTTTAGGGTTACTCTTTAGGGGGGGACAGGGGACCAGGGACAGGGGACAGTGGGAACTACTAGAGGTAACAGACACGACGTCAAACACATTGGACTCCATTGGATACACACCTTTAGGGTTAATCTTTAGGGGGGGACAGGAGACCGGGGACAGGGGACAGTGGGAACTACTGGAGGTAAGAGCCACGACATGAAACACATTCAATTTTATTGGTTACACACCTTTAGGGTTTATCTTGTTGAAACCTTTCTATTGATACTGTAGGCATGTATCTCGGACGTAGTCCTAAGCGAGCCAAAACGTAGGCCTAAGCGAGGCACTGACCTGGTAAAATGGGTGGGGTAGCGGTTTGTATCCCTGTCTTTGGGTGACCAGTAGCATATACAGTAACCAACGCACATGCCTACGTTGAACCTAGGAGTAAGCTTTCCAAGGGGTGCCTCCGGGACCCTATGCGGTGTAGATGCGTCAACGCAGCATCCGCAGCTATGATTCCAATAATATGCCTGCATGTTTTCTTTTGCGGCATGATGATTTCCATGAATGGAATCCAACTGTTGTAAGTGGGTGTCTACGCAGAGCCTACGCCTGTAGGCTAAAACAAGCCTACGCCAACGGCCTACACAATATTTTATACCGTCTGCATGGTAGCCTGTGCCCGGGGCATGGTATGTCTTGTGGAGTTCCTGTTGAGCTATTTTCCTGCATCCAAAAGTTTGAACAGTGCCAATGGAGACTTTGAGCAGAAACTCATGTGGAAATATATTCGGCATTATTCTGCGAGCACTATATAGATCATCCAATGACGGGAGTGTGTAGTGGTGTGCCATCTATCATCTATCATTGTCATTTTACTATCTCATGTGCACATTATACAACATTGTACAGTCGTGTTCATTTTTCACCCTCTATTCAATTATGGTAAAGGTCCCGCGACGTTGCCAACATTTGCAAACCTTGTCCGCGCATGGCTGAAGATCTTGCAGCACATCTTGCCACTTCCGACCGGCCGGAGATGACTGCTGTAGAAAGCACGGGCGAGACATGGCATCCCTACTGCTCGAGCAAATACGACCACTTTGAAGATTTCAGGTAGAATTCAGGTGCTGTTGAAGTGGTTTTGAACTTGTATCCAATTCAAGAACTGCGAGGCCACAAGAGCTAGACCCCTTTCAGGCATCGAAATGAAATGAAAAATGAACTCCATCTCCATTCGTATTCACTATGCTTCAAGCCAAAGACTGCAGGCAAAACACTGAAAATTAATTCCACCGACATTCTGCTCCTGATGGTGGCATGGAAAGGGCTGACGTTAGCGCAAGAAACAAGGTTTCACAGCAAGGTTCGACGCGAAAGCAAACCCATGGTCTGATGCAATTTGATAAACAAATATCAATAGTACGCGCGTATTGGATGTCTTGAGAGATAGAGTTCTGCCCTCTCTGAGCTATACGCATCGAGAAAAAGAGCTTAGCACAAGTCAAATTGTCTAAACACCTGACATCAACCATGGGTATGACTATGACTATGATAACAAATGCAAAGTGTTTGCATTTGTTCATGCATAGGTGTCGCACACTATAGCCACTCCAGCTGCTTTGGCCACTCCTCTAGTGACGCCAGAGAACTCCTACGAATCGCAAAGCAAATCAGAATGGCATGAAACATCCTGAAAAATCTGAAAAAACAAAGAAAATCAGATTCGGTGCCATTGCTGGAAGATGCTAGAAGTATCTGAAAGTATCTGGAATTCCTTCAGCAGCAAGTTCGAGATCCATGCATCCAAGAACAGAAAGCCAACAACCTGAGTCAAGGAAGCACCTGCAAGTTCAAACTAAAACACCCTAAAACTGCCTCGTTGACTTCTTGGTGTTTTGTTTCAAGGGTTTTCTCTGAGGCTCAATGCAAACCATGTCCGCACATCCCAAGAATCAAAGAAACCATCCGGACGGACGGATGGATTTCTGATGTCCTCAAGGAGAAGCAGCTATCAAGCAACATCAATCTACCCATGTATACTGTATACTTACGAAAATACACGCAACTATACACATACATGCAAGATCACATGTGCAAGAACTGATGGATTGCGAGCCACGGCAGTTCCAACATTTTCAAAATCTCGTGATTGACATGCACGTTGATGCTTCTTCGTTTCAGAAAGTATTGGCATCTGGTGAAACCTGCTTTCCACGTCACAAACTGCGGATGGAAAACCTCATATTTGCCGTGGCACAGAATCCACTGATAGGTAAAAACTTTTCTGATGTCCTCAAGGAGAAGCAGCTATCAAGCAACATCAATCTACCCATGTATACTGTATACTTACGAAAATACACGCAACTATACACATACATGCAAGATCACATGTGCAAGAACTGATGGATTGCGAGCCACGGCAGTTCCAACATTTTCAAAATCTCGTGATTGACATGCACGTTGATGCTTCTTCGTTTCAGAAAGTATTGGCATCTGGTGAAACCTGCTTTCCACGTCACAAACTGCGGATGGAAAACCTCATATTTGCCGTGGCACAGAATCCACTGATAGGTAAAAACTTGGTGTGAAGTGATCATAATTCTACACACGGAATGAATCGGCACCGTTAGGCCAGTTGCAACCAGATTAGCATGTTGGAGGACCAACCTACAGTGGATCTGCCGAAATCTGTAGGTGCATCCGAGAACGCCGGCAGCTAGTTCCACTTGTGTCTACGCAATCACGCAGCAGGTTGAATGTCCAAATGTTCTTCAACGTAACTCCTCGGGACGGAGCCGGCTTGTGCGCTCGGAAAGGGATCACGCAGCAGATTGCGTCAACTCTTGACAAGCAGAAATCGAAAAGTTCAAGAAGTTGCATGTATGAATGTACATTTTTCATAATTGTAGTTTGTTTATTCCCCAAACAGCGTGTCCACACTGAGGGGTTCCTACGGTAGGTGTAAAGGCCGGTGCTTGATCAGGGTGCTCACTCTGGGGCGCGGCATGTTTCCTGTAAATTTCCGTATAAAGTGGCTGTTGTGAAATTTTGAACTGCATTTCGACTGTGCAGGCTCGCGCAAAGTGTCTGTCTGCGTTCTGGGTTCAATCTGGGGCGCGGCATTTTTCCTGTAAATTTCCGTCTAAACATCTTGACGTGCATTTCCACTGCGGGGGCTCGCACAAAGCGTGGTCCTAGGTCTTGGGATCAGTCCTCCTCCTCAACATCACCATCCCCCACATCATCATCTTCCTCCTCCTCAACATCATCATTCTCAGCATCATCATCTTCCTCCCCCTTCGCATCATCATCCTCAACTTCATCATCCTCCACCTCATCTTCGGCAACATCATCCTCCGCCACCCTTTCTTCCGTAACATTTTCATCCTTTTCATCATCTTCCGCAACATTACCATCCTCAACATCATCATCTTCCCCCTTCTCAACATTTTCATCCTCACCATCATCATCCTCATCATCATCCTTCTCAGCATCACCATCCTCCACCTTATCATCCTTCACTTTCTCTTCTGCATTGTCATCCTCATCATCATCCTCCACATCATCATCACCATCATCATCATCATCACCATCATCATCCTCATCCTCATCATCATCCTTCTCAGCATCACCATCCTCCACCTTATCATCCTTCACTTTCTCTTCCGCATTGTCATCCTCATCATCATCCTCCACATCATCATCATCATCATCCTCATCACCATCATCATCATCATCATCGTCATCATCATCATCATCACCATCATCAACATCATCATTATCATCATCATCGTCATCATCATCACCATCATCAACATCATCATCATCATCATCGTCATCATCATTATCATCCACATCATCCCCATCATCATCATCATCCACATCATCCTCATCATCCTCAACATCATCGTCCCCAACATCGTCATCATCATCATCATCACCATCATCACCGTCATCACCGTCATCATCAACAACAACAACATTATCATACATTATCCCCCCATCCCCGCCACACTGTTTGGGGTCTCTTGCCGGGACAATTTCTGATTTTGTCATATCGCATGAACTCTCCCATTGAAGCAAACACATCACAATGATTCAGATATTATCACTTTCGAAGCACATCAAGGGGTCAGTAGGATCAGTCAGTAGAAGTCAGTCAATGCCAACCAAGTCCGTACCATTCCGTACCACTGCGATTACCTTTATATAGGATCCCAAGATGTTGGATGTTTTGCCTTGTGTTTGCATTGTGTTTGCTTGAGGGCGCGGCTCTGCATGGATTTCACGCTTGTCCCCGTCCTTGGTGATGGTAAGATATGGTAAGCATTCGTTTGAAGTCAATTAACCTGTGATTGACCTGAGATTGACCTGAGATTGACCTGATCAATACTGTGATCACATGTTTACAGACTCAAAGCACTGTGAAGCTGCAGTGCCGCCACTCAGACTTCCACTGTTAGGAAGGGTGAGAGTATAGTCGATAGCCTGGCATCCGCACTGGCACTAGCCTTGTTCCATGAGAATTGTATGATCCAAGTCTATCCAACATGAATACTCTATATGTCCCCTCCAACACACCAAAGCTGATCAAAAATAATCCTAATTGCTGTCACCAAATGTCCATGGATTTGATTCCACAGCTCGGTTCACAATCTCTGTAAGCAGTCTACTCGTTTCTATCTATGCGATTTCAGATGTGCGTTTGCGTCTGGTCAGATCTGGTCTATTCCCTTCGTTCACGCATCTATTTGCTTGGCATATCTTGACATACCATTGTGGTTCGGCGCGTTTCACATGCCGCGAGTACAACCAACCGCCGCTGCCTCGTAGTTTTGATGATTTGAAGAATTTGGAGAATATTTTGAAAGAATTTGGTGCTTAGCTAAGCTTCAAATCTTCAATGTGATTTGATGCTTTGAGCAAGTTCTACCGATACGGCTGTAGAACTTTGAGTTATATCTCTGTGTGTGTGTGCTGGACCTGGCCCTGTCACTTGCATCTGCAACACACTGCATGATTGATTGCAGCACTCATCAAGAGCCTAACCAACATATGCTCGTTTTGAAGCATTGCAAACCGACTTGGAGTTATACGTTTTTTCATCACGAACAAATGCCAGGAAGTGGACAATAATCAGGCGTTCATCTGAGTTTCTTGCCACCCTCATCAGCACCTTTCCCGGTGTTGGCCACGGTGATGTTCTGTTTTGTGCTTGGATTATCCGTGTACTGGCACGTTTGAGCAACATTCAGAAACAAGGTCAAAGCCTCAGAAGGCCTGGTTGAAACACACATGAGTCTAGAATATGATCTTACTAGCCTGGGCCACATAAACACTCTCTAAACAGGCAAGAATAGACTAAAACTACGTATTACTGTAGTGTCTTCGTTGCACTTGACGCTTTCTTGGAAGCGCTCTGCTGTCTCGGAGGCCTCCATTCGCCATTGACTCTTGCGGAGGTGCCTCCTTCAAATCTGACTTTGGACTCAGTTTGAATCTCCGGTCTCATCACTAAGCGAGCAGGGAAAAAAACAAACAAAACATACAATTTCATACTCAAACATCAACACACACACATGTACATATACATACACATATATATATATGTATACATTACTGTGTATATATATATATATGAATTTATATGTATACATATCGAGGCTTCTCCAACCTCTAAGAATTATGGAAAACAATCATATGCTACGGAGAGAAAACTCATGTCCTGGGGTGTAGGGGGCAATAAGGTCGATCAATGCAATACTCAAATTCTGCTTATTCAACTTAAAACTTTGTAATATGAAATCCATTTTGGACATTGCTTCTGGGAACTTCTTTCAAGTTGCAGCAATTCGGACATGGTTTGTTTTAAAAGTATCGCAACATGTTGGGTAGACGGAGGGTTGCCCGAACTCCAGGGCCTTCTTGATGAGCAGTTTTTTGCGCAGCTAGTTTGTTATTTGGATTAACAAACATTTGGTGTTAAAAAACGGGCGTTTAGCTGCGGTTGCAGGCACGTTTTGAAGTGGTAATTTCATTTATTGTTCATATTTTTCGTGACGAATTCAGATATCAATTTGATAGATTTCATTATCAACTCAACATGTTTTTTTATTGGTATATATATACATATATATATGTGTGTGTTGAAATCAACCCCTACAGGCCCTACAGGGTATCCTGAGTTTTTCGTTCTCATTTTTGAGCGTTTGAGTCAACCAAGTTGTATCTTATTTTTTGTTTGGATTGATTTTGTCTTTGACACCGGCGATGCAGCGCACAAAGGCATCCATGACCATTTCAATCCCGAGATTACCATGAATATAAAAGGCGGATAACCCACTGACGTGTGCAGAAAACAGGTCTATGTCCATGTTTTAATGTGCTTTGATTATCATGCACTGTCGAGATTAAGTCATGTTATCTGTATCGGTGTGTTTTAGTCATGAAGATATCCTACTGTTTTCTACCATTCATTACCCATCGCTAGAAGCAAGTGTTTGTATAACGTCCACAGTTTCATGATCAAATAATCCCAGTTACACGCTGAGAAACAATTCATGACTTATATATATATATTTACACATACCATACATTACATACATTGCATCACATTGCATTGCATTGCATTGTATTGCATTGTATAGCATTGCATTACATTACATTGCATTACAATACAATACCATCCATCCATACATACATACATACTTCACTTACCTTACCTTACCTTACCTGGCATTACATTACATACATTGCATACATACATACCATACATACAATACATACCATACCATACATACCATACCGTACATACCATACATAACATACATACCATACATACCATACATACCATACATACCATACATACCATACATACCATACATACCATACATACCATACATACCATACATACCATACGTATCATACATACCATACATACCATACATACCATACATACCATACATGCATACATGCATACATGCATGCATACATGCATACATACATACATACTTACATTACATTACATTACATTGCATTGCATTGCATTACATTACATTACATTACATTAATACATACATACATACATACATGCATACGTATGTACCTACATACATACATAACATAACATAACTTAACATCACATCACAAAACATAACATAACATAACATACTAACATGCATACATACATACATTACATTCATACATGCACACATACATACATACATAAATACATAGATAGATAGATCGATCGATAGATACATACATACATAACATACTAACATACATACATACATGCATACATGCATACATGCATACATGCATATGCATACATACATACCGTACATACCATACATACCATACATACCATACCATACATACCATGCATACCATACATAACATACTAACATACATACATACATACACACATACATACATACATACATACCTACATACCTACCTACCTACATACATACATACATACCAGACATACCATACACACCATACACACCATACATACCATACATACCATACATACCATACATACCATACATACCATACATACCATACATACCATACATACCATACATACCATACATACCATACATACCATACATACCATACATGCATACATGCATACATGCATATATGCATACATGCATACATGCATGCATACATGCATACATACATACATACTTACATTACATTACATTACATTGCATTGCATTGCATTACATTACATTGCATTACATTAATACATACATACATACATACATACATACTAACATAACAGAACAGAACATAACATAACATAACAAAAACATAACATACTAACATGCATACATGCATACATACATGCATACATTACATTACATCACATTACATTACATTACATTACACTACATTACATTACATTACATACCATACATACATACATTACATTACATTACATCACATGACATTACATTACACTACATTACATACATACATTACATACATACATTGCATACATACATTACGATAATTACATACATACATACATACGTACATACATACATACGTACATACATACATTATATACATTACATACATTACATACATTACATACATTACATACATTACATACATTACATACATTCCATACGTACATTACATTACATTCAATTACGTTACGTTACATTACATGACATTACACTACATTACATACATACATACATTACATACATTACATACATACATTACATACATACATTACATTACATCACATTACGTTACATTACACTACACTACATTACATTACATTACATACATTACATACATACATACATACATACATACATACATACATACATACATACATACATACAATACATACATACATACATAACATAACTTAACATAACATAACATAGCATAACAAAACAAAACAAAACACAACATACTAACATGCATACATGCATACATACATACATACAATACATTACATTACATCACATTACATTACATTACACTACATTACACTACATTACATACCATACATACCATACATACATACATACCTACCTACCTACCTACATACATACATACATACATACCATACATACCATACATGCTATACATGCCATACATACCATACATACCATACATACCATACATACCATACATACCATACATGCCATACATACCATACATGCCATACATACCATACCATACATACCATACATACCATACATACCAAACATACCATACATACCATACATACATACATTACATCACATTACATTACATTACATCACATTACATTACATTACACTACATTACATTGCATTACATACCATACATACATACATTACGTTACATTACATCACATGACATTACATTACATTACACTACATTACATACATACATACATTACATACATTACATACATACATACATACATACATACATGCATACATACATACATGCATACATACATACATACATATGCATACATACATACATACATACATATGCATACATACATACATACATGCATGCATACATACCATACCATACCATACCATACCATACCATACCATACATACCATACATACCATACATACCATACATACCATACATACCATACATACCATACATACCATACTTACCATACATACATACATACATGCATACATGCATACATGCATACATGCATACATGCATGCATACATGCATACATGCATACATGCATACATGCATACATGCATACATACATACATACATACATACATACATTACATACATACATTACATACATTACATACATTACATACATTACATACATTACATACATTACATACATTACATACATTACATACACTACATACATTACATACATTACATACATTACATACATTACATACATTACATACATTACATACATTACATACATTACATACATACATACATACATACATACATATGCATACATACATACTGTACATACCATACCTACCATACATACCATACCATACATACCATACATACCATACGTACCATACGTACCATACATACCATACTAACATACATACACACATACATACATACATACATACATACATTACATACATACATTACATACATACATACATACATACATACATACATACATACGTACATACATACATACATTACATTACATTACATTACATTACATTACATACATACATACATACATACATACATACATACAAAAACAAAAACAAAAACAAAAACAAAAAGAAAACAAACATGACATAACATAGCATACCATAACTTAACATCACATCACATCACATAACATACATACGGAAATGCTTTACTCCAAGAACCTACCCCAATTAATGTGAGCGTTACTGAACGCGAGTGTTGCTGCAAGAGCGTAGCAACGTTGCCGTGAGCATTACTGCAAGAGCGAAGCAACCTTAGCGTGAGCGTTGCTGAATGCCAGTGGCAACCATGTCGCGTCATTTGATGAGTAGGTTCCTGTTTGACGGGGTGGGAGTAGGCTCTAGTTTCAGGGAAAATGACAGCAGCGGATGACATGACGCGCAATTGATGGTGCAAACATTCTAAGACAGTTCTTTCTACAGCAATGGAAAGCACATGAAAACAACACCGAGAGTATTGCTAGTTCCAAGAGGTCGTACCACGCTGGAATATATATATATATATACATACATACATATAATTATATAATGTGTATATAAATGGGAGGTGCCAAAATTATAGAACGGAAGTTGAGGAGTACGAAGGTACGGTTATTTACCGTACCCTGTTGTTCCATATTTCTGTTTTCCTCGGAAGGTATGAAAAAAACTTATCTTAACTTACTCCTAATTTTTTTCGTCGTTCTATAATTCTGGTTTGTTCTATAATTGTGCTTTCCCCAATTTTTCTCACATTTACCAGTTTCGTTCTATAATTATTTTTTCCGTTCTATAATTAATTTTGCGCAAACCGTTCTATAATTCTGGTTTCTGTGTCACTTTTTCCGGGGTCCCAGAAAATAAACACAGAAGGGTATCTACGGTATATGTGTAATTATGTGTAATTATGTGCTGTATACAAATAGGCAATAGATATCATGGAGGTGCCAGAAATTTTAGAACAGAAAAATTAATTATAGTATTATAGAACAGGATCCGAATGCGCGCGGAATCGGGATCCGGAGGAGTACGAAGGTACGGTATTTTACCGTACTTTTGTACTCCTAATTTCGTTCTATAATTTTGGCACCTCCTGTATATATATATATAATGTATATATAAAAATTAATGTATACATTATATGTATATTTATATAATATATGTTTTATGTGCATATATATATATATAGATATATAAAGACTCCGTAGGAGCACTCACATTTTTAGCTCTGCAAGACCAAGGTTTTCAAATTAGACAAAAATTGGGAACAGGAAGTTTAAAACCGGAAAATTTTCCCAAGAGAAGCAACCCGCAAAAAAGTTTACACCCCCGGGGCAATCTTCCAAACCCGAACTCCCTGGCCAAAGTGTAAAATAAAGGGGACCAACCCTGATCGCACCCCCCATGCGTTCTTTTTTCTGGTTGCTTCTTCCGGGGGGGGCAGGGATGGGGCACCGAAGCCAAAACTACAGAAAAACATTCGTTCAACTTACATTCGTCTTTAAACACGGGGTCGTTATAGCCCAAAGGCTCAGTAGGAGCACTCACGCTTTTGTAGCTCTGCAAGACCAAGGTTTTCAAATTAAACGAAAAATTAGGAACAGGAATTTTAACGCAAAAAAGTTTACACTTCCAGGGCAATCTTCCAAACCCGAACTCCCTGGCCAAAGTGTAAAATAAAGGATTCCCCAGGCCCGGCCACACCCTAGACATGGGGACCAACCCTGATCGCACCCCCCGTGCGTTCTTTTTTCTGGTTCTTTTCTGGTGCTTCTTCCAAGTTACCCTGCCCTGCACTTTCTTAAGTACTCGGTCAAGTTTTGGCAAGGGCTGAGGGAGACTGGTAGCATATTGAGATCGGAGATTGCGGGTAAAAGGAGTAAGGGGGGCCTGAATATTGGTCAACACAGACAGTCCCTCATTCACATAGATACGCGCCGTCTTGGACGACTGCCAACTTCCTAGGACTAGCAGTTTGTCAAATGAACCTTGAAAAGTGAAGTAGTGGGTAGCTCCCCCCCTGCCTAAGGAGTAGGGTCTGTAGTCAACTTGATCAAAACCCACTGCTTTCAACGTGTCATTAAACATTTTCCTCCAGCGGTAGCTGGAGGGGGCCAGCAATGGCCTGGCACTGCAGCCTTCCATTGGTGCAGCCGTCTGCACACATCTTCCACGTGGATGGTCACTGATTCTGCCGCTCCTTGGCGCTTTCCAGATTTAGTTAAACCCAGGGCAATTACAGCATGTCCTTTGGGACAGGTCACTGAAACTTGAGAAGCGGTGACGGATAGCAATTCGCCGGCACGCAGCAATCAAAAAATCCTAACAACAGGCTTAAAGCAAACTGTGGACGCTGCTGAAACAGGGAATATCCAACCAAAACTTCCAGGCATTCCAGCGAAAGATGTGGTGCCCGATTCGGGATTTCATGAACCACCCACGTCTTCATCAGAGGCCAACTTTGAAGTAACTTCCCTTTCAAATGTGGTTGTGTATCTTGCAAAGCTGCATGTACATTGGACCCTTCGGTGCGACCTACACCTTTGGCCCAAAGGCATTCCAAATAATCCGACACTACGAGATCCAGATCTTTAGCTGAAGTGGGCAGAGGTTGACGGATATCCTTTAAATATTCAAAGAAGTCATTCAACGACTGGTTGTACCGTGCACGCGTAATAGGCTGTACATAAGTTGTTTCACCGTACCCAGTTGCTTCCGCATTTGCGCTCTTGCCTTTGGAGTCGGGACTTCAAGGTGCCTTGTAGGCATGTCCCCACTTGCGTTTCCTGGGATGCCGCGATGGGGCATCCGCAGGTTTTTTTTTGTGTGGACATAAGCCCACAAGGCCTGAGTTTTGGACGCCACAAGCAAAGCACTTGTGCGGAGCATGGTACGTTTTAATTTCTTACTACTGGTTCTGCCCCTGCTGAGGGGCGTGCAGGCACACCAGGGAGTCAACCAGCTGCACAAACTTGGTCTTTAATCTTCAACTTGCATTGTCGTACAATGCGCCAACGCAGCGATGTTAGCACTGCGCGCATCTCGAGCACGTTGATATGCTCGCGACGCCCTCTCCATCGCCAACTGGCCACTGTCTTCCATTTCCAAAGCCGCGCAGATATGCTGCTCTCAGCCGCTGATACTTCACCTGATCCTCAGAAGATGCTTGAATCATCAAATCCTCACCTTTAAACTCCCCAGAGTCAGGAGTTTCTTGACCAAAATCTCTTCACACCCCTGAGCTGGAGGATTCCGAATTTGCTCCATAAGGGGACGTTGGAGATAAGTTTGAACATCTTGGTGCACCCAGGCGCTGTACGCTTGACAACGTCGTCCAGTGACAGTTTTTCATTCAAACCTAATGCAGCCCCCACTTGGCCAAGCAGCCATGTGACCACGGGAACACTCCAAGAATTTCCAATCAAGCAGAGTCGTTCATCCAAGTGAGCTTGGCTCCCCTGGTGAGACTTGGGGAAACACTGCAGGGTATAATCACGGGGAAGCCCCTTGATCACCTCACGTTCGCACATGTCAGGAAGGCGCAATTGCCCTGCCTTGTTCTGCAAGCAAAAGGCATCTCGATACTGGTAAGGAGGGAACCTGAAAGCATCCTGCCTCCATCGATCGAGTTCATGGGGGTTGCATTGATTCACCCCCGCCGGTTTATACCCCGGTTTGCCTCGGGGCCGCGCGGTGGTGAACGTGGGAAACTTCTCATCACTGTACTTTAACCATCCTGGAAGAAGGTACTTTTTGTCTTCTACCGGAGCTGTCAATATGACCTCTCCTCGTCCATTTGATTGCCGGCCAAAAGTGGCACCATTCCCTTCCTGGAGCTCCCAGTCCACCTAGTACAGGCGCGGCCTTCGGCACAGTGACAAATGGCAGGAGTCAATGCCCCACGGGAGTTCACCAAAACTAGTTGACATAATATGTGCTCGTCCTCACCATTCATGAAGGCGACAGATTCTATGAGACTCTGATAGACTCTGAACTTGTGCCCATGGAAAACACAGCTTTGAAAGATCCCGGATCCGAGCCACATGTACAAAGAGTGAACTCCGTGCGTCTCGCATCGCACCCTTCTTAGAAGCCTTGAGACAGCTAACCCCTTGACAGGGGTCCCGCCCCCAAAACAACCAATCCTACTTGCGAAAATCTCTGTGACCATTACTTCACCATTTCCAAGTCAACCTGCAGGACATCCTGAGTGACAATGGCAGAAGGAAACCAGGCATCTGCTGCCACACGCAGGGCCCCTATGCCATCAAAGAGTCCTACTGCGAGCACTCTGGTAACGTCAAAGGGCTCAACCGGATCACCTCGGACCGGGCACGTTGAAGCCACACATCCCATAGGGGCAACCGTTTAACCTCAGTGAAAACGGTCACGCCGCCACCAAATTCCGAAGCATCACTTGCAGTGATATGCTTGGACACCTGGCACCTGAAGTCCATGTACGCAAGAGGAACGAGTCCCACAAAGCGGGCAATCTCTGCCTCTACATCGTTTTAAATCGGCAATTTGATGAAAGGCGGAAAACCGTCAAAGGACGTAATGGACTTCCACAACGCATTGAGGCACCCCAACAAAGGGCCTTCGAAACATGCAGAAATACACAAATTCCCCACCAATAACTTGGGCTTGCTTCTGCGTGCGCTGATCAGCCTCTAGCAGGAGAAGGCCCAACTGTGTATACTTGAGGGTCTTTTCCGGTTTGGGAAAGGCCAGTCCAGCTTCACCATCCACCACCGCCCCTTGAACTTCGGCACATCGTCGTGAGGCAACTCCCTTCTTGGGACGCAGCCGTACCCCCAAATCCAAATACTCTTCACCAAGTCCTGCCACAGAGGTGACACTTTTCCCTCAATAGCATCCGCCACCTTCTTGGACACTTTGCAGAGCTCGTCAAACTTGTCCAGATAAATCCTAAAGCAAGGATTACTGGTGGTGAAGGTTCTGTCCTTTCTTAACTCGGCCTCCCCTTTAAAGGGGAGATGTCTCAAAGCTCTTCCCACAATGCATCTATGTACATGTTGTGCCAGAGACACCGAATTTTTAAAACCCATAGGTACAACACGGTAAAACCGAACTACATGGAAACCAACGCCCCGGCTACATAAGCTCGGGGGAAGCTCTCGATTGAAAGCTATGTAGCGGTGCCACGCTGAAGGGGCTTTAAAAATTTAGAAAAAACAGCCAACATCTTCACTGGATACTACGAAGTCCTCATCCGGCATGAGGCAGCGGCTAAGGGGCGTCATGCCTTCCCATGAAGACAAGGTAGAGACGTCCCTGTCCATCCCGCGGAATTCACCGGCACAAGCCTAATGATTATGCGCATGCTCTCGCAAGGACCGTCAAATTCTTGTTTTGACACACCAAACAGTCCATTGGGAACTGGCATGCCATCTATCCGGTGTAGATCATCCTCATGTCGGTCAAACGCTCCTTTCTCCATCAACTTCTGACAGAAAAGCTCCCAATGCTCAGGAGGGACAAGCACCCTAGGTGGCCGGGTGTACACTTGCTGCTCCGGCGGCAGGGGATAGCCTTCGAAATTGAGAACAGCGCCGTGGTCCCAGTTCGACTACCTCCTAACTCTTCAGCCTCTGCCCACTGCGTCCAAAGCCTCTGCAGGGCGAGGCATCAGGAGAAGGTCCTATGTGCGCCAGCGTGAAGGCTTCCCTGAATAGGCCTCCAATGGCTTTTGGAGCCAGATAACTTCGAGCGTATTGGCTCATGATGGGGGGAAGACTGTCTTCGTCGAGATTCCAAGTGGCACCTGAAGCTTGGACCACGAACGCTTTCATGGTGCGCACCGCTGCAGCTGCTAGAAGTCCCGGCCCCTGGTCCGCCAGTTTCTGTATTTTGCTCCTGTCTTCTAGGATCTCGTCCTCGCCCCTGTCCTCGGTTGACGTGCTGGAGCTTTGAGACGAGGTCGACGATGATCCCTTTGCTTTTTTCAACCTCCGCTTCATCCGCCTTTGAAGACGGCGCCGAGCTTTGGGGTCCGGATCGTGGCCCGTCCCCCGATACAGGTCCTCGGCCTTTTTTCTCGCCAATGACTTGCCTCACCTTCTTCTCTTTGCCCTTCTTCTTTTTCTTCTTCTTTGCCTTGTCTCGGGAGGTCGACGAATCGTCTTTCTCCCCTGCTATCTCCTCTCTCCTTTTTGCTTCCCATTCTTCTTGGCGCCGGCGAAGTTCAGCGTTCTCGTCGCTCTCCTTGAAGTTTTCCTCCCACGTTCTATCTCCGGGAGCAGGCACTTTCCGGAAGGAGACAAGGTGCGCCAGATCCTGGTTCGATCGGCGCTGGTCACAGGCTGTTCCACAGACGTGTGCCCGAATGACCGGGGGTTGCAACCCTGAGGCAAACTGCAGCAGCTCTTCTTGCGAAGTCCCGGTCAGAAGCGCCACGAACTCCACCTGGTCTCCCTCCAAGACAAACTTCTCAACCCGTCCGGCTATCTCACACTCCAGTCCCCGCTCCCAATAAGTCCAGGAGAAAATTCTTCACTCTGGGCAACTTCTCGTTTCTCCCACCGTTCTTGGGGTGTGCTAGGCTCCTCTCTGACAGCGGCAGCCGGCCGTCTCAAGGCCTGCTTTTGCAGCTGGCCTTCTCAAGGCCCCGCGTCTCATCTAAAACCTTGCCCTTGTTCTCTCGGGCCTTTCGCTGTGGGTCAGGCCCGTAGGTTCTGATGTCCTCTGCTCGCTGACGGCGCTTGACACCCTTTGTAGTCCACTGCCTTTGCCTTCCCCACTGGTCCCAGGAGGGGAATCCAGTCGCCTAACTGGAGGCGGCCCCTTTGGCTTGGGAGGTCGCTCGTGTCGGGAGTGCCCACCTCAGCGCTCTGATCTCCCTTCCTCGGTCCCTTTGCACGGGGCGCTCTCGGGAGTCTCGGCGCCGCCTCCCACTTCTTTGCACTCCTCCGATGCCTCTCCTCTTTTGCTGGGTGATGCTTTTCTTCCTGGCTGGCCGGGCTTTGTGCTCCCTTTTGGTCTCGGAGAGTCGCTCTGTTCCTCCTGGGCTTCGTCTTCTCCCTCTGAACTTCGGGACTTGTTCTTCTTGGACTTGTCTTTATCCTTGTTCTCTATTCTTTTTCTTTGGCTGCTACTTCCTCAGGTGGTTTTATCCTTCTCTGCTGCGGCTGCACCGGGAGTTGCTGTGGCTTCTCCCAATGATGGGGGTGGTTGGCTTGGCTGAAACTTTGAAGTGGCCTGAGTGGGTCCCACTGACTGCTCTAGGTTCCCGTTGGAGAGTTGCCACTTGGTGGCCCGGGAGTTTCCAGGGGTGGTTGCACACCCGCTCCCACTCGAGGTGGTGGTGCCCCTCCTGCCACAGGAACATCTATGGTCAGTGCCGGAATTATAGAACGGAAGTTGAGGAGGACGAAGGTACGGTTATTTACCGTACCCTGTTGTTCTATAATTCTGTTTTCCTCGGAAGGTATGAAAAAAAAATGTATCTGATCTTCCTCCTATTTTTTTTCGTCGTTCTATAATTCTTGTCGGAGCGCTGTTGTTCTATAATTCTGTTTTCCCCCATTTTTCTCACATTTCCCATTTTCGTTCTATAATTAATGTTTCCCGGGCCCCGTTCTATAATTAATTTTTCCGTCGAACGGAAAAATTAATTATAGAACGGAAAAATTAATTATAGAATTATAGAACCTCTTCCGGGGTCCCAGAAAGAGCTGAGCAAACTGCCTTTTTTCCATCCCCCTCAAGACTTGTATTGTAGCAGACACTGGAACATTCTGCCTAATGTACACCATACGGAAGTTGAGGAGGACGAAGGTACGGTTATTTACCGTACCCTGTTGTTCTATAATTCTGTTTTCCTCGGAAGGTATGAAAAAAAATGTATCTGATCTTCCTCCTAATTTTTTTCGTCGTTCTATAATTCTTGTCGGAGCGCTGTTGTTCTATAATTCTGTTTTCCCCCATTTTTCTCACATTTCCCATTTTCGTTCTATAAATAATTTTCCTCATTTCCTCATCAAATCCTCATTTTATCATCATTTTATCCTCATTTTATCCTCATTTTATCCTCGTTTCCTCATCAAATCTTCATTTTATCTGCATTTTATCTTCATTTCCTCATCAAATCCTCATTAAATCTTCATTTTATAGATTGTATATGTACAAATATGCAGTAAATATCATGTCAGTGCCAGAAATTATAGAACGGAGCCAGGAGGACAAAAGTACGGAAAAATACCGTACCTTTGTCCTCCTCCCCGTTCTATAATTAAATTTCCCGACTCCGCTCCGAATCGGAACCCGGAGGAGGACAAAGGTACGGTATTTTACCGTACTTTTGTCCTCCTGGCTCCGTTCTATAATTCTGGCACTGACTGTACCCCCACCACTAATCCTTCAGAAGCGTCGAGAAGCTCGGCGAAGAATTCCCGGACTCGCTTCAATGCCCACTCTCTAAACACCAGAGTAGCTTCAGGCCGCGCAAGCAGGAGGCCACCCTCCGCCACATATGGCAAAGGGGACACCCGCACCCCAGGAGAGGGTGCTCCCTGCTCATTCGAGCGCTGAAGCCCAAACTACAGGTACTATATATATATATATAAATATATATATATATAAATATATATATAAATATATACATATTTTTTTGTATTTATGTTGTATTAAAGATTATATATTATATTATATACATATATTATATATCATATATATATATATGATATATATATTATTAATCATATATATATTATTATTATTATTATTAATCATATATATATATCATATAAATATATAATTATATATCATATATATATTAATATTATTATTATATACCATATATGTATATATATATCATTATATATCATATATATTATGATATATCATATATATCATATATATAGGTATTAGTATATATCATATATATATATTAGTATATATCATATATTTATATATATTATTATATATCATATCTATATATATCATTGTATATCATATATATTACTATATATCATATATATATATTATTATATATCAATATATATTATTATATATCATATATGTATATGTTATTATAGATCATATATATATATTATTATATATCATATATATATTATTATATATCATATATATCAAATGTTTATTGTATCATATATATATCATTATATTTCATACATATTATTATATATCATATCACATATATATATATATATTATTATATATATATATATTATTATATATATATATATATTATTATATATATATATATATATCATATATATCAAAATTCTTATATATCATATGTATATATATATGTGTATTATTATATATCATACATATATATACATATATATATACATATATGTTGCATTCTGTAAATGATGGTTTGCCTAAATGTCTTTTCCTGGTTTGGTTGATAAATCGTACGGCCTTGCGTGCCGCTTCTTATTGTGCCTTTAAAACCATGACTGACCTAAATAGTCTGAAACCCTGCATTTTATCTTTCATGTTTGAAGCCGTAGCTAAAACCTGGAGTAAATGCTAACGCGCGTCTATATGAAGTGGGTGCCGCTGCTAGTTATTAGGGGTGGAACTGGAATATCTGCAGAGCTGGTCGTTGCCTTTGCTGTCACTGTTGCTTTTGTCAAACAGACAGGATAAACTACAAGTTCTCTGGTGGCGACTGGGTCACGGGTCAACCAAAGCCGCTTTTTGAAACTTTTGCTAGCGCATTGCTAGCGGGGATCTAGCGGGTAAAATTACGTACAAATTCGCAAAGTTGAGCCGCAACCTCAAAAATATAGGAAAATTGTTGAGTAGCACAGAAATTCACTAAGACATCCTTAGGATTCAGGAGCTAAATCTAAGTGTTACATTTTGACTGTTCATGTTGAAATAACAAGCAAGCAGGAACACAAAAAAATATCCTTGAACATAGGTGTGAGAAAAAAAACTAGCGCAAACCTAGCGGGTTTGCTAGCGCTGCCTTGCAGAATTGGTAAATTTAGTTGCGTGCCGCCTCATAACGAAGAGGAAAAACCACTAGGTCCGCACTAATTATCTGTCAACTATTTTTGGCAAATGGTCATATACATTTATACAATTTTATACATATGTATGCCACATAAATATAAACAACCCTCATACATATTTATAATTTATGTATATATATAATATTTAGATTATATTACATAGAGAGAGAGAGATGTGGAAACCAGGGTCAAAGAAACAACTTGGGCCAAAGTGACAGAAGTGAGCTTGGGGAAGTGAAAATTGCTCACATGTATCTGCCTTCCAACAAGCATCTGGACGTACAAAAAATGTTGAGGCACCCCAGTCGACAGCACACTCTACATCCTGCAATCTGACAGTCCTTGATGCTCTGTGATCGTCTTGAAGAGTCCTGCACTTTCTTTGTTTGTGTTTGAAGTTAAGTGGAGGATTGTCGTGGAGGAGCCATGGACCCGTCTTCGCCCTTGACAGCTTGAGGAATATCATGTTCAAAACAAACAAGTCACTGATCAAGAAGAGCTTGCTGCAGTGCTGCTCCTCAACGAATCCTCCTCTGTTCTTCAAATCCCAGTTTTCTCCTTCAAAGCTCAAGCTGTCAACTTGCGTCATGAGTCACATGAGCTGACAGCAACTGCCAAATACTGAAAGTCTCTGGGTAGTACTGAGGCTTTGACGGGCCAATTGCATGACATGATCCCGCAAGTTTTGCATCATGATGGCCTGGCCGCTTCTTGGCAATATTCACTTGGAGCATCTTGGAGCATGGCTGTATTCTTACAAAGTGTTCCCATTCCAGTTTGGGCTAGTGAATGCATTCCACCAGGATCAGTACAATGTGGTGAGTCAAACCGGTTTCTGCTCCTTCTCCTCTTCAACTACTGCAATGCGTTGATGAAGCTGCCTGAGCATTTTTGAGTGATGATGTATGCATGCAATTGTTGAGAATATTGGCAAGCAATGTCCAACTGGATTTGAACAGGGCAAATATCATCTGCTGGTTAGCAACTTAAAAACATGCCAAGCTGGAAAACCCTGGGGCCTTGTATTCCAAAGACCCCAGTTTGGAGGTCCAGGCCCAAGAAACGGGTGTTCAGCAAAAGGCCCCCAAAGTACGTCGTCACTATTCGACCTGATTACACTATGTATATAGCATCATGGTACGGTAGCGTCAAGTTATCTACTATAGAATTCCAGAGCTTCGATTGCCACATACACTACGCCGTCCTTCCATTGCCCTAACGCGATTTTTCTGGCAATCAGACTTTCTATGTTGCCTGGGTCTCTCCAACAAGGATGGTCTTCGCTGCTTGACTCTTTCTACACCACAATAGCAACGCCACAATGAAAGAACATGGTGGCGTCTTCATGGATAATTTGTGAAGTGTTGAAAGTACTTGTGATGTCATTCTCACCCAAAGATCGAGGTAGTTTCAGGCCACCTTTCCCCTCAATCGGAGTTTCGGTTTGCCTATATCCCATGACTGAGTGACTGCCCGGGCTTGTCACCATCACAAGAACCTTTCCATTTTTGCCATTCAAGTTTCAAAGTGATTTCGCAGTCATCCCAGTTCGAATCAATTCTGCATTGCAAAAAAAACACAAACACAGTGCCAATTAGCTGAGATACTGCAATTCTTAGATAGATAGATAGATATATATATTACTTTGACAGATATATAATGCTTTGTATAATGCTTTGAATTACATTACTAGAGTCATCTCAGTCGTGACCTCTGTTGATTGGACAAGCGACAAGATGTCTATCGCGTCTATTTGAGAAACAACCTTTACATAAACAAGTGTATAGTATTGTATAGTCATGCAAAAAAAAGTCTGCGCACGCTACTTTCCACTATTTCTCGAAAAGCCCCTTTTTGGATATTATACATTGTTGGTACCGTTTAGTGGTGTTCAACACCAAGATACCAGAAATCCACATGAAGCATCCAAAACAAGGTGAAGGCAAATACTAAGTCGAAAGTTTCTGCGTTTCTTTGCTTGTCTCAAGCCATAAAGAAGGTTTCATCGGAGGAAGCGAAGCCATTGCCACCCTATTCTCATGGACACACGAGGGCCAGCACAATAAACCAAGATCTGGAAGCCTTCAACCAATCTCCTCTGAGAAAGGCGCTCTCTTTGCACAATTTCTTGTTTTCACGAACAAAAGCGAACAACTTGAAACAAAGATAACAAAGGTGGATAAGCTCTGGACTTGTTTTCAGCAACGATAGCATCGTCAGGACGTCTCTCCTCAACGTTGGAAATGGTTGGAAATGTCATTACATCTCTCAACAAATTTGGTCATATTTTGTAATCTTGTGCACCTCCGGACTGTCTGCCCACGGGGACTTGTGGCTTCGAGGAGTGGAGATGTCAAATGATGCCTTGGACAATTAGCAATGTCTGCAATTTGCATAGTTGCATGATTTTGATTGATTTCGCATGTTTGCAAATGCTGTTGCTTTCTTAAGTTCGCTACCGGCCCTGTTGGAGAGTCGTGCGAGACCTGATGATTTCCCCAAATATACTAGTTTCCACTTGCTCCCTAAGCAACAGTCTCATGCCCTTACTACCAGATTGAAGTACGAATACCCCAGCTAAAAGTGTATGTGCTTTCTTGGTATGCATACAAGCTTGTAGCGCACGTACACAAATCCCTTGATCCTTCAGAACCAAGCAGCCAATGAAGGGACAGCCCTTCCACACCGGCAACAGCAAACAAATACACAAGACGACAACCATTCCACCCCATCAACAACAGACAACTACAAACCCGTTCGCACAAATTACAACAAGAGGAGATAGCGAAGACAACCGAAGAAGTGAAAACAATGTCAAAGAGCTCTTGCTTCATGCTTCTTATGGAGCAACCCTTCCACCCCAGCAACAAACAACAAACACATGTAAAGGAAGGCCAAAAGTAAGACCATAGCCGAGGGAACCTTTCCCAACCTCCCCTGCTCAAAGTAATGTCATAGTTTAAGTTGAGAGAGCTTTGCCGGACCTCCCCTCAAGAGCCAACCCTTCCACCCAAATGCAATCAATAGGAGAAAGAGGCAGAGAGAGAAAGACAACCAAAGAAGCGAACACAATGTCAATGAGCTCTTGCTTCATGCTCCCTATGGAAAAACCTTTCCAAGTAGATAGACAGATACAACACCACTGGTCAAGAGACAACCCTTTCATCCCCGTAAGAATAGAGGAAGAGGAAGACTACATAGAAAATAATGAAACTTGATGGAAAGCACAACGTGCAAAGGGGAAGAGCGTGATTTTCTGAAGATACTTTGCCCTAGAGTGGCTATGAGTGGCTGAAAAGCACACGCTTCCATCCCATCCACACATAGATAAACAGATGCCAAGCAGGAGAAGTGAGAGAAGTGAAGGAAGCGGGGGGCACTGGAGCCCAACCTTCCGAAGAGAGCCTGAGCCAGACCTCCCACCCGTGCATGATAAGAAGATCTGATGACAGAGAGCCAGAAGGGACAGCCCTTCCACACCGGCAACAGCAAACAAGTACACAAGACGACAACCATTCCACCCCATCAACAACAGACAACTACAAACCCGTTCGCACAAATTACAACAAGAGGAGATAGTGAAGACAACCAAAGAAGTGACAACAATGTCAATGAGCTCTTGCTTCATGCTTCTTATGGAGCAACCCTTCCACCCCAGCAACAAACAACAAACACATGTAAAGGAAGGCCAAAAGTAAGACCATAGCCGAGGAAACCTTTCCCAACCTCCCCTGCTCAAAGTAATGTCATAGTTTAAGTTGAGAGAGCTTTGCCGGACCTCCCCTCAAGAGCCAACCCTTCCACCCAAATGCAATCAATAGGAGAAAGAGACAGAGAAAGAGAAAGACAACCAAAGAAGCGAACACAATGTCAATGAGCTCTTGCTTCATGCTCCCTATGGAAAAACCTTTCCAAGTAGATAGACAGATACAACACCACTGGTCAAGAGACAACCCTTTCATCCCCGTAAGAATAGAGGAAGAGGAAGACTACATAGAAAATAATGAAACTTGATGGAAAGCACAACGTGCAAAGGGGAAGAGCGTGATTTTCTGAAGATACTTTGCCCTAGAGAGGCTGAAAAGCACACGCTTCCATCCCATCCACACATAGATAAACAGATGCCAAGCAGGAGAAGTGAGAGAAGTGAAGGAAGCGGGGGGCACTGGAGCCCAACCTTCCGAAGAGACCTGAGCCAGACCTCCCACCCGTGCATGATAAGAAGATCTGATGACAGAGAGCCAGAAGGGACAGCCCTTCCACACCGGCAACAGCAAACAAGTACACAAGACGACAGCCATTCCACCCCATCAACAACAGACAACTACAAACCCGTTCGCACAAATTACAACAAGAGGAGATAGTGAAGACAACCGAAGAAGTGAAAACAATGTCAAAGAGCTCTTGCTTCATGCTTCTTATGGAGCAACCCTTCCACCCCAGCAACAAACGACAAACACATGTAAAGGAAGGCCAAAAGTAAGACCATAGCCGAGGAAACCTTTCCCAACCTCCCCTGCTCAAAGTAATGTCATAGTTTAAGTTGAGAGAGCTTTGCCGGACCTCCCCTCAAGCGCCAACCCTTCCACCCAAATGCAATCAATAGGAGAAAGACACAGAGAAAGAGAAAGACAACCAAAGAAGTGAACACAATGTCAATGAGCTCTTGCTTCATGCTCCCTATGGAACAACCTTCCAAGTAGATAGACAGATACAACACCACTGGTCAAGAGACAACCCTTTCATCCCCGTAAGAATAGAGGAAGAGGAAGACTACATAAAATACAATGAAACTTGATGGAAAGCACAACGTGCAAAGGGGAAGAGTGTGATTTTCTGAAGATACTTGGCGCCTAGATTGGCTCAAGAGCAAGCGCTTCCGCCCTATGAACAAATAAATAAACAGATGCCAAGCAGGAGAAGTGAGAGAAGTGAAGGAAGCGGAGGGCACTGGAGCCCAACCTTCTGAAAAGAGCCTGAGCCAGACCTTGCACCCGGGCAACAGCAAACAAGTACACAAGACGACAACCCTGCCACCTGTGCGCGCGTGCGAAATAGACCCCAAAGGTCCCTACCACATATATATATATATACAGATATGATTGTGAGTGTAGATTCCTAATTATGCAATTTTATACATTACAAAAAGCTACATAGTATATCATATTATATCATTATATCCAAATTTGCACATTGTCCTTAGGCAATCCACCCTGCGCCTGTTCATCTCTGCGGGCAATTTCCGCCCGAGCCAATTCTTGCAAAGACCTTGGAAGTGCAAAAAGAATCCAAGAGACTCCACTCAGAATCACCACCAGAACACATCGCCGATACCTGAACACAAAATCTGCTAGACAGCATCATGAGGTGCAAACGTCGTGTACTGCTGTGCCTGAATGAAACACAGTCCCGCATTGGCTATGGATGTGCCATATGGGCCACATGGGCCATATGGCCATATCTATGTCTCACTTGTCTCACTGCCATCGCAATTGTCTCAATCGTGTCAGGATTTGTTAAAATTCACTGCCTCCAGTTGCATTTGCTGCTTCAGGTCTTCCAACATCTGCTGTTTCTCTTTTTCGGCCTGGCATGATGGGACGATGAGAAGAGGATTAAAATATATTGAGATATATTAAGATATATTAAGATGATACCAAGACAATCCAAGACATTACGATATATTTCGTCTGTTTTTGCCTGTCGTTTTTGATCAAAAAACAGGTTGGTTTCGGATTGCACCCACACGCGTGGATGCATACGCAAAAAGTAAGAAAACCACGGATGGTACACACAGTACGCACACACAAACACACACACACAGTAGTACACATAGTTTTCCAGTCTACCCGCCTTTTGTCGGGGATAGTCCATTTCAATTGCTATGTCAGTGCTGTTCCCTTACGGTTCGCTTCAAAAAGTTGTGGATTGAGCACCATGGTGGCCATGGTGTACAAAAACGTGGACAAAATCATCTGTGAAAAGCATTGAAAAGCTATATTCACAATTAACCTGCTCATGGTGTGCAACGCATGGTGTCCAAATGAAGATGTCAAGCTTGACGCTTCCAAAGACTGGCTGGTTATGTGCCTCCCGAACTTGCTGCTGGAGCATTTCTTTCTCTTGGAGAAGGATTGGCTGACTTTGCTGGAGATCCGCCTTTTGCTCAAAAGATGCGAAGCAGCCACATTCACACTTGCATCCAAGGTGTAGTCAAGTTCTGTCCAAGTTGTATTCAAGATATGTCTGCGTGCTCTTGTTCAAGAATGATCTGACATGAACTGACAAAGTTCAACGCTCGATCAGCATTCGACACACTGACCCACCTGCAGTTCCTTGTACTTCTCTTCAGCCAGCAGCCTTGCTTCTTCAAGCTGCTGCGCTCGAGCCTTTGCCTCATGATTTCCAAGACAAGTTGGGGATTCGAAAGTATGCATACTCATGAGACTCACCAACCGACACATGATCAAGCCATGAGTTTACGCAATTCCAAGTGAAAAAAATGCAAACATGAAAGCACCTGCCTCCTCCAGTTCAACTTGCTTCTCAGCATTTTCAGCCGCTGTCTGCTGTTGAAGCTTTTGTACCTTCTTACTAAACGACTCGCAATATTTTCTAGGAACTTTTTTCACAATTACCCTGCTGAGGGTGTTCAATTCATGGTGTCCAAATCAAAATGTCAAGCACACTTCCAAAGTCTGGTTATGTGCCTCTCGAACTTGTTGCTGGAGCATTTCTTTCTCTTGGAGAAGGATTGGCTGACTTTGCTGGAGATCCGCCTTTTGCTCAAAAGATGCGAAGCAGCCACATTCACACTTGCATCCAAGGTGTAGTCAAGTTCTGTCCAAGTTGTATTCAAGATATGTCTGCGTGCTCTTGTTCAAGAATGATCTGACATGAACTGACAAAGTTCAACGCTCGATCAGCATTCGACACACTGACCCACCTGCAGTTCCTTGTACTTCTCTTCAGCCAGCAGCCTTGCTTCTTCAAGCTGCTGCGCTCGAGCCTTTGCCTCATGATTTCCAAGACAAGTTGGGGATTCGAAAGTATGCATACTCATGAGACTCACCAACCGACACATGATCAAGCCATGAGTTTACGCAATTTCCAAGTGAAAAAAATGCAAACATGAAAGCACCTGCTCCTCCAGTTCAACTTGCTTCTCAGCATTTTCAGCCAGCTGTCTGCTGTTGAAGTTTTGTACTCTTCTTTACTAAACGATCGCAATATTTTCTAGGAACTTTTTTCCAATTACCCCCTGCTGAGGGTGTTCAATTCATGGTGTCCAAATCAAAATGTCAAGCACACTTCCAAAGTCTGGTTATGTGCCTCTCGAACTTGCTGCTGGAGCATTTCTTTCTCTTGGAGAAGGATTGGCTGACTTTGCTGGAGATCCGCCTTTTGCTCAAAAGATGCGAAGCAGCCACATTCACACTTGCATCCAAGGTGTACTCAAGTTCTGTCCAAGTTGTATCATGTTGTATCCAAGATATGTCTGCGTGCTCTTGTTCAAGAATGATCTTGCATGAACTGACAAAGTTCAACGCTCGATCAGCATTCGACACACTGACCCACCTGCAGTTCCTTGTACTTCTCTTCAGCCAGCAGCCTTGCTTCTTCAAGCTGCTGCGCTCGAGCCTTTGCCTCATGATTTCCAAGACAAGTTGGGGATTCGAAAGTATGCATACTCATGAGACTCACCAACCGACACATGATCAAGCCATGAGTTTACGCAATTCCAAGTGAAAAAAATGCAAACATGAAAGCACCTGCCTCCTCCAGTTCAACTTGCTTCTCAGCATTTTCAGCCGCTGTCTGCTGTTGAAGCTTTTGTACCTTCTTACTAAACGACTTGCAATATTTTCTAGGAACTTTTTTCACAATTACCCTGCTGAGGGTGTTCAATTCATGGTGTCCAAATCAAAATGTCAAGCACACTTCCAAAGTCTGGTTATGTGCCTCTCGAACTTGCTGCTGGAGCATTTCTTTCTCTTGGAGAAGGTTTGGCTGACTTACATATGATTGTGAGTGTAGATTCCTAATTATGCAATTTTATACATTACAAAAAGCTACATATTATATCATATTATATCATTATATCCAAATTTGCACATTGTCCTTAGGCAATCCACCCTGCGCCTGTTCATCTCTGCGGGCAATTTCCGCCCGAGCCAATTCTTGCAAAGACCTTGGAAGTGCAAAAAGAATCCAAGAGACTCCACTCAGAATCACCACCAGAACACATCGCCGATACCTGAACACAAAATCTGCTAGACAGCATCATGAGGTGCAAACGTCGTGTACTGCTGTGCCTGAATGAAACACAGTCCCGCATTGGCTATGGATGTGCCATATGGGCCACATGGGCCATATGGCCATATCTATGTCTCACTTGTCTCACTGCCATCGCAATTGTCTCAATCGTGTCAGGATTTGTTAAAATTCACTGCCTCCAGTTGCATTTGCTGCTTCAGGTCTTCCAACATCTGCTGTTTCTCTTTGTCGGCCTGGCATGATGGGACGATGAGAAGAGGATTAAAATATATTGAGATATATTAAGATATATTAAGATGATACCAAGACAATCCAAGACATTACGATATATTTCGTCTGTTTTTGCCTGTCGTTTTCGATCAAAAAAGCAGGTTGGTTTCGGATTGCACCCACACGCGTGGATGCACACGCAAAAAGTAAGAAAATCACGGATGGTACACACAGTACGCACACACAAACACACACACACAGCAGTACACATAGTTTTCCAGTCTACCCGCCTTTTGTCGGGGATAGTCCATTTCAATTGCTATGTCAGTGCTGTTCCCTTACGGTTCGCTTCAAAAAGTTGTGGATTGAGCACCATGGTGGCCATGGTGTACAAAAACGTGGACAAAATCATCTGTGAAAAGCATTGAAAAGCTATATTCACAATTAACCTGCTCATGGTGTGCAACGCATGGTGTCCAAATGAAGATGTCAAGCTTGACGCTTCCAAAGACTGGCTGGTTATGTGCCTCCCGAACTTGCTGCTGGAGCATTTCTTTCTCTTGGAGAAGGATTGGCTGACTTTGCTGGAGATCCGCCTTTTGCTCAAAAGATGCGAAGCAGCCACATTCACACTTGCATCCAAGGTGTAGTCAAGTTCTGTCCAAGTTGTATTCAAGATATGTCTGCGTGCTCTTGTTCAAGAATGATCTGACATGAACTGACAAAGTTCAACGCTCGATCAGCATTCGACACACTGACCCACCTGCAGTTCCTTGTACTTCTCTTCAGCCAGCAGCCTTGCTTCTTCAAGCTGCTGCGCTCGAGCCTTTACCTCATGATTTCCAAGACAAGTTGGGGATTCGAAAGTATGCATACTCATGAGACTCACCAACCGACACATGATCAAGCCATGAGTTTACGCAATTCCAAGTGAAAAAAATGCAAACATGAAAGCACCTGCCTCCTCCAGTTCAACTTGCTTCTCAGCATTTTCAGCCGCTGTCTGCTGTTGAAGCTCTTGTACCTTCTTACTAAACGACTTGCAATATTTTCTAGGAACTTTGTTCACAATTACCCTGCTGAGGGTGTTCAATTCATGGTGTCCAAATCAAAATGTCAAGCACACTTCCAAAGTCTGGTTATGTGCCTCTCGAACTTGCTGCTGGAGCATTTCTTTCTCTTGGAGAAGGATTGGCTGACTTTGCTGGAGATCCGCCTTTTGCTCAAAAGATGCGAAGCAGCCACATTCACACTTGCATCCAAGGTGTACTCAAGTTCTGTCCAAGTTGTATCATGTTGTATCCAAGATATGTCTGCGTGCTCTTGTTCAAGAATGATCTTGCATGAACTGACAAAGTTCAACGCTCGATCAGCATTCGACACACTGACCCACCTGCAGTTCCTTGTACTTCTCTTCAGCCAGCAGCCTTGCTTCTTCAAGCTGCTGCGCTCGAGCCTTTGCCTCATGATTTCCAAGACAAGTTGGGGATTCGAAAGTATGCATACTCATGAGACTCACCAACCGACACATGATCAAGCCATGAGTTTACGCAATTCCAAGTGAAAAAAATGCAAACATGAAAGCACCTGCCTCCTCCAGTTCAACTTGCTTCTCAGCATTTTCAGCCGCTGTCTGCTGTTGAAGCTTTTGTACCTTCTTACTAAACGACTTGCAATATTTTCTAGGAACTTGTTTCACAATTACATACAATTACCCTGCTGAGGGTGTTCAATTCATGGTGTCCAAATCAAAATGTCAAGCACACTTCCAAAGTCTGGTTATGTGCCTCCCGAACTTGCTGCTGGAGCATTTCTTTCTCTTGGAGAAGGATTGGCTGACTTTGCTGGAGATCCGCCTTTTGCTCAAAAGATGCGAAGCAGCCACATTCACACTTGCATCCAGGGTGTAGTCAAGTTCTGTCCAAGTTGTATCCAAGTTATGTCTACGTTGCGCGGAAGGCTTTGGTTAAGAAATCAGTTACATGAACTGACAAAGTTCAGTGCTCGATCAGCATTCGACACACTGACCCACCTGCAGTTCCTTGTTCTTCTCTTCAGTCAGGAGCTTTTCTTCTTCAAGCTGGTGTGCTCGAGCCTTTGCCTCATGATTTCCAAGACAAATTGGCGATTCCGTGGTGTGCATGTACGTCATACTCACCGGCACAGCAAGCCATGTAGTGGGGTTACGCAATTCCAATCGAAAAACGATGAAAAACGTCCTGAAAGAACCTGCCTCCTCCAGTTCAACTTGCTTCTCAGCATTCTCAGCAGTTGTCTGCTGCACAAGCTCTTGTGCCTTCGTACTAAATGACTTGCAACATCTTCAAGGAACGTTGTTTTTAGCAATTGACCTGCCTGCTCAAGGTTTTCAACGCATGGTGTCCAAATGAAGATGTCAAGCACGCTTCCAAAGTCTGGCTGGTTATGTGCCTCTTGAACTTGCTGCTGGAGCATGTCTTTCTCTTGGAGAAGGATTGGCTGACTTTGCTGGAGATGCGCCTTTTGCTCAAAAGATGCTAGCAGCCACATTCACACTTGCATCCAGGGTGTAGTCAAGCTCTGTCCAAGTTGTATCCAAGTTGTGACTGCGTTGCGCGGAGGGTTTTCGTTAAAAATTAAATCATATTAAATTTTAAATTAATTCAAATTACATAAACTGACAAAGTTCAGCGCTCGATCAGCATTCGACACACTGACCCACCTGCAGTTCCTTGTACTTCTCTTCAGCCAGCAGCCTTGCTTCTTCAAGCTGCTGCGCTCGAGCCTTTGCCTCATGATTTCCAAGACAAGTTGGGGATTCGAAAGTATGCATACTCTTGAGACTCACCAACCGACACATGATCAAGCCATGAGTTTACGCAATTCCAAGTGAAAAAAATGCAAACATGAAAGCACCTGCCTCCTCCAGTTCAACTTGCTTCTCAGCATTTTCAGCCGCTGTCTGCTGTTGAAGCTTTTGTACCTTCTTACTAAACGACTCGCAATATTTTCTAGGAACTTGTTTCACAATTACCCTGCTGAGGGTGTTCAATTCATGGTGTCCAAATCAAAATGTCAAGCACGCTTGCAAAGTCTGGTTATGTGCCTCTCGAACTTGCTGCTGGAGCATTTCTTTCTCTTGGAGAAGGATTGGCTGACTTTGCTGGAGATCCGCCTTTTGCTCAAAAGATGCTAGCAGCCACATTCACACTTGCATCCAAGGTGTAGTCAAGTTCTGTCCAAGTTGTATCCAAGTTGTGTCTGCGTTGTGCGGAGGGCTTTCGTTCAAAATTAAGTTATATACATGATCTGGCAAAGTTCAGCGCTTGATCAGCATTCGACACACTGACCCACCTGCAGTTCCTTGTACTTCTCTTCAGTCAGGAGCTTTTCTTCTTCAAGCTGGTGTGCTCGAGCCTTTGCCTCATGATTTCCAAGACAAATTGGCGATTCCGTGGTGTGCATGTACGTCATACTCACCGGCACAGCAAGCCATGTAGTTGGGTTACGCAATTCCAATCGAAAATTGAAAAACGTCCTGAAAGAACCTGCCTCCTCCAATTCAACTTGCTTCCCAGCATTCTCAGCAGTTGTCTGCTGCACAAGCTCTTGTGCCTTCGTACTAATAAATGACTTGCAACATCTTCTAGGAACGTTCTTTTCACAATTAGATGCAAAATTAACCTGCCTGCTCAAGGTTTTCAACGCATGGTGTCCGAATCAAAATGTCAAGCACGCTTCCAAAGTCTGGCTGGTTATGTGCCTCTTGAACTTGCTTCTGGAGCATTTCTTTCTCTTGGAGAATGATTGGCTGACTTTGCTGGAGATGCGCCTTTTGCTCAAAAGATGCGAAGCAGCCACATTAACACTTGCATCCAGGGTGTAGTCAAGTTCTGTCCAAGTTGTATCCAAGTTGCGTCTGCGTTGTGCGGAGGGCTTTCGTTAAAAATTAAATTATATTAAATTAAGTCAAATTACATAAACTGACAAAGTTCAGCGCTCGATCAGCATTCGACACACTGACCCACCTGCAGTTCCTTGTACTTCTCTTCAGCCAGCAGCCTTGCTTCTTCAAGCTGCTGTGCTTGAGTCTTTGCCTCATGATTTGCAAGACAAGTTGGCGATTCCGCGGTGTGCATATACGTCATACTCACCGGCTCATAAGCAAGCCATGTAGTGGGGTTACGCAATTCCAATCGAAAAACGTCCTGAAAGAACCTGCCTCCTCCAATTCAACTTGCTTCCCAGCATTCTCAGCAGTTGTCTGCTGCACAAGCTCTTGTGCCTTCGTACTAAATGACTTGCAACATCTTCTAGGAACGTTCTTTTCACAATTAGATGCAAAATTAACCTGCCTGCTCATGGTTTTCAACGCATGGTGTCCGAATCAAAATGTCAAGCACGCTTCCAAAGTCTGGCTGGTTATGTGCCTCTCGAACTTGCTGCTGGAGCATTTCTTTCTCTTGGAGAAGGATTGGCTGACTTTGCTGGAGATCCGCCTTTTGCTCAAAAGATGCGAAGCAGCCACATTCACACTTGCATCCAAGGTGTAGTCAAGTTCTGTCCAAGTTGTATCCAAGATATGTCTGCGTGCTCTTGTTCAAGAATGATCTGACATGAACTGACAAAGTTCAACGCTCGATCAGCATTCGACACACTGACCCACCTGCAGTTCCTTGTACTTCTCTTCAGCCAGCAGCCTTGCTTCTTCAAGCTGCTGTGCTCGAGTCTTTGCCTCATGATTTGCAAGGCAAGTTGGCGATTCCGCGGTGTGCATATACGTCATACTCACCGGCTCATAAGCAAGCCATGTAGTTGGGTTACGCAATTCCAATCGAAAATTGAAAAACGTCCTGAAAGAACCTGCCTCCTCCAATTCAACTTGCTTCCCAGCATTCTCAGCAGTTGTCTGCTGCACAAGCTCTTGTGCCTTCGTACTAATAAATGACTTGCAACATCTTCTAGGAACGTTCTTTTCACAATTAAATGCACAATTAACCTGCCTGCTCATGGTTTTCAACGCATGGTGTCCGAATCAAAATGTCAAGCACGCTTCCAAAGTCTGGCTGGTTATGTGCCTCTTGAACTTGCTTCTGGAGCATTTCTTTCTCTTGGAGAATGATTGGCTGACTTTGCTGGAGATGCGCCTTTTGCTCAAAAGATGCGAAGCAGCCACATTCACACTTGCATCCAAGGTGTAGTCAAGTTCTGTCCAAGTTGTATCCAAGTTGTGTCTGCGTTGTGCGGAGGGCTTTCGTTAAAAATTACATTACATGAACTGACAAAGTTCAACGCTCGATCAGCATTCAACACACTGACCCACCTGCAGTTCCTTGTGCTTCTCTTCAGCCAGCAGCCTTGCTTCTTCAAGCTGCTGTGCTCGAGTCTTTGCCTCATGATTTGCAACCCAATTTGGGGATTCCAGAGTATGCATACTCATCAGACTGACCAACCGACACATGATCAAGCTATGTCATGAAACTATGAATTTCATGCAAAAAAACTGAAAGCGGCCTCCTCGAGTTTCAGTTCGTTCTCAGCAGCTGTCTGCTGTGCAAGAGCTTGTGCCTTCGATTCAAAAGACTCGCTGATCAGATTGTCTTTAAATTGTGTTTTGCGCAGCATCTTTAGCGGCAACATGCGGCAACTCTTCAAGAGTATGGGGCCTCTTCGAGCTGGGCGTGCTTTTGAACTTCAGATTGTGTGACCTGTTGTGGAAGTTTGAAGCGTTTTCAATGCACTTCTTTGTTTGTCCCTAGTCTTCCTCTGACCTCCGTCAGGTAAGACTTCATATGAAAACAAAAGAAAATAAAACAAACACAATGAGATTAATGATATGCATCAACCCCGCCATGTGCCTCTTGCAGCTGTCGTTCGAGCGCAGCTTTCTCTTGAAGTAGAATTGGCTGGCTCTGGTGATGCTGTGCGAGTTCTACCTGCAGGAGAACAGGTTGCAAATGATTTAGACACTATCAAGATGTTCAATGAATATTGTCAAAATGGCGGGAAACTTGGATATGGGAACGGATTAGGATAGATCGACTGCAGCAAGGGAATGGTCTTTTTCTAGGTAAGTGATGGTAAGTGTGCGTTGTGTCTCTATCTCTGTTTGATGAAGCCTTCGAGAGATTTAGATACCTTGACTTCTAGTTATAGGGACATGGGCGCTTGGAACAGCCGTGGATACAGGTTCATTGAGGAATTCTAGTACCAAATACCCGTCTGTACCCAAAAAGACCTTCTGCCAGAAACAGCACTACTCTAACTTGCTTGCCCCTTGTTGCCAAATGGTGTGAGGGGCGGTCTTGTGAAATAGAATCGAGGCTACTAGCAGCGCCTCATTTTGCATCGTTTTGCAGCGTCAATGGTCTAGAAATCTTGGTGGGAATTAGAGGTTGATGTGTGGTTCTCGCTGTAGCCATGTAAATCCTGTAATTCTGTCTTAAGTTTGCGAATTCATTGACAGTAACGAGCCTTTGAGAGCTTACTGCCCTCCTGTTTCCTGCTGTGAGGTTTCAATCTGCAGCTCTTGCTTCACAAAATACACAGAGATCACGGGCGTCGTTTGGCACCTTCGCCTTCTCCATCTCCACTCGCAGCTGCCCAATCTCTAGCTCGTTCTCCTCGAGCCTGCATCTTGAGACATCAATGCCAGGAAGAAACGAATTCAAGTCAAAGAAGTGAAAGCAGTCAAAGCAGTCAAAGCAGTCAAAGCAGTCAAAGTCAATTCTCAAATCTACGGAACTGCTGCTACGCATGCTACTGCTACAGACAGTTTGGCATCAAGGATCACCGCCGACAAAAATACCAAACTGGTTTCGGAAGGCGTGGAAACAGCGTGTTACTTGTAACATCTTGTAACTGTGCAACGTGCTTCCAACGTGACTGTGTCCTTCGTTGGTACTGGCTCAATTTCTCCATGACCTGCTCATCGCACTTGTGGGCTAGGTGAAAATATGTGAAATGATTCCAGCTTTTGACTCAATACACGTGACTTCAGCGTTGTGCCACAAGAATTGCCACCTTACTTTTGAAATGTAAAGATTAAACAAACACATAAAACAAAAAGATTGCAAAACCATCAAAACTGTTGAATAATTACTTTGATCCTTTTGCAAGGCCTCTTCCAAGGCGACTGCCAAAGCATCGCAATCCTCCATCTCTTCGTGCAAACGTTCCTGGATTCGTCCCGGCCAAAAAGGATCAGCAACCGCTGCAGGCCGCTGCATGAATCACCTGCTGAATCACTGAGAAATCAAAACATTCAAAGCAGTGATCCTGCATCTTCTGCATCCCAGCCATATTAGCGGTGCGATGTTGTTTCACAACATCCATCTGAACCTTGGATCAAAAGATCAAATCTCACAAAAGGATGGCAATGGCAAGAAAGAGACAATATGAGACAATGATATACAATGATATGGGATGAACACGGATGCACACACCCTTGCTGTAGCCAAACCGTTCAAACTACAGTTCTAGGCCGAAAGCAAACTCCTGCGAAGGACTTGTCTGAGAAATCTCAGATGCCTCCTGCAACAGCTACAGTAAAAGTGTCAAGAAGGCAATGTGGCACTTGGGGGCACTGCAACATTGCAGCGATAGTCATAGGGATAGAAACCGATTTCATCTGACTCCAATTAACTCCATGCTACTGGTAGCTCCATTTCGCATCATTTGACTGTATGTTCCAGCTGCGTTCAGCTCCAAATCGCTTTACTCGCCGTGGGTTGCTCTGGATATCTCTGGATCACTTTCGCTCCTTGGATCCAGCTCTCTGAAGCAAGGCTCGCAGCACCTCAGAGGGCTGTCAACTCAGTCTGTACTGGCGATTTATTTCACAGTAACGACTCACTCAACTTCGACTTCGATACATTTCGGCACATTTCGATACATTAGAACAGATCCAGAAACAGTTCTGTGCACATGCGTGCGGGCCTGTGCTGACCTGTGTGCTGACCTGTGTTCTGACCTTTGTCTTGACCTGTGTTCTGACCTGTGTTCTGACCTGTGTGCTGACCTGTGTGCTGACCTGTGTGCTGACCTGTGTCTTGACCTGTGTTCTGACCTGTGTGCTGACCTGTGTGCTGACCGGCAGATTGTGACGCACGAGCCCAACAGTTGAGCGCAACACACACTAGAAAAGAACCGGAGTGATCCGTCGGGAACTGAATCCCAAAACGTGCAATTAAACAAGATGATTGATCCAAGAGATCTCCTCGAAGGTGTATCTAATTAATAAGAAGGAATTCCGACGTGCAAGAATAAATAAATATCAGATTGCGGCAAACTTGCTAATCTCGAAGTGAAGAAATACCAGATTGCAGCAAACGTGCAAAGCATGAACTGAAACGTCAGGTAGGGGTTCTCGGCTTAGCCCCGTGCCATGTCATCGAAAAGGAAATAATCGGATTGCAGGTATGTCCAGCTGGCCAAGCTGGATATCCCATTTCACCGGTAGCTTCGTTGGACACAGTCGCAGTGAAATGCTGTCCCCGTGCATCTACTGATAATACAAGGAGGTAGAAGTTTTACACCTGTTCAGATGTTTCACACACACACAGCTGAAGTGCTAAGGGTGCGAAGTATTAATTCAAGGGCCACACAGCGGCTTCGCTCCGTGCCCGGCGAACTTCATGGCGAGAGGCTTGGGATCTGAATGAAGGACGCAAAAACAAGCATCTTGCATGAAGAACCAGCAAGACTCAGTAGATGTCAAAAATCCACCATGCACGAATCTGCAAACAATACGGTATATGTCAAGCCTTGCAGATTCCTCTTTGAGCTCATTGTGGACTGTGTCAAGCAGCTTTTGCATCGTCCTCAGAAGTTTACAAAGTTTGGGGGATTCTGAAGTTGGCTGTTGACATCTCTTTGACATCTCTTTGACATTGACTCTGAGGCTGTTGCCGGTTGCTACGAGCTGATTGCTTGCGTTGCTGCTCTGCAGCTGCCAGGTCCTGCACACTGCAGAACTTCTGGGAGCTGAAGGGTCGGAGCTTAATTGAAAAAATAGATGCTTTATGATGTGTTTGTATATCTATGAGTCTATGAGTGCCAAATCCCAGTTGCATGCTCAAATCCTGCAATATGTATTTTACACTGTTGATACTTGTATACTGCTGCATGCTGCATGCATTTATGTTTCATTCTGTTTAGGTGTTATTGTATGTTATTGTATCATTCAGTTGAAACATGCAGGTGTGTGCAGGCCCTACAAGTACGATTTTAAACATGAGCTGGTAGCTTGAGGAAAGGGGTGAGCAGAGCGTATCTTGGCTAATCAGAACTCTAGTTGGAGGTATTTGGGGTCCACTTGCATAAGTTTGCCCTCGCCTTTGCACCAAGGATTTTCCACTTCAAAAACTACACTTGGTGGCTTCAAGGGCCTCTTGAGAAGTTGGATTGTCTTGCGATGTTTTGCCAGTCTTGCACATGTCAGCGGATGTTTCTACGAGTTGTTGTTTGTTTGTCATGTGTTTAAATCATTAAGCTTCTGATCAAAATCCTCTTTGGTTGGCTCTCCTGCAGTGCATTCTGCAACACCCATTGTTGCGGATTTCTGCCCTGATGATACACTCAATAAAATCTATTGAAGTCCATTGAAATCATCCATTTCTGGCCGCATCAGCTTTGTTTCTGACCATGAAAACTTCGGACCATGGTGCTGGGTACCGCGAGACTTGGGCAAATTGATTTCATTCGCAAAACCTCTGATCTCGCATGCAACGAACTCAAAATTTGAGTAATGCAATTTAATGCAATTCTGATTTCCAAATTTTCCAATTCCAGAGCTGATCCCTCTGGCCTCCCTCTGCTCTATCGAGGGAATCGTCATGATTGTTCCGATTGTCTCATCAAGGTCCTTTCAAGAAATTCAACATGCAAAGGAGCGCAAATTCCCCAAACAAATATTCAACTTCACAAGCATAATCAGGTGGTTTGGATCTTTCTGCTCTTCAATTGTTCCTCAGGATAGAAAATCAAGCTTGCATCTTGCTGTTGCCGTTGGCATCTTGGAAACTCTACCAAATGATTCTGTGACAGTCCACTCTCCAATCGCTGCAACGGCAGTAACAGCACCATCGGCGAAACCCGGGTCACCACTACCCACCACCCACCACCCACCACCCACCACCCACCACCACCCACGCCCCGCAGCAAATTTAAGTAATTACTTAACTGAATCTGAAGTGAAAAGATGTTTAAAGGTTTTCAAAGCACCCGTCTCACCTTTACTGCCACTATCAACGTCATTAAACTATTGTCCTTCACGTTTACAAATTTTCCGTTCATGCAAATTGTTTTGTCTTCTTCCCGTTCTTCCATTTTATGCAATGTTCCCAGAACGATCGGGGCTGTACTAGGCTAATCAGATTGAGACATCTCTCTCTCTCTCTCTCTCTCTTCCCACATGTGTCTTTCAACCTCAAGACAAATGATTGCCACCGCATTGATCATTGAAAGAAAGTCACACAGCCTGCGGTTCGAACGAACTCAGCACCAAAGACTCTTGGTCAGCCACCCTGCAGGCAAGGGAGGGTCACGAATACCAAAGCAAACGATTTTGATGATATTTGACCCGCAATCCTTCCGTGCCACGTGCCTCATTTGCAGTCGCTCGCTTTCCTCACTCGCAAAGGAAATCTGAAAACATTCATAATCTCAATGCCCCGCAAACAGGGTTTAGGTGGCTTGGATTTGCAAGCAAAATCGAAATAAGTAGTTGAAGGTCCAACCAGCTGCGAATCAATTCAAAATACCATACTTCGCAAATCAATCCGGTTCTGATTAGAAATGCCTAAGGCGCTGGCTTCCAGAGAGAGGCTGCGAGCTGGTGAATTTTGTAAAGCAAACCCTGGCTCGTGAAGATCTGCAAGCAGTGCATCACGTCTGCCGGCCTGCACATTGGAAGCAGACTTCATATGGTCTTATTTTGATTCAATTTTAAAACGCATCTTTCTTGCTCTCTCTCTCTCTCTCTCCCCACACACAAACAAACACTTGCATGCGCCACCACAGAGTGATGGGTCGCCTGCATGAACATCAAAGTTAGTGACGTCTTGTGTCAAGCTATCAATACCCCAAAATGGGTCTTCTACCATGGTAAATTTGTGAATGCGGCTGCAAGCTTCTCAATGAATGCACATGCGGTGAGATCCATACAAAATAGCTAAGAAACCCCACCAGGAATCCCAAGATGGAAAGACCCGTGCATCTAAGCCCATCAAAGTTTTTATGAAAATGGGATGAAATCGGCGAGTCAGGTTTAAGCTTGGCCTGGAAGTTATGTCAAAAAACGTTCGGCTTCGTATTTGAAATTGATTGCAGGTACGAGCAGTTGATCAGCATATCGTCCACCAACATCAGTAGCTTCGTTGGCCACGGATGACTGGAGCTGTGGCCCGAAGCAAATAGACCCCGCATCGTTTCTAGTGTTGATGCACGATTCACTCAATGTCTCTCTTCACTTACAATATCTGCTCTCTTTACTTCTCTACTCTTTTCACTTTTCGAATCTCTTCACTTCTCTACTCTTTACTTCTCTACTCTCTTCACTTCTCGAATCTCTTCACTTCTTTACTCTTTACTTCTCTACTTTCTTGATTTCTCTACTCTCTTCACTTCTCTACTCTCTTGACTTCTCTGCTCTCTTTACTTCTGTACTCTTTGGATTTCTCTACTGTCTGCTTCTCCATGGTTCTCCACTACTTCATACTTTCTATATCTCCGAAGTTTTACGGCTAGACTTCCTTGTATCGTTGTATGTCTTGATAGATGTGTAAACCTCCAATAATCTGATTGTGACTAAAGAATGCTAAACATGATAAAAGTAGGTTGCTTGGCTTGGCAGGTTCCAAAGTGCGCTTGCCTTGGCCTCTGCCTCGGCCTTAGTAGCTCGTGCAGTGGTGGAGGCCAACTGCTTCTTCAAGCCTTGAATCTCCTTGGCAAAGCGCAGGCGCATCTCGCTTAAATCCTTCGCTGTGTTGACATTCATCAAATGACATCGCAAAAAATAATCCATCTTTGACACAAGGCTTTTTCACAGCTTAGCACACCTGGAGGCATCTGACCACGCAGCGACGAGCCCCTGGCCTTTTGTGACTTTTCCAGTTCGTAGCCCTGAGGCGATTTCAAGTCAACAGCAACAGTTTCGGCACAGCTCCACAAAAGAACTCAAAAAGGGTAAATTAAAAAGGGATAGGAGAGGTTGAAAGCTGGAAGGGAAAAAACAAACTACAGTATCCGATCTATCCGCATTCATTGCCAAAGTCATGTGCCTTTCATTGCCTTGTGCTGTCAGCTTGACGGATGTCATGTGATGTCACGTTGCTCTCAAGCGCTGTGTTCAGTTGAAAAGTGGCACCTTGTGCAATGAGAGCTCTTTCAGCTGAACGACCTCTGCAGGGGCATATTATATATATATTATATACATATGTAAACATCTTGCGTCAAATAATAAAATGTAATGTCATGCAATATACAAGTGCAGAGAGAGGAAAAATATAGATGAGATGAAATGATGTGTGAGATAAAACGAGGCGAGACACGACAAGATAAAATGAGATGAGATGACATGAGCAGCACAGAATACTGGTAGCATTGCATGGCATGGAATGGAATAGAGTAGATACTGTAGGGAGATATATAGCCTGACAGGTAAATTGATTGATGGGTGCGTGCATGCATGTGCATGTCTATCTGTCTGTGTGTCTGTCTGCCTGCCTGACTGCCTGCCAGACAGACAGACAGATATTTGGATAGATAGATACATGAATAGATTGGAATGGAATGGTATGGACGCGAATAGAGTAGACGGACAGACACACAGACGGACAGACAGACTGACTAACGAATGGGAACTAAAAATAGGTACAATTCATTCGAGGTACCAGTAGGATCCAGTAGGTGTGTGTATATATAATACCCAGGTATATACTATTGATTACTATTGATCGAATTTAAATATGCAAATCTATCTTTGTCTTGTAGGTTTTGATGTTGGTATCGTGTTTCTGTCATGTCAGAAATCATGAGAATATTTTTCTTTCATGGTTCTGGCCTCCTCCTCGTGATATCGAATTCTGGCATATAAATCCTGCAGAACGGATGTCCATCTCCGGTGCAACGCAAAGCTGATCACATGAAGCTCGAGACGAGTCTTGGAATGCACTTCTATTCTATTCAAAATGAAACATGTCAAAAAAAAAAAAACGATGCAACAACAGGCAAAAGGCATGGCCGATGGAACATCTGTCTTGTCAAAGAAAGCAAAATCACACCTGCTGTAAAAGCAGCCAAGAAGACTCTGAAAGGATCTGAAAGGGCTATCTAATTGACATTAATTGACCTGATTTGACCTGGATCATTTGTTTGGTTCGAAGAGTTCGAAAGGTTGCCAGTGAATCCAAGACGGACAGCGAGCCTTGATCTTCGTGGAGAATGGCTTCAGATCACCACCTCAGACTACGTCACTCTGCCAATATCTGCCAATGCATCACATGGCACGTTGGTGGGATGCGGGGCATCTGAAATGTCTTGACATGCTCTAGCCTCCGTAGCGGCAAGGCTGTCTTGCGTCAAGAACTCCAAAATCCAAACAGGTTTTTCATATTTGTTCTATTCTTTCTCGAGAGCAAAATGCCTGCAGGCATTCAGAGCGCAGCGCAAATTGCACCGGCTCACCACTGCACCAGGCTGCTTCACTGAATCTCTGCATGTATACTCTTATTCCATCGGGTTCCCATATCATCCCATATGGCCATCATCACAATGTTCACATTGTGTTGCATTTGTCTTGGAGGTGGGTACATATTGTTCACAATTCACTTCGATCACTTCGCTGGAAGCCAAGCTTCTGGACTGCGAGCTGAACAAGACTCGATGCTGACAGCGGGTTCAGTGGGAGATTTTTGAGGAGTTCTCGCTGACCTTTCGAAACCCAAAAGACTTGCGGTGCAGGAAAATCATCTTCGCCCACTCGGAGAGAGCTGGCACAAAACGCAGCCGCATCTTCATTGCAATCGCAGCAAACAGCGCCAACTTTGGCGAGGGCATCCATTCCGAAAGGGCCTTTGTTCGGAAGATTCACCGTGAAATCATATTTTTCTGATAAATTTTCTAGGCGTTCACGCTTCTTTTTGGGCTTCTTCAAAGCCTTGCTCATGTCAGGGGGGTCATTCCCCAAGTCAACAGCCACTCGGTCAGCTACTTCTTTCAGCTCTGCACTGTCCTTCGAGTTGTAGAAAACCACAAGCCACTCATTCTTTGCTTTCTCATCTGGGAAATGTTCCTCGCAGAGTGGCACTACTGCATCTTTAACCCTGCTCTTGAAGAGACCTACTGCACATTTTGCACTTCCACCCTTTGTACCTCGATTAGCAGCAATTCCGGTAATCCAGGCTTTCATGGGTTCCGTTTCTCGCGCTCCATTGTATGACTTCCCTTTTCCTGCAATGATGGCCTTGAGTGCTGGGAAGCCACTCACACCATATTTGGAGCAGGTCGCCCTGTCGATGTCACAATCAACTGCTCCTATGCCAATGTTCTTGTCATTTTTCAGCAGCTTGCCCAACTCCTTGAACTTCGGTTCCAGAGCGCGGCAGTGCCCACACCAAGAGGTGTAGAAGACAACCATCCATATTCGAGTTGACTTTGCATCAGGCCAGTGATCTGAACAGAGATTCACCACTGGTGCAGCATAGCTGCCACGACATTTCTTTGAACCCCCAGTGGAGGATTCCACAAGCACGGGCAACCATGCAGCGGCTGCGATGATACTCCACCTCATCCTAATGTGCAAACAAATCGTGGATAGACCCAACAACACCCAACAACAATCTAACATCATCGAATGCAGTATGATGTCTTTGCATTTGTTTGCATCAGCTTGGATGTGTTTGTATACATGTTGTCTAAAAGTTTGGAGCCACGTGGAGCATGTATCTCAAAAATGTCTGAGCCAACAATTTCTGCATAACAAAGGCAGCTGCACTGTAACGTCAAAGTGCTTGGTTTGCGGCTGAGTCTGAGAAAAAAAAAGATGGAACAAGAATGAAAAAGAAAAAATATATAGAACTTTTTTTAAAAAAATAGAAAACTAGAAAACCGATCACGGTGTCACACGTCTCCACAACCAGACTTGAGTTTTCCTGGACCCCGGAGGGGCACTGTGGCAGGATCGCTCAGCTATGCTATGAGGAGAAACACACAGCTTTGGATGGCTTCTGCGATTTGCAAGTGCAGAAAATTGCAGAAAGTTGTTTGTTGACGGATCTTGGACATGTATGGGCTTTGCATGGTTTTGCATGGTTTTGCATGCTTTGGCTGCCGTAGTTGCTTCTCATTCAGGGTATTTTAGGATATCTTAGGATCATTTTCCCCATGAATGTGAGAAGCATTGAAGAACATGGATTGAACCGATTCGGGTTCAATGCTACCTTGCCATTGGGGTAGTTTATCGTATTTTTGCGCCGATAGCAGTCTATCAAAAGCGGAAGTCAGCTAAAAACTTTAGGTCATTTATGGACAGGACGATTATGGACGCTATGCTTCCGCGGGCTCGGGACGACGCTTCCAAACTGAGTGGCCTGTTTGAGGGCATGCTAAGGCTGCGAAGGGCAGGTTGTGCCTGGAAGCCATGTGCTAACCCAGCACATTCCTGTTCAAACACATGCAGGAGTTGCAGCTCTGAGTGTCTTTGAACGCTTTCCGTGTTTGGAACAATTTTCGCATGTCAGTTTTGTCCATGGCACTGCATGCAGTGCGAACATGTTGTAGTTGTAATATGTTGTAATACAGGGCAAGCGCTGCTTTGGTAATTTTGGTATGTGGTGTCGTGCAGGAGCTGTCGTTGTGAGAGTAAGAGACTTGTGATTTGCAACTCCGAGGGTAGCCTGCGGTTCACACTGCTAAATGCGTTGGGGTCACAACTTCCCAGATTGCTGCTGAAGTAAGCTGGAAGTTGCAGCGTTTGCTGCATCTTGTAGCATGAAGATAATGAAGTGAGAATCCGCAAAGTTGCACTCAATCTCGAACTTTATACAAATTGCTTAGAATCTTAGAAGATCTGAGAAGCTGATCCTGGAAAGTTCTGAGGTCAAGGCGAGAAACGCAAAGGATGGCTTTGTTTTTTCCGGCCAATAGCTGCTCTTTTGTGATTCTTTGAAGGAGGCTATTCTGCGGTCCGAAGTCCATAATCGCACTTTCATGGAGGCGCCTCGGATCCACTCTGATCCAGATGGCCCTTGATTCCCTTGATGCTCGTTACTTGTCTAACACTCACAGACTCCTTGTCTCCACGCAATCCTGACGGCCTTCAGAGCTCTCAGCGCCCCGCAGAGCTAGTAGAGTCTTGTCATGGCCTTTCCAGTGCAGCAACAACCATGAAGTTTGAATCAAATTGTTGTTCGTATATGTTCGTATGTAGTACTGTATGTATGTCTCAGTATGACGTTGTATGATTTTGACTGGAGGATATTATGGATATCATGGGTGTATCTTCTTAGCGGATTGACGAAATGCTGACACTTCTTGATGTGCTGGGGGGAAGGCAATTGGACCGAGAGTTGCACCAATTTGCGTCAGGCGTGTTTTCACAGTGAAAACTGGCCTTCATTCCACTCATCTGCTTCAGTTTGATCGGCTTGTGAACTCTGTGTCTCCATCTGCATTCTGGAAACTGTTGCGGCTGCTCACCGAAATGAGCAAACTGCTGGGGCTGGGCATAGACGAAAGTCTCTGAGCCCAAAGCTTTGACAAATAACAGGAGGTGATGCCAAGAATGTAGCACAAACAAACCAAGCACATAATTTTGACTGCAGTCTAATTTGCTTAACATGCTTCCATGCAATGCATAAACTCGAAGTGCACTTGATTGATAGATCATCAATTGCTTGTGCGTGTGGACACTGCAGGATCAATCCCATCCTCGCTCGGGTTGAAATGAGGAACCACCTCAGAGGCCGAACCACGGACCATTGGCAACAAAAAATCAGACACTGCCGTGACATGCTGCAAGTTGCATCGATTGACAGCAAATGGCCTGACTCTTCAGAGTTCGGAACAGCTTTTAGCTTGCTGCCATTCGTCTGGTTGATGATTTCCAGAAGAGTAGCTATGGTAGCTATGTCGTACATGTTGTCATTTCGTGTCAACACATTGGCATCGTGCGAGGAACTAAAAAGAGCATCAGGAGCGATGTGGCCAAGTGCCCCATGTCCTGCATGCGCCACGCCACACATCTTGATTCGCCGCTTTACTTGGCACAGTTTGATATGGTTTGACATGTCTTGACTACGAATGAAGAATCTCTCGTAACTTCAACCTTTGATACTCAGTACTACTTCTTTGCACAGCATCCTGCGCACTTTTTTGGATGTAGTACGGCACGTCGCTACTCTTATACCTCAGCTAAAACTGCAAACGAAAGGTGTGGCAAAAAGGGTCTCAAAGTCTATAAAGCAAAGCTTTGAAAAAATGCACACGCAAGAAGCTGCCGTTTCAACTGTTCCTCATGGATTTGGGTTTCAGATGGTTTCAGAACTTACTGTACAATTCATTTTTCCATATTTTTCTATGTTTCCTCAGCCACAGTAGTCATCGGGGTCAGGGCCGCCATTGAACTACTGTCTTGTGTGCGCCCACATGTTGCAGGAAGTATGAATACGGAGGTCAAAGGGAAGATGGAAGTCTGCAAAGGGAGGGATAAGTCGAAGATTAGTCGAAGAACTCGAGAACAAGCGGAGAAGGAGGGAAGGTATGTAGCTGTGAGATGTTGTGATAGACAGTGATAGATAGGTGAAAGGATCTTGCCAGGACCAACCCATCACGTTTACCTTGACGCAGGTGCAACATGATCAATGAATGGCATGAAGTTGATATGGATGATACTGAAATAATGAGCAGACAAAACGGAGATTATATGACATGATATGAGATGATGATGTTGGTAATAATCGTTATTATGACAAAATGATTGTCTTTTCACTATGATGAATAGCATTGCTGCTATTAGTATGGCCCTGATGGTAACGATGGTGGTGGTGATGATGCTGATGATGATGCTGATAGTGGTCATGGTCACTGGTCACTGGTCACTGGTCATACTAGTAGCCATGATCATGACATGGGCAACAATATGAAGAGAATGCAGGATGGGTACTAGGACGCAACGGAAAACAATGAAGATCAAGAGGAGAATGCAGGATGATGTATGCGTAAAAAATACCGTCCCAAAAATGGAAGCCGTGCAGAACAACTTTAAAAAACAAGAACAGCATAGCGTATGTTCGGACCGGGATTTGAAGCCGCGACCATTTCAAAGTTCCCCCCAAAGTGAAGAATCCCTTCTTAATCGAAAAAACAACCCGACAAAGAAAATATGCCAAAGCATAACTCAGGTAGCTGACGCTACCTTTCGTGAAAAGTTCCGATTTAAATTAAAGGATCCAGCACATGGAAGTTTTCTCATGTATTCTTGCAAATGCAGGGGAAGACACGTTTTCTCTGCCAGCGTGCCACCGACCACATTCATGCATACCCAGCCCAACAGCTGGGACAACCTTGAGGAACAGCATGGATCGTGACCACATGTGACCAGTGATGTCCACGGATTCTTATTGATTTCTGATGATTTGGACGTTTCTGCTTCGATGTGTTTGGACCCTGTTTGGGTCTTCGACACTTTGAGGCCTCTGCCCTGTCCACTTGGCATCTTTCCCTTGGCGCTTCCTGGCGTTAATTGGCCAGGACGTGGCACTCTGACCATTGCCTGGCTAAAATGAAATCAGCACAGCAGATTGCAGCAGAGCCTGCCCCGGCCCTTTACCTGCACAAACAACCTTAGAATAGGTTTCTGGAGAGAAAGGCTGCTTGGATGTTCAAAGACACATGCTGGCTAGAGTTGACTAGAGTTACCTTTCTCATCTGGAAAGCCTGCCATCTTTTTGGTGATTCCTACAGCAAATAATAGAGCCTCGGCGCGCAACATCTGCAAAGTTGTTGCGTTGAGAATACATATGTGTATTGTATTTGTATATACAGTATACAGTATATATATATATGCATGTGTATATATATATATATATCATTGTATATGATAGTATGTATATATATATATATACATGAAAAGATTTACTGTATTATATTACATTCTAAACTTGCAAAGCTATGTGCGTCTATACCTATCTATATCTATCTACATCTATCTAAATCTAGCCATATCGATCTATATCTATCTATCTATCTGTCTATATCTATATCAATTTAAATCTATCTATATCTATCTATGTCTATCTATATCTATCAAATCTATCTATATCTATCAAATCTATCTATATCTATCTATATCTATATCTGAACCTCTATCTCTATCTATCTATCTACCTACCTATCTATCTGTCTGTCTGTCTGTCTATCTATCTATCTATCTGTCTATCTATCTATCTATCTATCTATCTATCTATGTCTTTCTATCTATCTATCTATATCTATATCTATATCTATATCTATATCTATATCTATCTATCTATCTATCTATCTATCTTTTTCTTTCTATCTATCTATCTATGTCTTTCTATCTATCTATGTTTTTCTATCTATCTATCTATCTATCTATCTATCTATGTCTATCTATCTATCTAGCTATCTATCTATCTATCTATCTATGTCTTCCCTATCTATCTATCTATGTCTTTCTTTCTTTCTATCTATCTATCTATGTTTTTCTATCTATCTATCTATCTATCTATCTATCATCTATCTATGTCTTTCTTTCTTTCTTTCTATCTATCTATCTACCAATCTATCTATCTATCTATATCTATATCTTTATCTATATCTGTATCTATATCTACCTATATCATGTATTTATGTCTGTCTGTATGTCTGTATGTCTGTTGGGTGCTTGAGTGTGTTCAATGCTGAGGAAGCAACATGCAAAAGACCGTGACCGCAGAAATGGCCATCCACTGCTGCGGAGAATACCTGTCAAGCCAATTTGAGGTCAAGTTGTGACTCGAACTTGCAGGATCTCCGTTCAGTTTAGTACCTGGTGTTGACTGCATTTCATTTTCTCCCTGGTTACGTCCAGTACATCAACTTGAGATCATTTGAGGCTCTTTGTAAAACATGATTGCGACATGGTGCGTGTGCTTATATGTACGTGTGTATATGTCTGTGTATATCTATGTGTGTGTGTGTGTGTCTCTGTGTGTGTGTGGGTGCGTGCGTGTGCGTGCGTGCGCCTGCGTGCCTGTATGTATGTACGTACGTACGTACGTATGTCTGTATGTGTGTGCGCGTGCAACATCTGAATTGATGCAAAATTTCCTGTCCTGCTTTGCGTTCCCCCCTCCTCCTATATATGAAATTTCTATGCTTAATTTATCACGAGGGGGCCGCTGGGGAACAACGGAGTCAGCGGCCAACGAAGACGCTGTGTTACGTACGTATGTCGTATGTGTGTGCGCGGCAACATCGAATTTTGCAAAATTTCCTGCCTGCTTTGGGAATGCATTTACCTCCTGTGTAACGTACCTGGTGTAGGAGGTAGGTGTACTACGTGCGTATTTACGACGTGCTACGAACATACACCTCCATATGTATACCTATACATACATACATACATACGTACATACGTACGTACGTACATACATACATACATACATACATACATACATACATACATACATACATACATACATAACATACATAACATACATACATACATACATACATACATACATACATACATACATACATACATACATACATACATACATACATACATACATACATACATACATACTACATACATACATACATACATACATACATACATACATACATACATACATACATACATACATACATTACATACATTACATACATTACATACATTACATACATACATACATACATACATACATACATACATACATTACATACATTACATACATTACATACATTACATACATTACATACATTACATACATTACATACATTACATACATTACATACATTACATACGTTACATACATTACATACATTACATACATTACATACATTACATACATTACATACATACATACATACATTACATACATACATACATACATACATAAATACATTACCATACATACATACATACATACATACATACATTACCATACATTACCATACATACATACATACATACATACATACATAAATACACACACACACACACATACATACATACATACATACATACATAACATACATAACATACATAACATACATTACATAATAACATACATTACATACATAACATACATAACATACATTACATAATAACATACATTACATACATACATACATACATACATACACACACATACATACATACATACACACACACAGACATACATACATACATACATACATACATACATACCTTACATACATTACATACATATATATATATATATGTATATGTATATATACATACGTATCTACATATATATATATACATATATACATATTTACATATATATATATACCAATATACATATGTGTATATATATATGTGTGTGTATACATACATACATATCTATATATGTATACATATTTACATATATACATATACAGTCATCCTGGAGTAGATAGAATCCGGTTTCGTAGGGTTGCTTTATATTTTTGAAAAAACCAGCGTTTTTCACCCCAATACTAAACGATGCCTTCGGACCCCCTACATAGAATATTTCCAAAGCTACTCCAGGATGCTGAACATGTTTTTTCTTTCCTTTCCATTTCAAACTTTGTCTCAGAGTACTGTCCCCCTTCACAGGTTTCTTCTCAACAAAACATGACATTGGATGGTAAGATCTTGGGTTCCCTCTTTTCTCATCCCCTTTTCCTTTCACAGCTTTCTTTTGAAAACATGCAAGAATGAACTTTAGATGGGTAGATGTGGACGAAGGGGCAGGGCGCACCACAAACACACGTTTAATTCCAAGCATCCTTTTCAATTGTCAATATTATCATGGCTCTAAAGGATATTCCAGCTATAGTTTTGTGCAGCTGTCCTGGCACAGCACTGGTGAGAATGAACTTTGGATGGTCGATCTTGGATTCAGTCTTTTCCCATCCACTTTTCCTAGCTTGCTTCTCAAACACCTGCAAGACCGAACTTTGGATGGTAAGATCTTATTTTTCTTCTATTTTCCATCCCATTTTCCTTTCAAAAATTCTTTTCAAAAACCTGCAAGAATAAAAATTGGATGGGTAGATGTGGAGGAAGGGGCAGGGCCCACCACAAACACATGCAAAATTCCAAGCATCCTTTCAAATTTTAAGTCTGTTCATGGTTCTAGACTATATTTTGTCTATAGTTTTGCGCAGCTGTCCTGGCACAGCACTGGTGTGAATGAGCTTTGGATGGTAAGATCTTGGTTTCCTTCTTTTCTCATCACATCTTTCCTTTCACAGTTTTCTTTTGACAACCTGCAAGAATGAACTTTGGATGGTAAGATCTTGGATTCCCTCTTTTCTGATCCCCTTTTCCTTTCACAGCTTTCTTTCGAAAAACATGCAAGAATGAACTTTAGATGGGTAGATGTGGACGAAGGGGCAGGGCGCACCACAAACACACGCTTAATTCCAAGCATCCTTTTAAATTTCAGTCTTTTCGTGGCTCTAGAGGATATTCTATCTATAGTTTTGCGCAGCTGTCCTGGCACTGCACTGCTGAGAATGAACTTTGGATGGTCGATTTTGGATTCAATCTTTTCTCATCCCCTTTTCCTAGCTTGCTTCTCAAACACCTGCCAGACCGAACTTCGGATGGTAAGATCTTCTTTTTCTTCTTTTTTCCATCCCATTTTACTTTCAAGAATTCTCTTCAAAAACCTGCAAGAATAAATTTTGGATGGGTAGATGTGGAGGAAGGGGCAGGGCCCACCACAAGCACGCGCGTAATTCTCAGCACCCTTTTAAATTTCAGTCTTTTCATGGCTCTAGAAGATATTCTATCTATAGTTTTGCGCAGCTGTCCTGGCACAGCACTGGTGAGAATGAACTTTGGATGGAAAGATCTTGGGTTCCCTCTTTTCTCATCCCCTTTTCCTTTTCACAGCTTTCTTTTGAAAAACCTGCAAGAATGAACTTTAGATGGGTACATGTGGAGGGAGGGGCAGAGCCCACCACAAACACGCGCGTAATTCTAAGCACCCTTTGAAATGTCAGTCTTTTCATGGCTCTAGAAGATATTCTATCTATAGTTTTGCGCAGCTGTCCTGGCACAGCAATGGGGAGAATGAACTTTGGATGGAAAGATCTTGGGTTCCCTCTTTTCTCATCCCCTTTTCCTTTTCACAGCTTTCTTTTGAAAAACCTGCAAGAATGAACTTTAGATGGGCACATGTGGAGGGAGGGGCAGAGCCCACCACAAACACGCGCGTAATTCTAAGCACCCTTTGAAACGTCAGTCTTTTCATGGCTCTAGAAGATATTCTATCTATAGTTTTGCGCACCTGTCCTGGCACAGCAATGGGGAGAATGAACTTTGGATGGAAAGATCTTGGGTTCCCTCTTTTCTCATCCCCTTTTCCTTTTCACAGCTTTCTTTTGAAAAACCTGCAAGAATGAACTTTAGATGGGTACATGTGGAGGGAGGGGCAGAGCCCACCACAAACACGCGCGTAATTCTAAGCACCCTTTGAAATGTCAGTCTTTTCATGGCTCTAGAAGATATTCTATCTATAGTTTTGCGCAGCTGTCCTGGCACAGCAATGGGGAGAATGAACTTTGGATATTGAAAAGATCTTGGATCCCTTCATTTCTCATCCTGTTTTCCTATCACCGCTTTCTTTTCAAACACCTGCAAGACCGAACTTTGTATGGTAAGATCTTGGATTCCTTCTTTTCTTCTGCCATTTCCTTTCAAAGTTTTCTTCCAAACGCCTCCAAGAATGAACTTTGGATGGGTAGATATGGAGGAAGGGGCGGGGTGCACCACAAATGCACTCTTAAGTCCGAGCAAATGTCACTCTTTTTATGGCTCTAAAACATATTCTATATGTCTATAGTTTTGCGCAGCTGTCCTGGCACAGCAATGGGGAGAATGAACTTTGGATGGTCAAACTTGGATTCCCTCTTTTCTCATGTCCTTTTCCTTTCAAAATTTTACGTTTGAAAAACCTGCAAGAATGAACTTTGGATGGTAGATCTTGAAATACTTCTTTTCTCATCCCATTTTCCTTTCCAAAATTCTTTTGAAAAACCTGCAAGAATAACATTTGGATGGGTAGATGTGGAGGAAGGGGCAGGGCGCACTACAAACACACGCATAATTCCAAGCATCCTTTGAAATTGTCAATCTTATCATGGCTCTAAAGGATATTCCAGCTATAGTTTTGGGCAGCTGTCCTGACACAGCACTGGTGAGAATGACTTTTGGATGGTCGATGTTGGATTCTTTTCATCCCATTTTCCTTTCACAGTTTTTCAAAAACCTGCAAAAATCAAATTTGGATGGTAGATAGTGGATCACAACTTTTCTCGTCACATTTTCCTCTCTTAAGTCCAAGCATCCTTTCAATTTTTAAGTCTTTTCAAGGCTCTAGAGGATATTCTATCTATAGTTTTGCGAAGCTGTCCTGGCACAGCAATGGGGAGAATGAACTTTGGATGGTCGGTCTTGAACTCCTACTTACCGTTGGGGTGGTGACTTTTTTGAACTATACCCATGGCTTCATTGGGATTGACTCTTTGGGATTCCTGGGAAACAACAGCAACATAGCAATTTTCCTTGGAAGATTTCAGGGTGAAATTGGCATGCCAGAACCAAATACAAAAGCATAAAAACAACTTTTTGTGGTCATTCCAGAGGCCCAAACATGCAATCGGGAACCAAATCACAAGCTAAACGGCCCCTTTTGCTTGGAAGATTTTGGGGTGAACTTGGCATGCCAGAACCAAATACACAAGCATTAAAACAACTTTTTGTGGTCATTCCAAAGGCCCAAACGTGCAATCCGGAAAAGCTAAATGACCCCTTTTGTGATCATTCTAGATGGCGTTTCTTTTTCCAATCATCGACCCAGATTTCTGAGCCATTTTGGGATTCCATCTAGGGTGTTTTATAGGACCTTTCTTGAAACTCCAGAGATTCTGTCTACTTTAGGATGACTATACATGTGTATATATATATAGATATACATACATACATATTTATATATACATATATATATATTTACATATATACATATATACATATATACATATGTACATATATGCATAAATACATATTTACATATATACATATATACACATATATATATATATACATATACATATATATATATATATACATATATATATACATACACACATCTATATATATATACATATACATACATATATATATATTAATACATATATATATATATACATATATACATAAATACATATATACACATATACATATATACACATATACATCTACTTATATATACTATATATATATAGTGTATATGAAAAATATCCATTATATATACATATATATATATATTATAAACGTATATATATTGTGAAAGAGTTGTCCTATTTGCGTCTTCGTGTAGTTGTCCTTGTCTATGGTCTGGTAGTCCACAATGTCCAGCGTGCAGCGCGGCTGTTTTTCCATGCGTCGGAGCGTCGGTAATCTTGAGCCACGTGTCGCGGTGCGGCACGGGTCAATGTTGAACTTAGGACACTGGGCTACTACTGAGCTGTCATCTACTGTACTTTCACACCCCCCATGTCCAACGCTCTCCGACCACGTCGACGAACGTTGGTCGGGGCATTGCAGGAGTTTAAACAGTTGAAAGATAGTCAAAGATGTCCTAACTATGTTCGAATTATGCTCCCTTTACGCGTAGCCAAAAGTTGTAAGCCGCTGACCTACTTCATCCGAGGATTGTGTACTCCCGGACGGCGACGTCCGTACCGGTTTCCACGCACCTACCGAATTAGGTCCTAGGTTCTTACGCCCTTTAAAAGTGTTCCCTTGCATCAGGAAAACTTCGTGTCCTGAATGCATGAGACTCATACGAATTAGCCCGGCACTCAGAATCCTCTCATAAGACCTCTTCATCGATGTAGATCTAGAGGAACTCATCTTTTGCGCCGCTTCTTGCCAGTGTCGGTCTCCTTGGTGCTCGCCGAAGCCTGTTCTTCTGCGGGTTGTTCATCACCAAGTGCTCGAACGTATTGCCTGGCAATTTCACGTTCTGCAGGATCAAGAGATCTGAGACATGTAGCCATCTGTGCTGCGCTCTGTTGTACAGCTTTGAGCTTTCCTTGCCATACTTTGCGTAGTTGCTGAGGTAGCTCCAGGCCGATCTTGTTGACCGTCACGAGGATGGTAAATGTTCTACATCTTTCCGTCACTGCACATGCTAGTTCTACAGGATCAATATGAACATGATCGTCCCGTCGAGGTGGTGTGACACGAAAATAGTCGTAGGAACGTACGGCAAATGCACCGGAGATAATCTTCCTGACAAAGTCAGATGATTCCCGTCGTGCTTCTGCTTGCCGCTCGTCGTCCTCGTCCGTGTTGTCGGCAACCTTGGAGAAGATGAGCTGAGGGGTGATGCCAATCTGGATCAAGTACCTCATAATCTTGCAAAGCACTCGAATACCATTCACTCCCTTCAAATAGGTTTCCAAATCACGTCCGCCGATCTTCCCATTCTTGGCATTTGCATGGAATGAAGCGATCAGCTGTGCTTCTGTTGGTTCCTTCAATTCACCATTTGCAGTTTCGCCCACGTATGGAATGTATCCGTCAAATTCAGGAATAAGCTTGAGTCTCATCACGTGGTCATGATACTGCTGTGCTGGCGCCACCGAAGTCCATAGATGAAATAGTCGATATCGATCTTTAAGGTAGCTCAGAATCATGCAGTCCATCGCGCGAGCTGTGCTGTCGATGGCGTCCTCATTCTGGGCTATGTCGATACATTGAATAAGTGAAGCTTGGATGATCCTTGTTGTCCACATAGGCAACCGCATCCTTGCTTCTCGGCGCTCTTCATCTTGGTCTTGTTCTTTGGCAACCTGTTCATCTTCTTCTTCTTGTTGCTCCTTGGTGTTGTCACCGAATACAACTTTCTGATCAGGTACATTGCGTCGACGTTCTTCTTCAGGTTTGACGTTCTCGTGGCTTGATCTGGCGTCGGTCATGTCAATGTCATCATCCGGAGCCTCCTCGGTATTCTTCTTTGACTCCCTGACCAGTCTGTCGATCTCCTCCTGGTCCTCGTTCTCCATCTCGACGTCATCGTCATCAGCATCTTGTCCATCTCCGCTTTCATGCCTCTCCCTTTCAGGCATTCCAGGGGCTGTTCCTTCATCTTTATCTGCCTCTTTCTCCCCCCAGCTGACAAGCGTTCCGTGGCATCTGATGCAGATGGATAGAATGTTCGGAGTCTCAGTAAGGCATGCTGGGCATATCAAGTGTCCAGCTTCTCCCGGAGTGTAGTTCTCGGAAATGAACGTCACGATGTCGTTCCTCAGCTCACTGTTAGGGCTGAGGGCTCCACTGAGTGATTCAAGTTTTGCAACATCCTCGACGAACTTGTCGTAGAACGGAATGTTGTCCCCGCTGTCAATGTCGTCCAGCAAGGCCTTGGAGACACGAAGCACCGTGTTTGCCGTTGCAATTTCCTTTGGTTCTTGACATGATCTCACCAATTGGAATTTTCCAGAATCAACCACTAGTCGTTCCCAATCATAGTTGTTGTTCTGATACCACGCTGCGGTCACCTCGGAGAAAGGAATGTTTCCGTTCACCACCATTTGGCCAGATGCGTTGATCATGACTCCAAGACTCATGAGTCGATGAACGCTGAATGCAAGGACCATGCGAGGTTGTCCTAGGTGCGTCAATTGTCCTCCCAGGATCTCCCTATATCGCTTGTCCCATGGCACAAATGGGTTGAGGAAAACTTGTGTTCGTCCTCCTCGGTGTCCTCCAGGTCGTAGACCTTCTTTGATGATGCCGATCACATTCTTGAACTCGGTAACATGATAGCAGAACCATACATCGTCTGCGATCTTCGTTGTGATCGGGTGACAAATCTTGCAATAGTCAAGGCGAAAATCTGATCCACGGGCTGAAAATCCTCCAGGTGAGCGCACGGCGATCGGCGCTAGGAAGACTTCGCCACGTTGCGCAATGAGATCATGGATGTCATCACCGACCCCCATGACATTTTTGAGGTAATCATCGGGCTTGACGAAGGTAGAATCGAGAACGATGCATAGGAATTGGATGCGGATTTTGTTCTTCTCTTGAAACTCTGACCAAACAGTCTTGATCATGGTCTTGATGCGCTCCGCTCGGTAGTCAACATCAACAAGTCCGTCATCCTCCGTCTTGACCTGCTCGTGATCGAAGATCCATGGGTGATGTAGGAATTCCATAATGTCCACCCATCCGGCTTCGTCACATCTGAGCCCGGAAAATGTCGTTCTCCTCCTGCCAGAAGCCTTCTCCCACACTTCCTTTCGTCCAATGTGGTGTCTCAGGGCCTTGTTGAAGTAGTAGCTGTACGTCTTCTCCCAATCTTCCATGAAGACACGGTTGGCTCTGGACTCGGTCGGTAGTGGGTACTCCACTCCAGGTCCGACAAAGCGTTCGGAGTAGAACTTGCCACCATTGACCGGAAGAATCTTGAGCTTCCCAATATCCGTGCCGATGTTGAGCTTCTTGTACATCCTGTGGTCGGAGTATGGAACAGCCGATTTCATTTCTTTGCAAGTCATAATGATGCCCCTTTGACTCGCTGTGTCGACAATGTCGTTCAGCTCATCTTTTGATCTGGGGCCCTTCTCTTCGGCTCTTACTCCATTGATGCTCTTTTCTCCATGGGCACGATCTCCAATGACTGAAAGTGGGATTGCTTGAAGGTACATATACTCTCCAGCCCTGGTTGGTTTGTAGTTCTCCTGGCGGAATCGTTGCTCCTCGTCATCATCTCTTTTGGGAGCATCATCTTTCTCCACATCGTCGCCCTGAAGTTTCTTCCTCAAGTTGATCAATGCTGACTTCACTGGATCATTGCCTTGTTTGGGACATTCATAGTTGGGATGGCCACTTTCACCACATTTTAGGCAGACGTTGTTGTCGTCCGCCAGGGCAAAGAGCGCGTTGATGGCCTCGACGATGGCACCCTTGTCCTGAGAGATCTGGAACTCCTCTTCAGGATTCGATGGAGATTTAGGCGCTTCGTGCATGTCCGGGGTGGTCGACGAACCTGCCCCTTCAGCACTAGCTCCAACTCCTCCGGTCGTCGGTCCTGGGGTGGTCGACGTACCATCCCCGGTCCTTGGACCTTCGGACCCCATGTTGTCGTCATTGGTGTCATCTGTCTTGGACCTTTTGTAGTTTTCGTTGATGACGCTGATCTCCTTGTCCTCAATCAGGCATGCATACTGCAATCCATGGTACATTGGAATGTCACGTAGGATTTGGTTCACCAGCGCCTCCTCATAGTTAGTAGGTTCGGTGATCCTCGATCCACCTCTCTTCGTGTTTGGAGTTGTGGTAGATCTTGTCGTCCCATGGAAGATGTTGATGGATGCTTCCAGGCCTGCAAGGAGCTCACCTGGATCGGCCTTTGTCTCCATGAATGTGATCTGGGACTTCGTCATGTTGGCCAGATCCAACATTCCAAGCCACATTTCGACCACGTCTCCACATTTCTCGGCTGTTGCATCAGCATATCCCATGACCTCCGTGAAGTCATCTCCGAGCACCATCTTGAGGTAGTCCTTGTAGAAGACATTCCCATAGTCCTTGGTAACACGATATGCAAATCGATCATGGGCATCGTTGCCATCACCCAGAGTGAACTCTTCTCGGATGACACCGTATTGTCTTCCACGTTTCCCAACGAAGATCTGCTTGACTCGATCTCTGGGAACTCTGACCATTCCAAAGTGCGACAGCGCCTTCATGAGGATCTCACCGTGCTCGCATCCTTTATTGCCCACCATCGATTTGGTGATGTCCTTGAGGAACTGCACGAAGTCCTTCTGAGGGTCTGTCACTGGACTGCCTGATTCCAACATGATGTTGAAGAATGCGCGGGACCGTGCCGCCGTTTTCACGATCGTCTTTCTCTGGCATTCTGGCGGCCAAAGTTGGTAGTCCCTCATCGTCTCGCTTGCTCGGCAAGCGATGCATTCTTTTCCACAGTTGAAGTCTTGCCTCATTTGGTCAGTCGGCATAACTTCATCATCATCCCCAAGGTAATGTCCTTGACATATAGAATCATCTCATCTCGCCCATGGTTGACGTAGAACCACATGTCGTACATGTTAGCCGATGGCTCAGGAAGAACCGATCTAACTGTGGCCTCGATCCATGGTGCCTTCTCATACTCAACACTTGATCTTCTTCCACCTCCAACGGTACCTGGGCGTGTTGACTCCGTGCTCGCGGTGTCTGGTACTCCGCCTCCTGTCCCAATTCGGATTGAAAGAGGTTCCTTGAGCACATCCTCCATCAGCTCCAGGTTAATGCCGACCTTCATGGAAGATTCCCTCACCATGTCATTCAATCCTTTTGCAGCTTCAACGTTGAGGGAACACATCAACAATACCCTCTGTCGAAACAAGAACTTCTCCATGGTGGCGAAGACTCCCAATCGTTCCGGCCTATTTTGATTGTTCATATAGTGATTGCCGGCATGACCATACATCAGTCGCCACATCCCATCATCAGTTGTAACCATGATTCCGAAGCTTCTCAGGATGTCGGCTGAGTCAATGGCGACTTCCTGAATGCCTGATCGGATACCATGAAATCTTGGATCCTTGCAGAGCGACACAAAGATTGGCCTTGTCGCCAACTTGTCAACACTTCGGATTGCTTCAGCGAATCTCTCTGCATAGTTCCTTTCAACCCAAACATGGTATGGATGAGTGTCCGTGATGAGGAATGCAAATGAGATCCAGAAATGGATGGTCATATTCTCCTCGGCCGCAATGTCTGGCATCACGTCCTTGATCAAGTGCTCGACTGCATCGAGGAACTTCTGGGCCCTGGTCACGCTTTTGAAGCTGTTGATGTCAATGACCGTGACGACATATCCCATCTCATCAAGCCCATATTGGATGTTCGTTGTTCCCCTTGAGTTCGAGCGGCACTTGTAGTTGAGGTCTGTGATCAAAATGGTTTTGCCGAACCTGAATTTTCCTGCCAGTTCATCTTTCTCCTTTCTCACCATTGGCTTGTCCACAATGGTCCCACCGATGCCTGACATCAGGCCTCGCTTCCACTTGTCGTAGTTGCGGTCGGTGGCCCGTGCATCATCGTTCTTCTCCACCATGACTGTCATGGACCCAACAGAGAGATAGTAGTTCTGGTAAACCAACCCTCCACGCTTCGTTGCAGCGTTGTAGATCCTCAGCCACTCCATGTCGCTGTACGGATAGGATGCTTCACCGATCTCTCTTGCATTGGCGAGTCCAAAACATAAGCAGGTGTATGTAGCTACCCTTCTGAGATATTGACGCCAAGTTGATTGTACATTGTATGCCATTGGTCCTTGGGCATGCGACAATGCGAACTCGGTGTCAGAAGTGCTCACATGGGAATTCAAGATCGATCTCACCTGAGTCCCCGTGTAGTCTATCAACACTCTGCAATATGTGATCACATTTGATGGTGTCATTGGTGGGACGTAGTCCGCTGCTGGAGTCTCGCGCCTTGGCATTGGCTTCGCCGCACGCTTGGGTGCCGCCTGTGGCGGTGGCGGTGGTGGTCCAGCTGAACCTGACGCGTGAGATCCCGATGCACTCGATCCTGGTGGTGCCGATGGTGATGTCAGTCTTGCTTTCGGCGGTGGCGGCTGTGCCGATGGGTAAGGCTGTGGTGGTGCCTTGTATCCAGGTGGTGGCGTAGGAGGTGGCTTCGGCGTGAACCTGTTGACCCTTGGTGCAGGCACTGCTGGGTCCTGGATCGTGACCCATTCAGGAATCCACGACCTCGGCGGCTCTGGTGGCCAAACTCCATCACCAAACCTCAAGACTTTTCTCCATCCACTTGCAGCCACTTGTACCCCAGGTTGTCCTCCACCAGCCTGAGTCTCAGAGAGGGTTGTCATGAAATCCCTCAAGGCAGAAAAGCATTTGTTTCTTTTCTTGATCTCACCGTGGTTGCCCTCCTCGACGTTGACAACATTGTAGCCATGGTTCTGCAAGATTTCCGAAGTGAGCATCAGAGATTGTTGAATCTTGGCGAAATAGTCGTCAATCTTCTTGATGTTCGCCCTTGCAATCTCGGAAAAATGCCACAGCCTATCCAGCTTCGCCCTGGCCCTGAAGATCGGTGGCGATAGAGCCAGAATGCAAGTGAAGTGATTCACTGCGGCAGCTCGTTCGCGGCCGTTCTGCTCGATGAGGTCATTGATCGTTGTCTCCAACGTCATAGGATCTACCATCTCCCCCTCATCGTCGACCTTTTGGTTGTAGCATCTCCATGCGTGCCCAAGGTGGATGACTTGACGTTGCCACTCATCGAGCATCGCGTTGAATGTGTTCTGGATTGATGTCGACTGCCAGGACGTGCCCATGTCGAAATAGTGGAGCTCTCGATGAATCGCCCTGAACGAGATAGTGATGGGTGCGTCAGGGGCAGACGGATTGAGAACTCCGTCCTTCTTCCTTGTTGCGCTCAACCAAGTGTCCTCTGCCGGGACAGACTGGTTCACACCTCGTAGGTCACCTCCGAAAGGTCGAAGCTTGAATTCGCGAAGGTGATCACGTAGCATCGATACTGTAAATGCTCCATCGGTTCGAATCGGGTGAGGTACGTGGAAGTTCTTGATGCACTCCCACATGTTTCCCAATCCATTGATGCATTCCGATGTGCAAAACCCAAGAACTTTGTGATTGTTCCGAGATGCCAGTTGTACAAAGGTCTTCATGTAGGTGGTGCACTTGTCCAAGAATCTTTTAGCTCCGGAGTTGAGCTCCTCCTGGTTCTTGATCAATTCCAGGAGCTGGAGGTAAAGTGTGATTGCCTCCACCTCGGACCGGTTCGATGGCACCTTCCCCAAGTAGCAGGCTGAAGCCGCCGCGATCGGACTAATTCCAATCGCATGCCACTTGTTGACCGTAACGTCAGGCTGGCTGTTGATGGTCGGGTCATACTCCTTGTACATGGCTGGGATGACACCTTGTCTGCCATTCTCTCTCAACGTGATGAGGATTTTGCTGATGTCGTTGAGATCATGTTGCGCAGAACCAATGATCTGCGAGTAGTTCGACATGGCAACCTTCCCGATCGGTTCACGTACTCCTGGCCGGCGACGTCCGATCCAGTTTCCGATCCCCTGTTCGGTGGTGCGCAGCGAGTGAGCCCTTTCGAGATCACGTACTTCCGGTCGGCGACGTCCGATCCGGTTTCCGATCACTCGTCCGGTGGCACACAATGAGTGAGAAGCCGCAATAGTCTTGAAGAAATTGACTCCCCATAGTTTGATGTCCTGAGAAATCAGGGTCAACATTGATCCGACATCGATTCCTGTGAAACATCATCAACCACATGAGATCTGCTGCAACTTCATCATTGTTGTATGCAATTGATACCGCTGTCTTCTTGATGGAACGTCTATCATGCATGCAACTGCTGCATGTGTCATCTCCATTTGACAACGACTTCTTGAACCGAATAGACACATTCCGACATATCGTTTTCAAGATGATGTCGACGATCTGCTGGGTGTAGGTCTGAGTGATCCTTGTTTCACGACCTTCACACTTCCCATGATCATGTCTTCGGTCACACTTCTTGTGTAAATCAAACTTAACCCCCCACGATACAATCCTCCATGGCTTCTTAATAGGAATATGACGATCATCAAACTGTGTCTTCAGACCATACATACATCCGTCAAAGTCATGGATATGTGACTCTGTACCTTCAATCATGCACTTCATCCGTTCATCATGCCAATAGTCGCAACCTCTTGGTAACTCCAATAGTGCCATGGCATCCAACTTGATCACTTTCAGAAGACAATTTGAAAACTCTTCCCATAATTTCCAGTATAGACGTGCTTTGGCGTTGATCAAATGGGCAGTAAGCCAACTGACTCTTTTGTTCAGCCTGTTCCATGGAGATCCGCCTGTGCAAGGTCCAGCGAAGAAGACGCAATCCTTGTTGCTGCGGAGGCATCTCCTCCACTTCGCACTCCTATATCTGGAGAGAAGGTCATCATCCTCCGTGATCAATTCCAGATGAATAGATGAATCCATAATTGTACTGTATCTCTTTGTCATCAAACTTGAAGGCTCTGCACACATCAATATCATAGCGGGTGTACTTTCGGGCAATTCTTGCAATGTAATAGTGACGTTCTTCCCCAAATATTTTGTACTCTCGAGATCGGGAATAGATCTGACGAACGTGTACTTCATGCATTGCCCATTGTCACGAACCAATAATAAATTGATCAGACTGTCCGCAAATATGTTCAACTCATTGTCATTCTTGTTCTCTTCGATCATCATCCGATATGTGTGGGGAATAAATACTTTGTTCGGTGAAATGATGTCCAGACCCATGGTGTTGACACAAGCCATCAGATTATCATCCATAATGCAACTCGCAATCGGAAGAACCTCCTGATGTCTCAAAACACGAAAGATAGACTTTCCAGTCCAGAACTCATTTCGATTGTTTGACCTTTCTCCATTGTCACCAGGGAGACGCCAATTACTTTTGTCCACCCTCACATTCGACTGGAACTTCAATTGAGTTTCTCTCCAATCTTGAATCAAACGATGATCACAGGGACAATCTTCACAATCACTTGGAACCAAAATTTCTCTTCTTGGTATATTGTGGGTCCTTTCCAGAACATGATCACCTATCCATCTCCATTCATCACGAACAGGAACTTCATCATGACCACATTCTGTTGCTGATGCTATTTTCTTGATGTTTCTTCTCCGCATAGGCGATTTTGAGAACTTTAAACTCTTTGTTTTGAAACTTGACGACTTTGAATCCTCCATGCCTCTCCCCCCATGAACAAGGCGTACTAGGGCATTGATCACCCTTATAGTCATGGGATTCCCGTCATGTAACGTAAACGGAATCTTCTGAGGACGTTGAGCTTGTTCAAAGAGTATTTCAGTACTGAATGTGAGGCTCGGATGATTGTCCAGTTCAAACGTCGCCGCACGTGAGAACTGTTCTCTGGCCGCCGTCGACGCACATGCGGGCAGTGAGACAATCGGAGCGGAAATGGGATAATGATATTGAAAACATGCCCTTTCAATCCATTTGTCAAAACGTGATTGTTGTAACAATGGTGGAACACGATCCTCAACTCTGTCCCACTTCCCGTGGACTAAGATCCAGGTGCTCCGAAGGCAATCTGCAGGAAGTTTGACACCAGCTGGTCTTGTTCTGAACAATGTAGGGGTTTTGACCACAAAGATAGGATCCATACCAGGTAGCTCTTGAAGCTTTTCTCGACTTGAAAGACCCTTACGGTACACCTCAGGTGGCAGTATGGGTGTTTCAGTGTATGGAAAATTGGGAACCTCATCTGTCCTTGACTGAAAAACTTGACGAACTGTAGTGTCAACATCCGTAGTGGGCTGCACTAGGTCTGCCAATTGCTTCGAACCAAGGTCTTCGGGTTCCAAAAGATTGATCAACATGCATGCCTTTTTCCAGGCAAGTGGGTTTGTAAAACCTTTTGTGTGGATGTCCGCGGCCATCTTCGCTGTGATCTCATACATGAGAACAAAGTGATCTTTGCTGAAATGCTCATGCAATGACGTAATAGAAATTCCATGAGTCCTTTCCAAATGCCGCATTGTTGGATTTCTTCCAGAACGAACCACACCAATCATCCCTTGGTTGTCATCATGAAACAACAGCTTGGGAGAAGATTCTGTAAGCGTTTCCCAAATACTGAGTGCAGGAAGACCCATTGTTCGAAGGGTTACATCAGCGGCTACGATCTCAGCTTCAGGTGTAGAATGGCTCACACACCCCTGGCGTTTGCTTCCACCAGCTAACGGAAACCGAGTACGTTTCCCCTGAATATGCATATGAGAACCTGATGTGGACCTCAAAGATTGCGCACATCCCGCAAAGTCAGCATCTGCATATAACGCAATGGATAGATCTTTCATGTCATTCCCGACCCATCCAATCATTCTCTTCCCTAAGGTAGAGTTGACATAGCACATAAGATGGTATAGTTTTGCATCATCTTGTATGGACCATTTTGTCACATTGCGTGCTAGTGTATTGATCGATCTCAACAAATCAAATCGGGCGATCCTTGCTGCATATAGAAGCTTCATCAAGATGCTAGCAGCATGAGGGGCAAGTGCACCTCGTTGGACTTCAACAGATTCCGGCCGGAAATCGGAGGCACCGGGCTGTAAGGCAACCGGCGATCCAGGATCAAATTTTGTAGAACACCAAGGACATTGAACTGCATGCTTAGGGTCCCCAGGTGCTGGTGCTCGAGACTTATGTTGTTTTGTCTCTTCAGGGAGACTAGGCGTTGAGACCTGTTTTAATTTGGTATCCTTCCCAACAAGTTCAAGATACCTTTCAACAGAGAGCTTTAAAAGACCCTCCATATTATAGGTCATAGTTGTGACCTCTGTGCCATCATGAAGGCGATTGGTGCCTTTGCTTAGCAAACAACCAAGATAAAGACCCAGATCAGTCTCTGGTTCTATGCGCAGCTTAGACCTTAACATTTCCCAACCTTTGGTGAGGTTCTGCGCTGGTCCAGCTAACTTTAGATCATCCACATAGATGACTAACAAAAGTTTAAGTTCCTTATGGAAATACATTGATGGCCATTCCTCCCCTACTGGCATAAAACCAACTTCACGGACATGTTTGTCACAATGTTGTTCCCACATTGTGCCCGCATCAGGATGACCATAAAGTGCTTTGACAAGTCGCACTACCGGTCTTCTGAACTTCCGGATGTCAACGTCGTCCGGCCATGCATCTTCAGGGAGTTCGACCCAACAAGGAGGTCCCGTAAGCCTCGCTTGAATATAAGCTTGGATAGCATCTGCTAACTTCACATTGTGAACGGGGATGCAACCATAGAAATCTGCCCATCGGGAGGCTTCAAATGTCGCTGGGGAATTGCCGAGGTCCTGGAAGAACGCGGCTTCCCAGTGCTGGTTCTTAACTTGATTGCCAAGTAGAACGCCTCTCCCTTTGAACTTACGTCCAGGGCTCCCCTTTGGTAGCTGGTAGTTCTTCTCGACACAAATGCCGTGAACTCGTGCCATGTGGACTTCTTTTCTTTCATGTTTTGCTTCTGCAACAACATCATCGTATTCACGAATGACGGAGAAGTCATACACTCCCTGCTTATGCTGTCCCAACCACTCATTCCTCATAGAAGCCTTGGCGTCCGGGTCTTCCATCATCTCTTTACGACCAACAGGACGTGAGACCATCGCATTGAACAACTTCCCAAACCTCACATCAGTTTGACCGAACTTCTCACGATGTTCAAGGTCTTGATGAACACAAGGCATACAAGGAACTGAACTCACGAAGTGGTTGACCTTGGACTTGCCGTTGGAGTCTGTTGAGGTAGGAGTCGCTGGTGCAACATTAGCAGGTGCTGTGACTTTCCCGGTATTGAAGTCATAGCGAACATCTTCCCAGTGAGCTCTTGGTCCATTTCCAACTTCATGTTCAGACCATTCGTCCCATTCGTTCAAGAACTCTTGACCATCATCATCACTTGGGACGTTTGTGCTCGTTTCGCTGGGTTTCGATGGAGATGTGGCATCACGCTTCTTGATGTCGTCGAGATCACTCGCTCCATGGGGCGCCGGCGAACGTTCCCATGGGTTGCGACCTCGACTGTGGATCAGTCTCGTCATCGGATCGTGGGGCGTAGATATATGTTCCCACTCTCCTCGGAGCGTCCCCACATTGACAGCAGCGTCCTTGCCACCATCTTTGCCTGAGCTTTCCTTTGACTTCTTATTATCCTTTTTCTTCTTCTTTCGACTTTCATCTTTGGCTGGATCTTTGGAGGAACTTGAATCATGTTTCTTCTTCTCGGAGATCTCGGCTTTGGCCTTCCTGTCTCTCTCCTTTTTCAACTTGATCTCCTTGAGCTTCTCAGCTTCTTCTTCAAGTTTTCCACGACGAATGATGACATCTCTCTCCTTAGCAGATAATGCTCTCCATTCTTCAGGACTGTAACTGCTCTTCGGCCTTGGTGACCCTCGTACTTCTTTGCGACCATCTGGACCAACACGATAAGGTCGTCCACGCTTGTCGAGCTTGACGTGCTCGCCGATGTCGCTGAGGTAGATGATACCGTCACCAGGTTTGCCCATAGAGTGATGTTCAGGCCCATCATAAGGAGGTTCACCATCAGGAGGAGGTAGAGGAGGACCATCAACAACTTCTGCATCATCAGCTTTCTCTTTGTCGAGTTTGATGTCCATTTCCTCCATCATGCGATGAAACTCTTCTTCCTGATGTTCAACTCGGTTAGTGACCTTACCTTTCTTGGGTTTATCATCACCATCGCCTTCGTCATCGTCGTCTCCATCATCATCATCATCGTCTTGCTGATCTTCAAGGAAATCTGGTGATCCTTCAAGACGATCTTTCACTGCTAACCCTTCCAATGTGGTGTTCACCTTCTCGTAGAAGTCCTTGCATGGGAACGTCAATGGCAAGTGCACTTCGATCTTCTCAGTGAGATGTGGATGGCGTAGCTTGTCAATGATTGTCTTAGCATTGAACGAGTAGTTCTGCTTCGTCATGTCAGACAATGCCCATGCCATATATTGCCTTCGCCAATTGACGCCTGGAGCTATCTCATAGCCAGCAAAGACACCAGGGATACCCTTGGGATCAAACTTGTGAGCTTGTTCATTGGCTCTGGCTCCACTCGGTTTGAAGTAAACCAATGCACCAAATGGGATCTTGTCGCCCTTGAACTCGGCGCCATGGAGCTTACACCAAGCACTCACATCATCTTCACCAGGTTCCACATTGAGTAGATGACATACACATCGTATGGCAAACTTCCAGAAACATGCTGGTAGTCCAGCCTCGAGTAAGCATGTGGTAGTAGTTGCGATGACGAACTGGTTGTTGCGCTCGGCAAGAGAGTTTGTCGAAGGTCTTCCCGGGAGAGCATGATCGAAGGGAATCTTGAGAGCCTCCATGCCCTTGACAAACTGTCTGGCTTTGTCGGAGTAGGCTTCCCTGATTGTTCGTCTTCCCATAAAGTACTTGACCGCTCTCACAACATCTTCAGTGTTCTTGGTTGGAGAAGGGTAACTCTGAATGATGCCGGTATACCTGTCTCGAATGACAAGAATCTCTTTGACCGTGTCATAGCCCAACTTGGTCGTCTTGCGAGTATCCATGAAGTCGAAGGTGATGAGGTCGCCGAACTTTGTGAGCTTTCGGCGAAACGCACCTCTGTAGGTCTTATGATGCTTCATCTTGGCCCTTACGCAAGAATTGCAGTATGGGTTCTTGTATCGATGTGTCAGGAGATGTTCAAGAGTACGAGCTTCATGTTTCAACGTACCTCTCTTAGACAGACGTACTCCTCCATCAGGATCGTCAACATCGATATCATCCTCATCATTTTCTTCTTCATGTGGTCCATGTTCAACACCAATTTCATCTTCATCGGATTGATCGACTTCTGGAACGTCATCAGCAGCTGGTACTCGATCGTCATCATCTTCCTTGTCTTCATCCGCACCAGGAACTTCATCAACATGAACTTCATCATCTTCTGGATCTTCTTCGCGGATGGACTGTTCATAGTCACCATCATCATCAAGTTCTTCACCAGCTGCTACCGGAGTCGTCTTTCGTTTGGAACGCTTCTTCTTTCTCGTCTTCCTCAGAGACTTTGTTGGTCCGTCGACGTACGTACCAACTCCATCATCTGATTCGGACATTTCATCACCGCTTTCACCATCAAGATAGATTGTCCTTGATGCATGGTTGTTGCCATTGAGACCCAACACTTTCATCACTAGCTCGGCCTCGTAGTCTGACGATGGCCTGTAGTCCTTAGCTCCAAGGTAGACATATGGGATAAGATCATGAACTTCCATCTTGATCTTGTCACCCTCGGAGTTGATCATGTAGGGTTCTCTTCCGCTAGGCCATACAAAGGTGTAGCCTTGCTCCATGCATCGTTTTCCCAATGACAAAACAGACGGGGTATCCTCCAACACATGAGCCCTTGCAGGATCATTGAACGTGTCGAAATCCAAATCCACCATCGTGGTTGTTGATGTGATGCCATTTGCAGTGTGGAAGTTAACTCGATCACTCTGGTAGGTGTCAATGTCCATCCTATCCACTCTAGTAGATGATATAAGATCATGACCACTGCCAGAGTCCATGATGAAACGTCGGTCCTTGAGCTCGATCGGCATAGTGATGCACATGACGTTGTCTCGACGACCATATTGTCCTGGAACATGAGGAATCACTTCCTCATAGCATATCTCAGCTCGTGAGTTGTTCCACAAGAAATCAATGTCGTTGATCTTGAGCTTGATATCATTCTTGGGTCCCAGGATGATGTGTACTTCGTCAACATCAGAAAACTCACCATAGTCGTCCATCAGTATGCCAATTGCACGTGCTCTTGTCGTTCCCAACTTGGATTGTAGTACCCATTGCTGGTCATCCATGATCTCTTTGGTTGTTCTGCACGTCAACGACTTCTTCTGAGCTCTGGACATGTTTCTCTTTGGCTTCCTATTGGAACATTCCACAAAATCAGGCTTCACATACACGATGGTTTCCACCTTGTCATTGAACTTGACATCCATCTTGTTCTTCTTCTCGATAGGCACTGCGTTCACGATGAAATCGTCATCGTACTCACGGATCAATGCCGGGGTAGCTTTGGCGTCGGGCGTCTTTGTAGAAGGCGCCGCTCTCTTGCCTTTCATGCTTGGGTCATGCTTGAAGGTACATTTGTCACCTTTCTGACAATCGCCCTTTAACCAACCATAGCAATGTCGATCCTTCTTTCCACCAGGGGTCCGCGATCTTCTTGGAGTAGCCGATCTGCTGTTCTTGCCCTTTCCACCTTTGTCCTTCCTCTTGTCCCAATGATATTGGGAGTGACTATATTGGCATTTGTCACCATGCTTGCAATTGCCCTTGTTGAAATGGAAGTGACAAAAGGTCTTTGAAGTATCTCGAGTGGAAGGTGATCTCGATCGTTTGCCACCCTTGCCTTTCCCCTTGCCATGGCTCTTGGGATTGCCGGAAGGTAGAACAGGAGCTCCAGGTTTGCCCTTGGGTGCTGGAGCACTCGGTTTTCCACCCTTCCCATCCTTTGGCGCAGGTGCCGGAGCCGTCGGCTTCGGAGCTGGGGTAGAAGGCTTACCCAGGTTGGTGTAGTCCATGGCAAACTTGTCCCTGGCCGCGATATTGCGATCTTCGCGTGCACGAGCTATGTGTCTCCTCATTATCTCCAAGAGTTCACCATATGATTTCTTCTTGTCATCATTGTCCCTGCCCTTGAAGATCGTGAGGTCGACGTGCAATGCCTGGGAACCATCAATCTTCCTCAGCAGATGATCACGCAGTGTGTTGTCAGATGGAATGTCCTCAGCCTTCATGTTGGCGATGATCTCAATCCAAGCATGGAGGAACTTATCCATCTCCTTGTCACCACGATACTGTAGCTTGTAGATGTGGCTGGCATTGAACAATACTTCATCTTTCGATGTTGTTCTGAAATGATCTAACACCATTGCCAATATCTCCCTGCCCATCAGGAAATTCCCTTCTTTTCCCAGAACTTGACTCCTCTGTCTGATCCGAACCTTGACCTCCGATGCCGTCTCGCCAGCGGAGTCTACCATGTTCTGCAAGGCAATGGACAACTTGGAGTCGATGGACTGGAAACGGAATTCTCCTGAATCGGCAAGTTCAGCATAGTCAGGACTGGGTAATAGAGCAGGAGATAGCCATCTTCTCCATGCAGCCGTGTCTGGATCACCTGATGCAACACATACGGCTTGCACGACGTTGGAACGCCAAACATCAAGATCCTGGCATTTTGGCCATGGCTTGACAGTGACCTTCTCGTGCTCCTTCCTGGAAATCCTAGTTACCCAATCTTTGCCATCTTGACCAGCATCACTGTTTGCAACACTAGCATCTTTGCCATCCTTCCGTTCCCAAAGTCCAGGAGGATTATCAGGAACGGGCTCGAATTCAGGGGCTTTGCTGTCTTTCAAAGATTCTTGCCCTTCTTCAGCTTGTTCCAGCCAACTCTGGTATTCTTTCATCTCGTCATAGTTCTGCTGGGCTTGTTCTTCAGACCGACGAAGTTTCTCACGAAGGTCATCGATCTCACTGTTGGTTTGGTTCTCGATGGCATTGCTCATGCTAGGTGATGGTGGTGGTGGTAGAGCAGGATCATGATTCTTCGTTGTAGAGGATGCCTTAGGCGTACCCATAGGTGTTGAAATCGATACTGCAAATGATGGAGTCTTGCCAGTAAGTGCAGTCGCCCTCGGGACTAGGGTCGTTGGAGGCACCACTGATGGTGAGGCTGGTACTGTGGCTCTGGTCGATGCTCTGCTCCATGACGCTGGTACCGTACTCATTGTCAGTCTTGCATCGTTGAGTGATTGTTTCAATGAGTCATTCTTTCTGATCACATGGTCACGTTCAGAGCATGCCGACTGATAGAGCTTCTTGTACCTGTCTGCCTCTGCCTCTTCGGCATCGATGAGTGCCTCAGTGAGCTTCGGGTTGCTTTCAACTGCTTCTTGAAGTCGACTGATCTCCATGTTGGCTTTGCGAAGTTCTTCACGTAGTTCTTCATTCACCTTAGCATTGTCTTCATCGCCACCAGAATGAAATCGAGATCCAAGAAGTTCAGCAACTCGTGTTCTCAACTGATTGGTGGACTCAATCAGAGCCATGTTCTCATCCATGAGTTCGTCCTTGACGCGCTCGATGGTGATCTCCCTGTCCTTGAATGCACTGAGTTCATCATGCTTGAACTGGCGGAACTCGTTCTTCTCATCAATGAACCGATTTGTATACCATTCCCGGGTAGCACTCTCGTTCTCATTGATTCTCATGAGGCTTCTGATCTCCACCTCGAGCTCGTTGTGCTTCCGGTTGTACTCTTCCTCTCTCTCCTGAATCATGCTCTTCATGTCGCGAACCTTCACAATGTGATCACGGTTCGCATCATCCCTGATAGCAATGAGGTTGTCCTTGTGCGACAAACTGGCAGTCAGTTCGTCGATGGTTAATTGCATCTCTACCAACTGTTCATCACGTACTGCGACAGCTTGTTGGCCATATTCCATGATCATCTCATTGTTGTCAGCCATCATAAGTGATTGCTCTGATAGTTTCAGTTTCAATTGCTCCATTTCTTCCTTGCTCGCATTATCCCTGTCTTGGACATACTGTGTACATGCTTCACGCAGTTGTAGCGCATCTTGACGAAAGTGAACTGTCATAGCTTCAGATGTGTCATGTTGTTGACGAATGAGTTGTGATGCGTTCTCTAGTTCAGTGAGATACTTTCCCCTCATCTCAATACTTTCCCGAACAATGTGTGCCGCACCTGCTTCAGCAAGTTGACCACGCTTCTCCAGCTCGATGATCCTCATTGTTGAACCTTCGTCCAGGAGATGCGCCTCAGCTAGTGCGATCGTCTGCTCTTCAAGTACATGGTGTGCATCGATGAGGGAAACTCTCATGAATTCCATCTCGGAGTTGACATGTTCTTGATATTCTTCATGATGTTGATGTGAATAGATCTCCATATTGTTAATCATCTGGTCACGGTGTGCAAGAACATCCTGATAGAGACTTAGTCTGTTTTCCAGTTCAGTCCTTGCCCGTTCGCTCCTCTCCAGCTTCTCGGTGTTGTGTTGTAGTTGACGTCGAAGACGTGCCTCGCTCTCATTCCTCGTAGCGCTGGTCGATGGCTTGCGTTTGGATGAGGTGGTAGATTTCCCTGCCTCATCCTCCCGCGTGGCCGCGCCCGACGGGCTTCGGCCACCGCCGTCTTCTGCAATGCGAGATCTTGCAGCGCGAGGTGATCTTGCCGATGTTGCTCTTCTGGCACTTCCTCCTCGAACTACGTCAGCTTGATTGACCACTGTGAAGCTGCTTGTTGATGCTATACTTCCAGCTGCACGGTAAGACATCGTGCCGCCGCCGCCGCCGCTCTCTTGGGATCCAGGCGTGTCATTGATCGCCTGGGCCGGAGCAGCATTCGCTCCGAAGGAAAAGCTTGTGTCGTTGCTGCTTGACTGGTTCTTCTGCGACATCTTCTTGTTGTCAGTCCACCTCCGTTTGCTCCAAGCCCACGACTTGTAGTAGGGCAGGAGGACCAGGATGCCGATGAGGTAGAAGATTACGTGGGACCACCGTACGCTCAGCGTGAGCGTACGGCTGATAACCTGTGAAAGAGTTGTCCTCTTTGCGTCTTCGTGTAGTTGTCCTTGTCCTTGTCTATGGTCTGGTAGTCCACAATGTCCAGCGTGCAGCGCGGCTGTTTTTCCATGCGTCGGAGCGTCGGTAATCTTGAGCCACGTGTCGCGGTGCGGCACGGGTCAATGTTGAACTTAGGACACTGGGCTACTACTGAGCTGTCATCTACTGTACTTTCACATATATATATATATACGTATACATATAATATATATATATCATATATATATTGTATACGTATATATATATATCATGTATATATATACTATGTATGTATATGTATGTACGTATCATGTGTATATGTATATATGATTGTGTGTGGTTTCAGGTTTGATGTGTTGTTGTTGTTGTTGTTGTTGTCGTCGTGGTTGTTTGGTTGTTTGGTTGTTTGGTTGTTTGGTTGTTTGGTTGTTTGGTTGTTTGGTTGTTTGGTTGTTTGATTGGTTCGATTGGTTCGTTGGTTCGTTGGTTCGTTGGTTCGTTGGTGGGTGGGTTGCGTTGCGTTGCGTTGCCTTGCGTTGCCTTGCGTTGCCTTGCATTGCGTTGCGTTGCTTTGCCTTGCTTTGCCTTGCTTTGCCTTGCTTTGCCTTGCTTTGCCTTGCTTTGCCTTGCTTTGCCTTGCTTTGCTTTGCTTTGCCTTGCTTGCTTGCTTGCTTGCTTGCTTGGCTGGCTAGCTGGCTGGCTGGATGGGTGATTGGTTGGTTGGTTGGTTGGTTGGGTGGTTGGGTGGTTGGGTGGTTGGGTGGTTGGGTGGTTGGGTGGTTGGGTGGTTGGGTGGTTGGGTGGTTGGGTTGGTTGGTTGGTTGGGTTGGTTGGTTGGTTGGTTGCCGTCGTAGTTGTATGGTTGGGTCCTGTTGCACCCAAAACATCTACTTCTATTTGGGAGTCTTGTTCCTGTCAATTGTGTGTGACATAGTATGACATGCTCGTGCACACAGTGCACACATAACATTGAACATATTGAAAGACAATATGATTCTGCAAGCCTTCTCGAAAGGATGATGGTGGACGCCAGGGCCACGAGGCCCAACCTCACAGATGGCAAGTCCCTGAAGTTAACTTCCATCGCAAGTCATGAAGTTTTACTGTTTGACATTGGTCAAGGTTCTGTTGCCCAGTAGTGTCTTGTAGTGTCTTCCTTCCACTTTTGCTGGCTTCATAAAATGCAACACGGCACCACTTAGTATCCGGCCGCAATTGGCCAACAATCTTGATCGTGCCGGCCTTTCACAACAGTGTCACGACAGTGTCACGGCAGGCAATCAAGTTGACCAGTTGACCCCATAGTGGCTCCACCACTTCATTGCAAACGTTCGACATCGTTCGACACGCAATGGCTTTGGCCTGGAAGTGGTCCACAGCCATCATCTTCAGCGAGAGGCCAACAGCAAAGCAAAGGGCAACAGGAAAGAACTCAGCCATGCAGGATTTGAGTGAAAAAAGACTGTCATGACCTGCCGTGCATAATCAAGTTGTGATATCGTGCACTTCTTTGCATCAGTCTTTGGGAAAAACGACAGTGATACGTTTCTGGATGAGGGTACAATCGAGGACAAGAAAAGCTCCGAGCATTGCAACAGCGCTTGTACATACTTGATCTTCTTGTACATACGAGTACTTGATGGTCAATAATATTGAAGCAGGATACTCAGCGTTTCAGCTGATATTATATATATATACGTTTATTTATATATAACAAGATTGACAGGGGCGACATGGATCATCCGATACAATCACTGAATCACGCGGACAGCTTGAATAGCCAAAGGGTCTACCTGGGGCGCCTATGCTTACCGTGTGAAGGAAACTCAAAAGTATTCCTCCTCCATAGAAGAATTGGCAACGTCCATTCCACGCCAACACAAACCAAGCTAATTTTCTGGGGTCATTGTAGATATTGGTGTCTAACAGGCTCGTAAACCCCATAAGTAGCATAAGTGGGTTGACAATGACCGATCACCTCGCCAAAAACCATGGTCTGTGATTGAAATTTGTGAATTGAAAATCTATGTCCGCAACTCGTGTGTTTTTCGGTGCCTCCTGTATATTCACGCAAGGCAAGTTATTCCAAGGACGCTTGTTGCGCGATGTTTCGACATCCTCCTGGATATGACTTTCATTGGAGCCCATTTGTTTGTCCACACTCGAAGTGCATTGAAGTCTGATTGGAAGCTCAATAGAGGGTGATCACATTCCGACTACTGCCCTTAAAGACATCGCGAATACCTTGCACCGTTGACCTGCAGAGATTTCTCTGCAACTCAGAACGATAACCGGTATTCAGATTATTCAGTGAAAAATATCGAAAAATATATATTTGGCCGCTTCGACTGGTGCTTGATCAAACAGCAATATTTGCCTGGCTAAGGACAGGGGTGTTCACTTTTAGTGACTTCCAGAAATGAAGCTGTAGAACCCCCTTGCCAGACGAGCAAAGCAGAGCGGCGCAATAAGCCGTTGAGGCTCGGACTTTGATGCAAAGAGGCCAAAGAGCACTGAGTTTGTCTGCACCCAGAAACGAAGAGACCACAAGGCCTGGCAAGACATGGCAAAACTGCATCGAATAATGTCTAGCAATGTCTAGTACACAAAACATGAAGCGCCGCAAAGTGTCCGCTGCAGCCATCACTCACCTTTGGAGTTTGTCCTGTAGTTTCTTATGTTTGTGCTCTGGGAGAAGTTTCTGAACCACTTGACTGTTGGCATCTAACCTTCCTGGCCACGTATGCAAACTTGAAGTATCTTTTTCATTCCTTTTCACCTATGCAAAACTGTAATATCATGTCCTTAGTTTGTAATGCCATGTTCATCCATTTCGTTGAATACATCGGTCATGCCCAGGCCTGTCACAACTGAAAGTCCCGATTCTACTACCAAGGCTGTTTGGCGAGAGTACCTCAATGCGCATATCTGCGTTTCTGAAACTAAGACCCTGTTGCTGCGAACCTTAGACGTCGTGGATTCCAATTTGGAAAGTAAAACCCTGAAGCCTTGATTTGTGGAGCAACTCTCGTTTGCAAAACAAGAGCATCTGTTGAGAAACTAGACCCTTGTATGGCGACACCTGAAGCAACTCACCCCGCCACCCCGAACCTAGATCACAATCTAAAAGCATCCTTTCTGAATAATTAGCGGGATTTGCCAGTTGCAGGTGTTGAGTGTCTGGACCCTTAGATATGTTGAGTTTCGGACTGCCGCCCAGCACGTTCCATCCAGGATCTCTTTTCAGCCCAGTCCATGACTAAAGCCTGGATCACATCAATCCAATCTACGCTTTTCAATCTACTTCGTGGTGTCTCCGCTGCCTGTCCAGTGTCCACTGCGATGAAAAGCACGAGCAGAGCTACCCGTGGAACGTGCAGACCTCGGTTTCAACTTACATTACACGTGTAAATTTCATATGGCAAAATTTGCGGTTTTGTGGCCAGGCCTGCATTTGCAACACCAGGTGGGGCAGCAAACAAGGAGGTCCTGATTTGGTTTCCTGACGGACCGGGATGTTCAGTTTAAATGTTATGTATGGTTGTTCGTGTGATCATGAAAGTGATGGCTGACTGTTGCACCCTTTGCCAAATCCTCCGTTCCTATCATGATGCCAATCATGCATGCCCTAAACGGAAACATGAAAACAGTGGCCCAGAATTTCCAGGATTCAGTTTCAACATGGTTTTCCCTCAAAAAAAGGTTCCTGAACTTGCTCAGCAAGCAACCACTTGGGACTGAGCATTTCTCACTTTCAAAACCACTAGACTGGAGAAAACAGTGTTTTACTGTTTCGCACATTTTTGCGGCACAAACCAAGGTGAGGATCCCAACTGAGTTGGGTCCCATTTGGGTCCCATTTGAATACTATATGCTACGCAAAAAAAAAACGGGTCTCTTTGCAGTTGTCGCCCCCGTCACTCGGGCAGCACAGGGTTGCCATCGCCTGGAAAAACGTGGTCTGGCGGTCTCAAACCGGCGCTGCTTTCCATCGTTTGACTTGGTATGTAGATGTACACATGTAGATACATTTCCTAATGTGTATACATACATAAATCTATGTATGCATATACACACTGTACATGTTGTGACGTCACATGATACATCTGTATATATACATGATTTTTCAAAGACATTATGTGTATATTCATGTATATTCATACGTAGTATGTAATTGCATTTATCAAACAAAGTTTCGGAGAGGAACTTCCGTGTTACGGACATCGATCTAAAGCCAGCTAACACTCACTCAATCTCACATTCAATCAACATCACATCTCTTAACCTCAAATCTGCTCTTCCTCCTCCTCCTCCTCCTCGACTAGCTGTCCTCCTCGCCCTCCTCCTCGCCTCCGCCTCTTCCACCTCCACTTCCGCCTTGCCAACCTTGCCAACTCGTCGCCAAGCTCTTCGCCAACTTCCCAGCTCAGTGCGCGCTGCTGGACCTCAACCTGCGAGCTGCCCAGCTCAGTGTGCACCGCTGGACCTCAACCTGCGAGCTGCCCAGCTCAGTGTGCACCGCTGGACCTCAACCGGGGACCTGCCCAGCTCAGTGTGCACCGCTGGACCTCAACCGGGGACCTTCCCAGCTCAGTGTGCACCACTGGACCTCAACCTGGGACCTGCCCAGCTCAGTGCGCACCGCTGGACCTCAACCTGGGACCTGCCCAGCTCAGTGTGCACCGCTGGACCTCAACAGCCAGATAGAATGCCAGAAGGTATGCCAGATAGAATGCCAGAAGGTATGCCAGATAGAATGCCAGATAAAATGTCAGATAGAATGCCACAAGATATGCCAGATAGAATGCCAGATAAAATGTCAGATAGAATGCCACAAGATTTGCCAGATAGAATCCCAGAAGATTTGCCAGATAATTTGCCAGAAGATATGCCAGATAGAATGCCAGAAGATATGCCAGAACATATGCCAGAAGATATGCCAGATAGAATGCCAGAAGATATGCCAGATATGCCAGAAGATATGCCAGAAGATATGCCAGATAGAATGCCAGAAGATATGCCAGAAGATATGCCAGATAGAATGCCAAATAGAATGTCAGAAGATATGTCAGATAGAATGCCAGAAGATTTGCCAGTAAGAAAATGTATAAATGTCATGGTGGGGATCACACGAAGTAAAGTAATTTATTTTATTACATATATCTATCTACCTATCTGTCAACCGCTGGCTGCTACCCCGTCGCTCCCGCTCGCCGGGGGCGGCAGCCCTTAAACAAACGGCATCCACAAACCAAAGCCAGAGGAGCTGAAGACAAGAAGCCGAAATCGGAAACCCGAAGACCGAAACCAGAAAAACGAAACCCGAAACCCGACACCCGAAGTCCGACACCCGAAACCGACTCGAATCCGACTTCCGAGAAAGCTCTGCTGATCCAGACTCAGGACATAATACAACATATATATATATATATACAGTATAATATACTTGAAAAGACCATGTGTTTATCCCTTTTACATCCTTTTACCGCATGTCTTCTGCTTCAAACTTGCAAACATGCCAGTGACGACTGTCAGCTTGGACTCCGAAGTCGCTCAAGCCTCAGTATGACTTGATCATAGGCTGCTTACAATATCAAAGGCCATCAAAGAACTGTTGCTCCTTGCAAGACTTGCAAGTCTGCCACAAAAGTCCAGGGGCTTTGGCGGGACTGCTTTGTCAGGGTCGGCGACGACAATTCAAGAGCCTGGAGTCGTCACACTGTCTTCAACTATTGAAAAGTATAATATAATTTTGAGGCAAAGCTGGGCAAAAGGAAACACGCAAAAGAACAAAGAAATCCCAACTATCATTCAGCAGATTTCCCTTTGGGAATCAAGGCCCGTCAGACTTCTGCAAAAGAGGAGGGGTCTAAATAAGAGCCAACGGTTCTGTTCTTCTAGTTTTAAGCTCAATTTCAGCTTCTCTTGTTTCTATGTCATGAAAGTTCGTTGCCATCACTATTCCACTCTCTTTTTTTTGTCAAGTCTATGTGTTCTCTCTCTCTCTGTTTGACTGGTAGCTCTGGCACCTGAGGTCACTGACCTGTTCTCAAGCTGTCAAACAAACAATGCCAAAACAATAACACCACAAACTCCCCAAACTGCAAAAGAAAAGCATCCTGATGCCAACCGTAAAGGGAACCCAGAAAGCCAGAAGGAAGCCAAGAGAAAGCCAAGCTCACCCTGAGAACTCTTTAAAGTCGTTACATCAAAGACGCTTTAGGCACACTGCTTTGCGAAAAGATTTCACAAAAAGAGAAGGGACGCGTATGCAAGAAAACACGGTATCTTGAAACAGGAATACAAAGGCAAAGGGGCATACTGCATACTCAAGGAACCGGTACAAAACGAATCGATCGCACAAATGATTTGCAAACTTGTCGATCCTACTGCACAAAATATGAGAGGAACCATATCTTTCACTGACTTATTGCCAAAATTACCACTTCCACTCTACAAACCACGTATATAACAAGACATCTACAAATTGACAAATAAGAAAACATGTTCCTTGTTTGAAGCAAGATTTGCCTCGATTGCTCAGAAGGTACTGTAAATTGCCAGGATTAAATATGCCAGTTGAAAAAAAAAGTCGATCAGGCTTCAACTTCAACGCAGGCTTCAAGTTCAAACATTGCAACCACTGTGGCATCGGTGGAAGCAATGACCCAAGAGCTACAAGAGCTACAAATTATTGCAAATTGGGACTAGTTTTAAAATGTCCCAAATGTATGTGTAACAAGTCCAAAAAGTTACATGTATGAGATGAGGATGTCCATCACAATCAAGGACTGAACGCAGGCTTTTGCAATCATAAGGTTCACGTAAAATACATGTAAATGTGTGAAGATGCTGAATTCACATTCAACTGGAATAGTTTCAGAACGACTTGCATGACTTGACCCCTTTTTGGACGGAATTCATATCATGAATCTGAATTCCATGATATTACCTATCTCTTGTGCGCCGGGACAGATTCCACGACTGTAATATTGCTTCTCTTTATATATAATTTAATTCAAGGATTCAAAGGCCCAGAGGGCCTGCAAAGAGAACAACAAGATATGTGCAATTCGTACATGTCATCAGCTACCCTGCAGTCCCACTCATGCCTCAAGATCTGATTCACCCAGCAAAAACACACAAACTGCAAACTAGGGACTTTAGACATCCTTCCACCACGTGCTATGGTGCAGCATCGAGCCTTGTCCTCTGCTTGCCACAGAAGTGTTCCGAAGGCGGCTGCTTCCAGTAAGAGCCTGGCACTGGTTTTGATCTATGAGCAGTCGCAAACGGAAGAGTAGAACCGTGCGAGGGGGGCTTAGAAAAGAGTAAGGAATGCTAAGTTAGACAAGCTTGTGCCAAGGTGTCGGCCATAATGCTTTGGCAATCTGAAAGTCAGAATTCATCTTCATTTAACGTCTAGTCAATGTGCAAGGGCAGAGTCACAGACTTACCAATCATTTTACTTGATGTTCAAACTTTGGCCCGCACTTGCCTGTTTTACTTTTGATTGTGTTCAAACGTCTTCGAATGTTATCTTCCAACGACCTTTTAGATTTTAGAGTTAGATTACAGTTTGATCATGTTTAAGCTGCATTGCCCCAATATGTCCTGGGAATGCACCGAGACCTGCCTCCTCACATCTGCAACCAGAATGTAAATTGCTGCCACCTGCAAAAATGACCGAAGCAGTAGCAGCAAAATCAGGACTCTGCTGAAATCTGCTGACCTCTATTAATATGATAACATTCGACATGTTGTTTCGGTTGCTGCCGTTGTTTCTGCTCCAGCCTCTCCGCTGTTCACTGCATCTTGCACGGCTGCATTTGTGCCAGAACGAGAGGGCTTCCTGACCAGATCAGCGCTTGATCAAGGATTCATCAGCTTCTGAATACGTCCGGCTTGACAAGGCTGAGCCAAGCCACAACCAGGACAGACAAGACAGAAATTTTGAGGCAAAGCCCGCGCTTTTGGAGGTTGACCGAAGCTAAAGTTGCTGGATACACGTGTAGGTCGTGTAGGTGTCATACAAGTATCACGTATGTGACGTATGTGACGTATGTGTTTGCCTGCTGGAATGACCTTATCCTAAGTCGTTCCAGCTTTGCGGAATGGCCCACTAGAACTCTAATAGAAAACCTGTGAATTAATCATGGTTGCACAAGTGTACGTACTCCAAGCAAATTCAAAACATGAGAGACAAAAGCATGTATAGAAGAGTTTGAATGCTCACAATTCGTGCTTTTGAAATACGCAGAACCGATATGGCCAGAATACGAGTTTGCCTGCAATGGGGACACGGCAACCCACTCGATTCAGGTGACAGGCCCAATATTGGGGAATCAGCAAACGTCAACAAAAAAAGGAAGATAAATTGGAAAAGCAAACAAGTCACACCATGTCACACCCAAACACTAGCGCATCAAATGGCCTCTTCGCCAGCGCGTTGACCAAGTGTCCTACATCACATGCTGAATCCATGGCTGGGTGCCAAGGATATCTGAATGCTTTTCCGAGCGATGGACTCTGTGGATGTTGACAAAATGTGTATGTAAATATACTATACATATCTATATATAATCGGTATATTTAAACAAGCTCCCCTGCCTCTTAGCACCTGTAAGTCGCCAAAGACCGCATCCACTTGCATCTTGGAAGCAATATGGGCTTCAACCGAGACCATGGCATCCTGCCACAAACATTCAGGCCAGGTCGGCCAAGACGGTTCAGATAAGACATAGAATGACAACTTTTAATTCAATTACATTGTGTCTGGCGTTGAACTCAGACTGGGGCCAAATTGTTACAGCCAAGAAAAACAGATGAAATCCTAAAGGCTTGGAGTTTACCAAACGAAAAATTAAAACCTAGGCCTAATCTCAAATCAAAAACAAGCATAAAAAATCAGAATCGCGTTGAAACCCTCAGACCCAGCATTGGCAATGCCCAAGTGACAATCTGAAGCAAAACAAATTAAAAGCAGGAAAATTAGGTGAAGCTTACTATAGCTTACCAATGTTTTACCAATGGGGGCAACGAACATCAAGTAACATCAACCAACCCAAACAAGAATTGTTACTCTGAAGTGTGCGTCTGCGTCAGCGTGATTAAACCTGGAGATCCTGGTGGCTAAACCCGGCACAAGGTTCACAGGTACAGGCACAGGTAGCAAGTTTCAAGATTTTCAAGTTTAGGGCACAAGGTTCATTAGGTCCAGAAAAAAATGATTCGACTCCATGTCGGGGGTTAGTAGCTTTGTCACGCGGTTCTTGTTAAAAGTTGCTTTTCAATTTTGTCCTGAAGTTAACACTTGAGATCCCAGGTACATCCAACAATATGTTTTAAAATTTACATGTGGATGAAAACCCTTGTCCATCCTTTGTGGCATACAAATGAAGACCATCATGGTATGATGCTGTACTATGACTACTGGTGACTACTGTGTTATGCGTACTATGGCTGCTATGACCACGATTGTGAAATCCGCCGACCTCGGAGCAGGTCCAAATCTTGAGCCTTTGGTGTGTGTTTTTCTCAGGGGGGTGCATTTGTCGTTGAAAAGACTGAAAAATGTTGGGTTTTGGCTGTTTTACTATGTTTGCTTCGTAAGCGATATGTTGCCATCGTTTCAATTGGACTACAACATCGTAAATTTATAACGATACTCTTGCAGGTGGTGCGCCGAGAGTAGTGTAGATACGAGTGTTTTGGAAAGGTAAGCGGCAAAACGCTGCAAATTACATAGTTGTGTGCAATTTTGGGCTGAAAATACCCTTTACTGTATATCCCTGGATAACTTTAGATAACAGTGCTTTCGAGTGGTAAACAAGAAAAGCAATGTAAAATTGCAGTGCTTTCTTACTCAATTGTGGATTTTGTATTTAATGCTTTGTATTTTAGATATTTTTAGATGACAGATTAGTAAGGGCGGATTAAAGATTATCGGTTTTCAACTTTTGTTTTCTGGTACACATTGAAGCACGATGGGCAACCCCAAGCACAGCGCATGAACATGTCTCGCAACGAAGCACTAGCCACTATTTGGAAGGGAACGGGGGTCAGCGAAAAGGATGGCTGTGGGTTGATATGTGCTTAGGAGGGCGTTCGTATAGGTTGTGAAAGCAACCCAAATGCTCGCACGGTTGCTCATATCCCCAAACAGGCCGTTGATAGAAGGCCTGTGGTATGAAAGCGTACAGGACAGGAACTACAAAACGCTTGTGAATATAGGGGGCAAAGAAAGGTTTTAGGATTGTGGAAGGGTGGAGAAATTGGGCCATCATGCACACAGACACCTGCTTTTCCTGCCCTCGATGTGTCCTGGAAAATTCCTGGCCCAATGCCTTTGATGTAGCTGCTGAGTGACTTGACGCCTCAACCGGGGACTTTGTAGCGCAAAGCACAACTTTGGCGAAGCAACAGAAGCAAAAGGCCTCCGTCTGGCAGCAAACTGCGCTCCAGCCTGTACTGAACTGTACTGATTCCAAAGTTTCTGTCTCTTACTGTCTGTTTCTGTCTGTTTCTGCGCTTAAAGAACAAAAGTGAACAAAAGTGAACAAAAGAATCAAAGTCGTTACGTCGTTCCTTCTGAATATTTCTGAATCCATCCGGTCTTTGACCAAAGTGGGAACGAATCGACCAGGCTCTCGGCTGCAGCCGCGATTCTGCTCGCTTCAGGACCTCACAGTGACAGTGAGGATATGGGCTCTACAACGCTCTGTACATATCTGTATCTGACGTATTACATACAGATTACCAGTAGTACCGCACAAGGCGGTGGCGGAAGTTTCAAAAATAGGAAACCTATAGGAAAGGTTGGTTGTTGTGAATCAGGGATGGCAAAGCGAATCCACTGATGGATTGAAAGGTGCTTGATCTCTCTCACTCTTTCTCTCTCTTTCTCTGCCTATCTAC
>CAMXCT020000229.1:0-160000 GCA_947184155.2 Cladocopium goreaui | reverse complement strand
CTACTTGGCCTACTTACAGTTACTTACAGTTCGTCCATTGGCTTCATTCCAGACCTGTCTGGCTCACTTAAACAACGGTCAAGTAGCATCAGGTGCACCAGTCTTCAAGGGATCATTACATCAGGTATATCAGTATTACATCCCTCACGTAGGTCAAGGCCGATAAAGCACCAGAGCAAAGCAGGCATGTCTGACCATCCGCTGAAGAACACTCGAGGATGCCCTTAGCAATGCATTTGGCTGGAAAGCGTTTGAAATTGCATGAGATTCTCACGTGACAGAGGATACTAAAACGCATGGCGGGTCACTCCCTTTGGACACCATCTCTGCTCATCAGCTCACCATGAAACAGATGACACAGGGACACTTCTCAGGTCTGCACGCTGCCATTCCCCCTGGCATGCTTTGTGCCATGTGCTCCTGCACCGCTGAACTCTGTCTGTGCAAAGAAAACTGGTCTGTTCTACAACAGTAATCACTCAGTAATCATTTTCTATCACGGCGTGATATATGTGATATATTGTGATATACTATCACGGTATATCACGGTACAGTTTTGAATGCTTTGGGAACCTCGACGGCAGCCAACACCTCTTCAGAATGCAGCCTGGGAGACTGTGCCCGTCCAGAGCACACAGCCCCAATTGAAGAACGCAGGTTTGAGATGGCTAAAGGAACTGCAGGAACTGAGGAAATGGCTTAGTCGTCAAAGTTTCTTCTTCCGCGCGGCCTCCAAGGTCTGCTCGACCACCGGCCTTGCGGAAGGCATGTCGAATTAATGAAACACCCTGTCGTTTCACGATTCAAATCCGTTTAGCAGTTCGAAGATGTCCAGAAATGTCTAAAGAACTTTTGCAAACAGTCACAAACAATTCAAAGCACAAAAACATGCACAAAGTATCATAAATCAACAAGCACACTTTCTTCTGGAAACATCACAGCTGATGGCCGCTGTCTGAATGCCACTCAAAATTGCTGTATTCGAACACCTGCGAATGCAAAGTGGCCTGCAAGGGTCTCGCCAGTTGGTAGCCAACACGACGAAACCTCAATGTGACACGCATGACTTTCCCCTGGGTGTTTGCCTCCCGGTGAAAAGCAACTGTTCTGACTACAAATGATTCACTGCTGTAACTTTGGGCCTTTGGGAAGGCAACGCACGCGCTGCAGCAAGAGGCTGACACACTCGCCTAGAACTAGACCTGCTGGGGTGGTTTGTCCCGCACTAAGGTGCATGCCCATCACAAACCATCAAGTAGAGGAGGTCTGACCTTGCATAAATCCATACGATTTAATGCGTCTACAAGGATCATGCAAAGTTTGAACAAACTTCACACGGTGTCAAAGGCGCCAACAGTGCACGTCCCCGTTCTGATGCCCGAACCTTTGATCACAGCAGCTCTTCGCATGAAATCAGCCGCTCCTGTCCTGTCTTCTTTACTCCGAAACAAATGTACTCCTTTGCATACATACATATTATATATATATAATATATATAATTATATATATACATCCAAAAGCTTTCACACATACAGGTCCATCTGGTGTCTTATGGTATCATAATATGGTATGCTTTCTGTGGCCTGTGATTGCTGAGAGGAGTTGGCACATGTTGGCACCCAGTTGGATAAGTTCGGCGTGTCACTGCCATTCCACTGCTGGGTAAGTCAACTCAAAACGGTTAGCCTCGTCAAAGGTCTGAACTGAAGATTTGTGTGTGTGTCCGCGTGCGTTCAATTCAAAGGCAGTTGGAGGCGTCAATGATGAAAAAAAGAACCCTAGATGGTCTAGATTTGATGTCCGCAGACTGGATATCAAATTCTGTTGAATTGGGGATGCCGGATGTATCACGCTTTTTGGCACCAGCTGCTACATCCTTGTCTCTTCTGTTCCGATGCGTATACAGACCGTATGCGCTTCAACACCTTCAATGCCGGGGTCTTGTGGTGTGGGTTAGAGTCGTCAGGTTTCAAGCACTCTCTGCAGCTACGCAGTGTCGTGCCCTGCCCGTCCTAACCGTCCTACCCGTCACAAATGGCGATCCAAATTCACTTCAAATAAAGAGAAGGCATGCCACGGTTGAGAAGTGTCCCCACAAAACAGCACGAACGACACCGGAGTGCAACTCAGGATGCCTCTTCTATTCGCTTTCGCAAGGAAGCTGCTGCATCTAGGCCCTGAGCGCTTTGCCAAGTTGAAACTGGAAATCATCAAAAAGCCCACTTTGGCACTTGAAGTCTGCTGTCCAATGTCCACAAGAGTCTACAATGTAGTTTCAAAGTGGAACCTCTTCGCCAGCTTCAGGTTGATTGTCTTTGTCAACCTGGGCAAACCAATGGAATGTAGATTCTGTAGATTCATTGAAAAACTCTAAGCCATTTTAACCCTCTCTACCCCTCTTGGACGCACCTGCTCTTCCGGCTCACATGAGAGGGCTTCTAGCTCTGAATCCAAGCTGTCCTGCACCAAGACACAGTGCCGGCAACGGCGTTGACAGTTGCTACACAATCTACACGCAGGTCCTCGAACAACATGGGATTTTCAAGCAAGAGCCTAGAGTTAGGTGTCAAAAAGACTCAAAAAGCAGGGCTCTGTGTGACTCGAAAAAAATCATCATCTGGAAAAAAGTACACAGCTTATACAGATTTATACAGCTCACCAAGGGGGAAAAAAACACTGAGACGCCAGCTGCCTGGTCTTTTGACCTGGGAGGCTTTCAACCTGTGTTTCAGCGTGCACTATGCCAACTGTGTGTGTGAATACCAAAAAAAGACTACTGCGTGAGCTATGGCCAATGTCAACCAAAGATTAATAAAACACCAGTTTATATATTGGCAGTACCAAATTTGGAGAGGAGTGGAACCCACTACGGGCTTCATCTTTCCACACAATTTTAGCTGTTTTTGAATGTCTTGACAGTTTATAATTGCTTGTACTCATTATGTTTCTGATATTCTTCTATAGTTCTTTTGTACTGTTCTGGAAATTTAATAGTAAGTTATCACATGTTACCACTATTTGGGGGGTTATTAATCCTGTGTTGAGAATTATTCAATACAAGACAGAATAAGACATACAAAGTATATCATGTCAATGTCAACTGAAATGCCACTATGGCTATTTCTGCCATTTTGCTGGCATGTTCTCCGCTACAAAGACTTAGGGTGGGGTTGTTTGGAGCTACATTAGGACACAGTTCCATCGCCTCAGTCACCCTCATTTGCCATGCAGTAAAATAGGTTTAGGATCAGGGTGACACATATGTGTGCCGCATAGAGAAATAATGGAAATATATAACATGTATCAAAAACATCGATCTTCGACAGCATGGATAGGTTGCATTGAAAGACAATACCGTTGTGGCTGGGCTTTCAAGGCACGTGCAGGGACGAGAGTGGTAGAAGCAGAAAGGTCAGAAAGGTAGACGCAAACGACAAAGACACTGAGCGACTGGACCAAAGACACCTGACATGACACCGGCTGGGAGACCAAATCAATCCAAATCAATCCAAATCCGCACAAAATACTCTGTGATACTCTGTGTGTGTGTGTACTGCAATTGACTGTATCACTGGCGAAGGGTCGTGAAGGGAGAGCACCCAATCCATGGGCAGAAAAAGGATTGCTGGCACTGCGCTCTGGCATTAGCCGCGCACCACAATGGTCCTCGTATCTCTTCATGTGAAGTACTCTGTGCTCCGAGGTGTGTGTCGTAGCAGAGTGACGTGCCTACCTGCTTCCTGGTTCTGCCCATCTCTGTGGTATGTTTGTTTTAAATAGGTTGGCAGGTAGGTTGGCAGCGTTGGAAGATACTTTAGGTCTATGACGTCGAGAGACCTTCATTCATTGGAAAATGGAAAATAACTAAAAGTATGAAAAAAAACAAACAAACAAAAAACAACCCAAAAAAAAACAAACCAAAAAAAAACAAGAAAACAAAACAAAGCAATAAACAAAACAAAAAACAATAAACAGCGCGCGGTTTGAAACTCAGAGAGGCTTTGTGCTTCTCCCTAATCTCTGCAAAGTCCACAGTCTGCTGCGTTGCCTGCTGCCAAGCTGCGACCAAAACTCCCAAAATCCAACAAGGGCTGCCTAGTCAAAGCTTCAAACAGTGCGCCTATTACCCTTGATGGGGGCAAGCCGCCGGGGCACCCCGTAGACTGATTGCTTGCCCCCATCAAGGGTAATAGGCGCACTGTTTGAAGCTTTGACTAGGCAGCCCTTGTTGGATTTTGGGAGTTTTGGTCGCAGCTTGGCAGCAGGCAACGCAGCAGACTGTGGACTTTGAGAGCAAGTGGTATCAACAAGCTGCGGCGATTAGGGAGAAGCACAAAGCCTCTCTGAGTTTCAAACCGTGCGTTGAATATTGTTTTTTGTTGGTTTTTTGTTTTGTTTATTTTGTTTATTGATTTTGTTTTGTTTTTTGTTTGTTTATTGATTTGTGTTTTTTTGTTTGTTTTTTTGTTTGTTTGTTTTTTGTTTTTTTAATTCTTTGCTGGTTTCCAGTAAAATGAAGCATTTTGCGTCATAATCTGAGGTAACGCGAGGTAGGCCATCGAAACTCTGTTTAGATCCCAGTCGCTGCATAAGGTCAGCCAGGCTGCCTCAAGCTTACTTTTTTTTCCCGCATTCCCATTCCCATGTGTACTAAGGTTGTATACATGTATACAGGACCTAGAAAGCACAAGTCAACTAATACTAGCTTTTCAAGCGCAAATCATGGCAACTCTTTATGCTATCCTTGAATTACAAAACAGAATGCGGAAATATGCGGAACCAATATTATATGTAACCTCCCAGAAATAGATATATATCCCATGTGACAATTTCCGCCATCGAAGCTCCCACCTTTGCTGGGCCAGGCTCCCAAGGTCGACCGGGCCCACCTCAAATCTGACGACTTGATTGGATGACCAACGGTTGACATCGGACTGTCAACCTGACAGATTATGACAGATTATGATAGATTATGATAGATTATGATAGATTATGATAGATTATGATAGATTATGATAGATTATGACATCATGGACAGAAATGTCCTGCTATGTTTATCATTTTGACGTTCGACTTTGCAAGGAGAGGCAAAGAAAGGCTTGAAATCTTCTGACATGTTGTGACATCTTGTGAAATCTTGTGAAATCTTGCGGCATGAGATACATCAGAGTCATCAGAGTGCAAAAATAGAAAGATGGCCTTGACCAACTGATCAAACAGGACCGGATCATACCAAATCAGTAAGATTGGATTAGTACGTCCACTATTGTACCTGTTTGGTGAGGGAGAAGAAAGCTCCAAGCATCCAGCCAGCTGCGCAAGCCGAGAACCCGCGACGAAGTCGACTCCTTGAACTTCATCAGTCAACAATATTCAACAAATTTCAACAATAACATCTTGGGCACTTGGGACTATGCTGCTCCAGCTCCTCCACTCTAGAATTTACAGCTGCCGTTGCCGTGGTTGCTCTCTTCCGTTTATATCCGTTTATCACATTGTTGACATATTTTTGTTGTGCGACTATTCCTGTTTAATTCAGTACTTCGAAGCTGCTGCTGTCCTTGGTGTCGAAGCAAATGATACCTTGGATTCTTGGACAAGTTACAACTTCCACTGGTCCACTGCGTGCCCTCGAAATCTTTCTATCCCCGAGGTCTCGACATAGCATTGCACGAAAGACCTGCAAAACACACCACGGCCCCAGGCCAAAAAGTATCGCTTTAGCGGCTTTAGCATGCTTTATCTGTATCCTCACAGAAGGGACAGCTGGACCAAGCCGTTCTATGTCCGAGCTTTCTCAGCAAGAGTATACAAAAATATACAAAATGATACAGAAATGAAAAACTTTTGACCAGGAGTCAGTTCATGTCAGTTCATCCCTCACCTTGAGGCAAGCAGCAGACCCAGAGAGATTGCTATGACCTCGAAGGAAGGGACCCAGGGACCTACACAGTTCATCACAGTTCTGTGTCACCTGAACCTGCAAGGACTGGGTTCCCAACAACTTGGTTTTCTGTTGTAACTCGCATGAGATGCTACAAACAAGCACAAGATATAACGAGTGTGCGTGTGTTCAGTGTTGAAAGCAACTTTCTTTGGTTGCCTTCATTTCTACTGTGTTACTTGTTGCTAGTTGTTGCCAGTACGCACCTCAAAGTTGGAATTCATAGAATCACAAAAACATAGGTGGAAGCTTTCCTAGGCAAAGTCACTTGAGTTGCTGTACTTTACTCAGGAGAAGTGAAGTTGATTGTGTTGCAAACTGGAGACCTTTGGACCGGACAGGCTTGCTTTGGCTGCGAGCAGCATGTGTTTGAGAAAGGAACTCTGCGGATGTAACTGTAATACTGCAAGTGTCCAGCAAACTCAAAGAAGCTCAAGAGCCCTTGAATTTTGAGAGAATTCGGCAATGGAAGGAGTGGAAAGGTTGCAATAAATAAAACAAAGGAAGTGCTCCTCCTGGCCGAGTGCACAAACTGTTCCTGCAAGCTGCCTGAGTCTGGCTTTGATTTGAAGAACTTGTGAAGCAGGTCTTTCTTCTTTGTGGCAACATTGATCCATGGCAGAGGCATTTTTTCATATGTTTTCCACTCTCCCAATGTCATGATGGCAGAACACAGAGTGCAAGATGCCAAAAGAGATAGATTCAGTGCCTATCGAGACAATTCCGTGTAGGTCAAGCTCGGAACTAAGTCCAGTGTCTAAATGTTTCTAAGTCAAGCACTGGTGGTGCAGGTCTCGTGCTCCTTGGCATCACTTTTAAGACTGTTAAGCACCACCGGCAATTGCTGTGATCGACTAAATCTCAGTACAATTCAACCAGATTCAACAACCTCAACATTAACTCTCGGATGCTTGCAAACCTGAGGCGAGAACAATCCGAGCGGTAGATTATGAGTTTGCCTTGCTCATATAGCTCAGCAATCTGCAAACCCTTTGATCCCACAGGAATCAAACAACAATGAATGATGCTGCAATTATCTGTAATAATTGAACATACTACATAACATGTCATTATACATTATAGGATATTATAAGATTATATACCATATACATCTATATATACTGTACATATTGTATATAAATGTCTCATATTGTGATGTATATGATCATATGATGGTTCAGCAATGTTCATCATAACATGTATAATAACTTCATGACATAGAATGTTTCTGTTTTCAGTCTATTGATTGAATCGATTTTGCCCATGTTCAGCGTCCAAGGCAGAAGCCTCCAAGGCATTGCTGCGGCATTGACATCTCGAAACCTGTGAGACAAGGGATGGCAATGGCACCTTTCTCCGACATCATGTCACGACATACATGTCACATACGTGTCACGTACCTGTCACACACGTGTTACATACATCTATATACATACATGCTACATTTTCCTAGGTTTCTACGTGTCGCAGCATGTTGCAGTAAGTTTAGGAATGGCCAAGTATGTTTGCCTCAAAAGGAGGGGAACGAGAACGGCAACTAAGCCGACACTGGCAACTCGCAGCCGCTTCCTCGGCAGAATCGATTCGTCTCATTCTCAGCCCAGCGAGTCAGCTGCCCAAGGCCCTGCACTTTCCTCAAACCCGGTCTTACTTCCTACCCGCACAGCGACCCGCACAGCACACACGCGCATTTTTTCTCAAATTTGGTGCCTAAAGTCACTTAAGTCTTGAGACCCCGACCTGGACTGCCACATGTTCGGTGAGTCTTTGCCTTTGCTGATTGCCGTGAAGCACAATGCAAGCACAAGGCATCTAAAGCTGGTCCAATCACTAAGCATTCATGAGCAGTACGGTTCGATCATCTGCTCTGAATAATCTGCGTATGCTCAATGTTTGTAATTATCTCAGGAACGTTCTGCACCGGAAGCCACGCGTCTTGGAGAAGTGCCATCAGGTGCTGCACTGTGTCACGTGTCTTTTCATCCTAGGAACATCCAACCGGATTCAGGATTAACTGAACATTCCCGATGCAGGCCGCAATACGTGGGTCAGCAAGAAGTGTGAACCTGGACATGTTCAAGGTTTTTGTATGTTTTTGTAATGTCCGGCAATGAGTGACAACACATGAAATCAACTACTCAGTCAGGGTTTCCTGTCTGCTCCTTGTGAATTAGCATTTTGTACCAATCACTTTGGCAAACCTCTCAACGATTTCTCACCCGCTCGAAGGGCCAGCGCTGTCTTGAGCCACTCTGGTTGATCTGTGAAGAAGCCTTAATGAATGCAAAATCTGCTGCGAGATGTAATAGCTCAAAGCTCTCGATTCCAAAAACATTTCGAACCGGGACCCGGATGACTCGGCTGCAAGAAACAACTCTGCAGGATTTTGTTGAAGTTTTGTTCAGCAACATAGCACCTGACCTGTGCTGTAGTTCTGATTCTGTTTTAAAAGATACAATTGAAAATTGAGCTAACAAAACAGGCACCACAACTCAATTCATTTGCAGCTCTCTTTTTGCTTCGCTGCGCTTCAGATCTGGCGAAATCATAACATTGGATGCAGTTGATGTCACTGTAGATGCGGTCTACTACGGCGACATCCTTTCTATTCCAAAGTTGTCATGGGTCCGGAGCCGAATTACGTAGGACAGCAAAAACTGGAAATCCTGTACATTCCTGTACTACATTTTGTCATTGTTGGATGTTTATCAACTTTGTTGTCATTTGGGTTTGTAGTTTATCATGTTTTGTCATTGTTTGTCATTTGGGTGTGTTTTTTCTGTCTTTGTTTGATCATTTTGGCACGCCGCAAAAGCCGGGCTTCAAGAAAAACTTAAAATGACAGAAAATGTACAAAAACAATTGAAGAACAAGTGCAATTTTCCCCATCTTCAGGCTGTGTCGCATATGCCGGGTTCCAAGAAAACGAGAAATGACGGAAAAATGACAACAAAATCCGCCCACACCGCTTTGGCGGTGAAGGCGTGCTTACTTATTGGGGGGCAAAACAGCAACACTAAATGCTCAATGACATTTGTTAATATAGCAGTCGCTATATCAGCTTTAGCTGGGGGGGGGGGGCCAAAAACGGTTTCGCACCGAGACCAGAATACGGTGGTGTTTTCGACATTTTTCGAGGATTTTTGGGTGTCTGAGCGCAAGAGGGTATTGAAATGGAATTTTGGGTCATTTTGGTAGCTTTCCGGCAATGGAAAAACGGCCAAAAATGAAAAAAACATTGTACATAGCAAGATTTTGCAGGGTTTTTGGATGCCAGAGCATTGAAAACACTGCAAAAACAAGTGTTTTGGACTGACGTTATAGCAAAAAACGTGTAAATTACCGTATGCTTGACTGGAAACATTACAAAAACACTGTCAAAAGCAATGTTTTGGAAGGATTTACTGCCTTTATGGCAAAAAACGTGTAAATTACCGTCTGTTTGACTGGAAACATTGGAAAAACACTGTCAAAAACAATGTTTTGGAAGGATTTCTTATATATATGTTGGAGTTGGCTACCGGCATTGGAACATGGAAAAATTGAAGAAAACACTGTAAATAGCGGTATTTTCAACGGTTGGGGAGATAAGGGAATTGGAAGCATTGTCGAACATGATGTTTTCGACCGGTTTTATGGCGACAAAAGTGTAAAGTACCGTGCTTTGAAGGAAACCATTGCAAAAACATGGAAACACATTCAAAGAACACGGGATTTGGGGGACTATCTAGGCGTCGTTGTCTAGCTATTTGAAATTCCGCATTCCGCAGCTTGGAGAGCCTCCAAGGGAGGGAAAAGTGAAAATTCCATAGCTTGGGAAGCTGTCACGGCGGGGAAAAGTGAAAATTCCCTAGCTTGGGAAGCCCCCACGGGGGGGAAAAGTGAAAATTCCCTAGCTTGGGGAGCCCCCACGGGGGGGAAAAGTGAAAATTCCCTAGCTTGGGGAGCCCCCACGGAAGGGAAAAGTGAAAATTCCCTAGCTTGGGGAGCCCCCACGGGGGGGAAAAGTGAAAATTCCCTAGCTTGGGGAGCCCCCACGGGGGGGAAAAGTGAAAATTCCCTAGCTTGGGGAGCCCCCACGGGGGGGGAAAGTGAAATTCTTAGCTTGGGGAGCCCCCACGGGGGAAAACCACCCTTAGCCCCTCTCACGGACCGAAATAAACCTGCGGTGTGGGCGGCCACCCCACGCGAAGCGGGGTGAATTACCAAAGAATTGCCAAAAAATTACAAAAACTCCAGGAAAACTGCGATTTTCGACGACTTCAGGCTCTGCAACAAATGCCGGGCTAAAAAGAAAGGAGAACTGACACTAAAATGATCTAAAATGACAAAGGATACAAAAAGAATGACCAAAAAATGACAAAAACTCGAGGAAAACTAGAAGTGTTCGACATCTTCAGGCTCTGCCGCAAACGCACGGTTCCAATAAAACGAGAAATTGCAGAAAAATTACAAGAAAATGACCAAAAAATTAGACAAAACTCGAGGAAACCTGTGATTTTCAACATCTTCTGGCTCTGCCTCAAATGCCGGGTTCCAAAAAAAGAGTGAACAACCAATTGACAAAAAAATGACAAGAAAACGACAACCCCAAATAACAAAGGAATGACAAATGACAAAAAAAACAACAAAAGAACACGATAAGTCGCAATGACGAAACATGACTTTAAGAAAATGCTCTGGCACAGAACGTGCTGATAAGCAACTCACAAGTCTGCTATCGTCATGGACTGACACATTTGATTCTGCTGAAACTGTTTTGAATCTCTTCAGATACCATTTGCAAGCCCTTGCAAAGGGTGGCCTTGCAGTCACGCGCGCAGCTGGGTGGAAGAGATTCCTTTCACCAGTGTTTGTTCTTCCTTTTATTTGATATCTCCCCCCCGCAAATATCCCATTTATCAAAAAAAATATTGCCGTCCCCCGGCCCTGGGCTGCCCCTGTGAGCCAGCTCTGCGCCACCCTCAACAAGAGTAGTCGATACAATACCACCAGCCCATCACCCGGTCGGGGCAGCCCAGGGCCGGGGGTGGCGTCGGGCCGAGCGACTCGCAGCTTAAGCCGCAAGCCGCTCGGCCCAACGCCGACCGGCAACCAACTTCACCCAAGCCCGGCGCCGCCTGTGCAACCTGCCCGGCCCTGCGCCGCTGACCCTGAGCAGAGGTCTCCGGCCCACCCACAGACAGCCGCCCCTCAAGCACCCATGCGTCACTGGCCAATTGCCCCCTCTTGACCCCCGACCAAACACTAAGGAGAGCTCTTTACAGAGCATCTCCCCGATGTTCGGCTCGGCAGTGCAAGAGTGCGCAATGGCTTCTGTGACTCAAGGGCGCAAGAGTTGCAGCTGCCTGCCGGTGGACCGGTCCCTCTTGCTCAGGTTCAGAAGCACACGGCACGAGGCAGGTATTACAGGCGTCCCCGGGACTTGCATGACGTTGATTTTATATTATTGACCAGGCAAATTTGGCTAGCTTCTTGCACCGTCTTGTCGAGAGCAGCATATGCAGAGCCAACTCTTTATCTTTTTATCTTATTATATTTTTCTCTTCTTCTTCTTGTTTCAAGTTCTTCCATACGTGATCTCTTCCTCCCACATCACTGTGTCAGCAGAGAACGCGAAGCTCACCTCTCAGAGTCCTTGGTAGGTTTCACAGTTCCACTTTCTTGGTATGCACTTCAGGTATGATAGCAATATGACAACCACCTGCTAGGTGGATCAAAGAAGAATCAGAAATTAACACAGAGAACAATGCATGCCATTCCTTCGATGACAAAAACGAACGAAGACTTCTGCTTTTTGTGTCACTTCACATCACTTCTGTCAGGGCTCATCCTGAGGGTCCCAAACATTGCAGAAGCGGTCGAAACCTACAAAATTCAAACAGGTCAAAACGGTCAAAACCTGTCGGAGTGGACTGATGGAATTTGGGAGCGTCCTGGTTGTCAACTCCGGAATTTCATTTCAGTCATAGGGTCGGTTGAAAAATGCTGACTGTCCAAGGAGTTTCCAAGGAGTTTCAAGTCCCTCTTCGAGGCGACCATCACCGTAACAATTGCAAAGCATTCAAAGCATCAAAAAGTAAACGTCAGCAAGATCAATGAGAAGACAGAGAGAGGGATGAGGAGACAATAACTTTCAAGTATTCGGATTATGAGATTTTGTTATAGCATATATATATATATATATATTATACATAATATATATATATATTATGTATAGTATATTATATATATTGTGTATAGTATATTATATATATTATGTATAGTATATTATATATATATATTATGTATAGTATTATATATATATATATATTATGTATAGTATATTATATATATATATTATGTATAGTATATTATATATATATTATACATAATATAGATATAGATATATATATATATTATGTATAGTATATTATATATATTATGTATAGTATATTATATATATATTATGTATAGTATATATATATATTATACATAATATATATATATATATTATGTATAGTATATTATATATATATTATGTATATTATATTATATATATTATGTATAGTATATATATATTATACATAATATATATATATTATGTATAGTATATTATATATATATTATGTATAGTATATATTATATATATATTATACATAATATAGATATAGATATATATATATATATTATGTATAGTATATTATATATATTATGTATAGTGTATATATATACTATGAGTTATACTGTATAAGAAAGGTCTTGTGACACCCAGCAGCCTCCACGCGCTATCTCCGCAGCGGAGGCAATGGACTCAGCATCTCAGAGGCCCCTTGGGCAATGGGTGGAAACTGGACACTGGAGTCCCTGGACACTGGACACTGGAAAAGGATGGGAAAGGTATCTTACCAAATCTTACCTGAGGTGACTTAGCAACATACTGCAGATTGTTTCATACTCCCGCAGTATCGCTTGGAAGGAGCATCAAGTCAGCTTTGTAAAAAAACAAACAGGGAAAAGTATTTTCTGGTCTCATGCATCGTCCTGGCAGCCCTCAACATCTTCAAGATCCTTTTTGAATACTCCTATCATCTCCTATGAAACTATCATGATTTGCTCGTAAATCCTGATCTTCGTCAACTTTGAGCAGCCAAAGACAAATCTGCGAGATCCCCGCAAACAGGGTCAAGGCAATCAGGCAATCCACCTCGGAGACACAATCCAACCATGATCCTCTTACTTTGCTGCAGTTTTAGGGGTCTTTCCTTCAGCAGTCCTACCTCGACCAACAGCATCTCAGCAATACTCATGGATGCAGTTTGGTGCCAAAACGAACTCCTTTAGAATCTAAATCAAATCTAAACTCTGCTGCAACGTTTTAGATATTTCGGGTATGCCTCTTAAATAAGTGGAGGACACACACTGTTCTCAAAGTAACATAAAGTAACACTGTGTGGTCATCAAGCTCCTTAGATCATGTTATATATTAAGTCATGTCATATCCAAATCACCGCAGCTTCGTCATGGGCGTTCGGCCAGAAAACCAAAAGGCTGTGCATTTCCATCACTGCCCCATGCCACATAGCTTCGGATTTCGTAAACGAAGAATCAGCATGAATCAGCTGCATTATCACATGCTATCACTATCTAAGTTAACTATCTAAGCATCCATGAATCCATGAATCATGACTGATGCTGCGGTGAATAATGATGATCATGAATGAAGGGTGTCAATTGATCAAGAGTTCTCAACTTGGACTCAGCTGTACCTTTGGATCCAAAAGATGTCCGCTTTGACAATTGTATTTTGACCGATGTTTGACACAAAACTTTGCAGCTAGAAACATCTAGAAATTACATTCAGCCACGGTGCATTGAGTTGTTTTGTGTCTATGCAAGATTTGTGCTTGCTTTGAGTCTACAAGCTCTACAGTATTGCAAGATGCTTTACTCCAAGAGGCTTTGACCCCAAGCACAGCAGTTTCTGGTGTTGCGTACTATTATGCCACATGTCTTGCTTTCCATTGGGAATCTTGCTTTCCATTGGGAATGACTCGGGAAATTGACTTGCTGCACCTTGGAAAAACATATCTGGCTAGTTGTTTCGGCCCAAAAGCTGCAAAGTCAAGTGTGATATGATGAGACAATAAAAAGTGCAAATGTTCGATGCCTGCATGTCTTGATATCTATGATATCTACAATATGCATATATACACACACCACACACATACGGCCATACAGGTACAGTTTGTTTGAAAATGGAGTCCCAAAAAATCCAGTTGTTGATCATCATGTTCCATGTTTGAAAAAAGAAGATCTGCTGCTGCTGATGATGACGATGACGATGACTATGACGATGATGATGATGATGATGATAGTATTTTGGGGAACCCCATGTTACATACACATACATACATACACATACACACATACATACATCACACACATACACACATACACACATACACACATACACACATACACACATACACACATACACACATACACACATACACACATACACACATACACACATACATACATACATACATACATACATACATACATACATACACAGAACACATGAATCATACAGTAATATACTAACATGTGCAGCTCTTTTTTGCTTCGCTGCGCTTCACATCTCGCGAAAACATAACATTGGTGCAGTTGATGTCACTGTAGATGCGGTTTACTACCGCGACACCCTTCCTATTCTAAAGTTGTCATGGTTCAAGTTAGTAGGACTGATATGGAGCCAAGTTACCTAGGACAGCAGAACCTGGAAATCCTTTACTATATTTTGTCATTGTTCTGTCGTTTTTATTGTCATTTTGTTGTCGTTTGGGTTTGTCATGTGTAATTTGTTTGTCATTTGTTTGATCATTTTGGCGTGCCGCAAATGCGGGGCTTCAAGAAAACTTAAAATGACAGAAAATGTACAAAACAATTCAAGAACAAGTGCGATTTTCCCCATCTTCAGGCTGTGCCGCATATGCCGGGTTCCAAGAAAACGAGAAATGACGGAAAAATGACAACAAAATTACCAAAGAATTGCCAAAAAGTGACAAAAACTCCAGGAAAACTGCGATTTTCGACGACTTCAGGCTCTGCCACAAATGCCGGGCTAAAAAGAAAGGAGAACTGACACTAAAATGACAAAAAGATGACCAAAAAATGACAAAAACTCGAGGAAAACTACAAGTTTTCGACATCTTCAGGCTCTGCCGCAAACGCACGGTTCCAATAAAACGAGAAATTGCAGAAAAAATACAAGAAAATGACCCAAAAATTAGACAAAACTCGAGGAAACCTGTGATTTTCGACATCTTCTGGCTCTGCCTTAAATGCCGGGTTCCAAAAAAAGAGTGAACAACCAATTGACAAAAAAAATGACAAGAAAACGACAACCCCAAATGACAAAGGAATGACAAATGACAAAAAAACAACAAAAGAACACGATAAGTCGCAATGACAAAACATGACCTTGAAAAATGCTCTGACACAGAACGTGCTGATAAGTAACTCATAAGTCTGCTATCGTCATGGACTGACACATTTGATTCTGCTGAAACTGTGTTGAATCTCTTCAGATACCATTTGCAAGCCCTTGCAAAGGGTGGCCTTGCAGTCACGCGCGCAGCTGGGTGGAAGAGATTCCTTTCACCTGTGTTTGTTCTTCCTTTTATTTGATATCTCCCCCCCGCAAATATCCCATTTATCAAAAAAAATATTGCCGTCCCCCGGCCCTGGGCTGCCCCTGTGAGCCAGCTCTGCGCCACCCTCAACAAGAGTAGTCGATACAATACCACCAGCCCATCACCCGGTCGGGGCAGCCCAGGGCCGGGGGTGGCGTCGGGCCGAGCGACTCGCAGCTTAAGCCGCAAGCCGCTCGGCCCAACGCCGACCGGCAACCAACTTCACCCAAGCCCGGCGCCGCCTGTGCAACCTGCCCGGCCCTGCGCCGCTGACCCTGAGCAGAGGTCTCCGGCCCACCCACAGACAGCCGCCCCTCAAGCACCCATGGGTCACTGGCCAATTGCCCCCTCTTGACCCCCGACCAAACACTAAGGAGAGCTCTTTACAGAGCATCTCCCCGATGTTCGGCTCGGCAGTGCAAGAGTGCGCAATGGCTTCTGTGACTCAAGGGCGCAAGAGTTGCAGCTGCCTGCCGGTGGACCGGTCCCTCTTGCTCAGGTTCAGAAGCACACGGCACGAGGCAGGTATTACAGGCGTCCCCGGGACTTGCATGACGTTGATTTTATATTATTGACCAGGCAAATTTGGCTAGCTTCTTGCACCGTCTTGTCGAGAGCAGCATATGCAGAGCCAACTCTTTATCTTTTTATCTTATTATATTTTTCTCTTCTTCTTCTTGTTTCAAGTTCTTCCATACGTGATCTCTTCCTCCCACATCACTGTGTCAGCAGAGAACGCGAAGCTCACCTCTCAGAGTCCTTGGTAGGTTTCACAGTTCCACTTTCTTGGTATGCACTTCAGGTATGATAGCAATATGACAACCACCTGCTAGGTGGATCGAAGAAGAATCAGAAATTAACACAGAGAACAACGCATGCCATTTCTTCGATGACAAAAACGAATGAAGACTTCTGTTTTTTGTGTCACTTCACATCACTTCTGTCAGGGCTCATCCTGAGGGTCCCAAACATTGCAGAAGCGGTCGAAACCTACAAAATTCAAACAGGTCAAAACGGTCAAAACCTGTCGGAGTGGACTGATGGAATTTGGGAGCGTCCTGGTTGTCAACTCCGGAATTTCATTTCAGTCATAGGGTCGGTTGAAAAATGCTGACTGTCCAAGGAGTTTCCAAGGAGTTTCAAGTCCCTCTTCGAGGCGACCATCACCGTAACAATTGCAAAGCATTCAAAGCATCAAAAAGTAAACGTCAGCAAGATCAATGAGAAGACAGAGAGAGGGATGAGGAGACAATAACTTTCAAGTATTCGGATTATGAGATTTTGTTATAGCATATATATATATATATATATTATACATATATATATATATATTATGTATAGTATATATATATATATGTATAGTATATTATATATATTATGTATAGTATATTATATATATATATTATGTATAGTATATATATATTATATAATATATATATATATATTATGTATAGTATATTATATATATTATGTATAGTGTATATATATACTATGAGTTATACTGTATAAGAAAGGTCTTGTGACACCCAGCAGCCTCCACGCGCTATCTCCGCAGCGGAGGCAATGGACTCAGCATCTCAGAGGCCCCTTGGGCAATGGGTGGAAACTGGACACTGGAGTCCCTGGACACTGGACACTGGAAAAGGATGGGAAAGGTATCTTACCAAATCTTACCTGAGGTGACTTAGCAACATACTGCAGATTGTTTCATACTCCCGCAGTATCGCTTGGAAGGAGCATCAAGTCAGCTTTGTAAAAAAATAAACAGGGAAAAGTATTTTCTGGTCTCATGCATCGTCCTGGCAGCCCTCAACATCTTCAAGATCCTTTTTGAATACTCCTATCATCTCCTATGAAACTATCATGATTTGCTCGTAAATCCTGATCTTCGTCAACTTTGAGCAGCCAAAGACAAATCTGCGAGATCCCCGCAAACAGGGTCAAGGCAATCAGGCAATCCACCTCGGAGACACAATCCAAACATGATCCTCTTACTTTGCTGCAGTTTTAGGGGTCTTTCCTTCAGCAGTCCTACCTCGACCAACAGCATCTCAGCAATACTCATGGATGCAGTTTGGTGCCAAAACGAACTCCTTTAGAATCTAAATCAAATCTAAACTCTGCTGCAACGTTTTAGATATTTCGGGTATGCCTCTTAAATAAGTGGAGGACACACACTGTTCTCAAAGTAACATAAAGTAACACTGTGTGGTCATCAAGCTCCTTAGATCATGTTAGCTTCGTCATGGGCGTTCGGCCAGAAAACCAAAAGGCTGTGCATTTCCATCACTGCCCCATGCCACATAGCTTCGGGTTTCGTAAACGAAGAATCAGCATGAATCAGCTGCATTATCACATGCTATCAATATCTAACTTAACTATCTAAGCATCCATGAATCCATGAATCATGACTGATGCTGCGGTGAATAATGATGATCATGAATGAAGGGTGTCAATTGATCAAGAGTTCTCAACTTGGACTCAGCTGTACCTTTGGATCCAAAAGATGTCCGCTTTGACAATTGTATTTTGACCGATGTTTGACACAAAACTTTGCAGCTGGAAACATCTAGAAATTACATTCAGCCACGGTGCATTGACTTGTTTTGTGTCCATGCAAGATTTGTGCTTGCTTTGAGTCTACAAGCTCTACAATATTGCAAGAGGCTTTACTCCAAGAGGCTTTGACCCCAAGCACAGCAGTTGCTGGTGTTGCGTACTATGCCACATGTCTTGCTTTCCATTGGGAATGACTCGGGAAATTGACTTGCTGCACCTTGGAAAAACATATCTGGCTAGTTGTTTGGGCCCAAAAGCTGCAAAGTCAAGTATGATATGATGAGACAATAAAAAGTGCAAATGTTCGATGTCTGCAATCTTGGTATCTATATACTCTATATATATAGCATATACAAACAAAACGGCCATACAGGTACGTCTGAAAATGCAGCCAAAAAAACAGTTGTTGATCATCATGTTCCATATTTGAAAAAATAATGTCTGATGATGATGATGATGATGGTGATGATGGTGATGATGGTGATGATGGTGATGATGGTGATGATGATGATGATGATGATGCTGGTGGTGGTGGTGGTGGTGGTGAGGGTGCTGGTGCTGGTGGTGATGGTGATGGTGATGGTGATGATGATGATGATGATGATATTTTGGGGAACCCCATGTTCACACACACATGCATACACAGAACACATGAATCATATGCAGTAATATACTGCATGTGTAACATGTATGTATGTGTATATATATATATGTTTATATATATAGTATATAGTATATTAGTTTTTTAGTATATTAGTACGGTATATTAAAATTTGTGTAGGAGGGAGAGGATACCGCAGCAACGAGAAGTAACTCAATGAGATGTGTGGGATCAACAATGCAAGCTTGGAGCCTGCTACAACTGTGCATAATTTGTGCTCTGTCTATCTTCTCGGAAGTTATCTTTTTCTCAGGTAGCGTCTTCGTTCGGACAAGCTTTGTCCAAGAGCCTGCGCAGATCTGCCAAGACATTGCAAAGATCCCTGCTGTTCATGTACGTTTCCTATCATTTCTTGACTGGTTTGCTAATGCCCATCAGCATCCATCAACTATCTCTGAAATTCGTTTGTACATGGTTTTGCCGAGTTTCGGAGTGGACAAGTTTTCACTAGATTCAGGAGTGGACAAGTTTTCACTAGATTAAGAGTTTCGTTAGGAGCACATAAGAGCAACTGATCTTGTCTCTGTGTTTCTTGCACATCGTGACAAGCTTGACTCTTGATCGCAAGCTCAGCTCTACGAGTTTGATACCAGGTTGAAAGATAAACTTGTCACACCAAATCTTGGACTCCGGCTATTTTCGCAGTGGTCAATCTTTGTCTTTTTTTTAGAACCAGCTAGATTCTAGCACTTCTCGTCACCTGGGGCGTGAATCCCAACCCGTGGCTCGTGTCGTGCGAAAGAGTTACTCCAGCACACGAAACATCGCAATTTTACCTCAGTTTTTGTCGATCGACCCTCATTTCGTGATTTACGGGGCCCACTTCTTGGACAACAACACAAGACCTTCAAGCAGGATTCATGATCCTTGCTGGTTTTGTCGGTCACATTTCCCCTTTTGTCTTTTTCTTCGCGGAGCGAAGCAACTTGTATTGAATTCTTGGTTTCGGCAGGAACCACTTTCGGAGTCAAGTATATTCTGATCAAAATGCCGACAAATCTGGACTTGGGTTTCCGTGGTGCAATGTAATAACTGTCTGGTAGTGTGATGCATTGCGACAGTGTATGGTGTAAGACAATGTTGTAAAATTCAATTGGACAGTGTCTACTTAAAGTTGTTTGTACTTATATCATCTTATATCATCTTATATCTTCATTTGAGTTTTCCATTGCTGTGGTTGTGTTTGCACTCCCTGTCAGCTCGTGTCTGTGTGGCAACCAGTCCTGCGACGAAGCCCGAAGACCAGCCGCTGTAAGCGAGTTGTGGCGGCAGGGGAAGCCTGCACCGAAGAAAATAAAAGAAGAGATCAGAATAGGATGAGAAGAGATCCAAGAGTCCAAGAGACCCAACCAATCTTGTTTGATCCTATACTGAGCCTATACTGTTTTAGCTGTTTTAGCTGTTGCTAGCTGGTAGTTTCTGCTTCGTCTTCTCACATCATGGATAGTGGATCCTGCTGGTTGGCCTGCCGCTCATAGGACAAACAGACTCGGTGATTTCTTAAAGAAGCAATAGAAGTTGCAAAATGTGTGGCCCGGAAGCAGTTGAAACAGGTCATAAATGTAAACACATGTGTATGTGTATGCATACTACATTACAATACATTACAATACAGAACAATACAGAACAATACATTACATACATATATCATATATCATATATCTATATAGTAGATACATAGTTAAATGTTGCAAACGGTCTCTTCCTTTATCTTTTTTAAAGACACAAGTCTGGAAGTTGCACCGCACCTGCACTCTGAGACTGTGCTGGACTGCCTTCAGCAAGATCTTCTTGACCTAATGCCAACTGAGCCAACTGAGTTCTGTGCGGAGTCTAAGATGGGCATTCTGCACTCTCTTCCCTACCTCTACCTGTTCCACCTTTCTTTTGACTATTCTTTCAGAATGTTTGCCCCCTCTGTATATATCGTCATCCTTGGCTGTCATGTTTGCTTGATGATTCGGGACCTCGTCTGCAGGACTTTCCAACATATGGCACACCTCTGCCTGTGAAGTCTCACAAAGCAACCGCCAAGAAAAAAGCTTTCACAGCACAAAAAATGGGATGGCTCTTGGAGGTCAGAAACGAATGCAAATCCTGCCTACAAGTAGTAAACATTGAGAAGTGAATTTCAGAGTAGCAGAGTGTCGTACTCTACACGATGTTGCAAATGCAGAGCTGTCGTCTTTAATTCCGAACAGTTAAACACATTGCACAGATTCGCACAGATTTGCCATATTCAGTCCTCTAGTTCAAAGGTCAGAATCTCACAGCATTCCAAGGCCAGCTGCCATTCCTCCTGCGAGCCCGCAGAGCCTGACCCCGACCCCTCAACCATCTCGGTCTGAGCATCTCAGCAATAGGAAGCGAATGAGTGAATGGAGTCGAAGAGGCTCTTTCAAGAGGATCGCTAGCTGGATAGAAAAAGAGATGGAAAGGTAGATAGGTACCAATACAGTGTATGTCTAGGTATTTATATAGGCAGATTTGATATAGCAGCACATGGTAACTGGACATATAATTGGACAAGTTAGACTTAAGAAGACATGCCTGACAAGGCATTATATATTATTCATTTATTGTATATTATGGATATTGATTGAGTGACGGCTTTTACTTGGTAAGTGAAGAGTAGTATTGGCGCGTAACCTCGGAAATACAAAATTTAGCTTGCAAAACGAGGTAGGAACACCTCGAGAATCGAGAACGAGGCAGGCAAAACGAGGTCCGGGAATGGAAAACAAGGTAGGAACACCCCCTCAATGATGTGAATTCTAAATACTGTCCGCGACTCAAAAAAATTGAAGAAAAAGAAAAGAACCAAAATGAGATTAGCCTATGCTACCATATGCTACCTATGTTGATCTGAAGTAGAAAAGATATAGTAGGTTCTGGATGGTTCTGGCAACATTAGATTCGATTCGTGCAGACCATATTGGACCTCCTCCGATTGACAGATCAGATTGGACCAGCATTACTACAGTGGCACAGGGAACAGGTGGAGGGAGGGACCCGGGAGGGACCAGGAAACAGAATTCTTTAGTAGAAATTGTAGAAACCTCCTCTCGTTCCCAGGCGAGTTCCAAGTGTTCAAAACATTCCTCATCGACTCATCGCTAGTCCATTCTCCTCCTTGTCCAAAAGGTTCATCTTTGGGCTGGATTCCCGTTCAGCCTAGCATTGGCGAAAGAAATCGCTGGAAATGAAGGAAACGACATGCTCCATGCAGCATGTACACGATGCACCAATGCTCTAAACGCTGCATCTCTGCATCAAGGCGGGGGCGCCTTATAGAGGCGACCAGCGTCTCGCAGCAAAGGGCGTGCCTTTGCAGTTCTGGCTTCACTGGGACAGGACATGACAGGACAATACCGACAATACCTTCAAAATACCTGCAGATCTTAGCAAATCTTAGCTCTATTTTGCTCCTGGAAACCTGCCGATTGCGGATCTACATCTTTCCAGCTTTTGTCGCGGTCTCAACGACTCAACAACCCTTCTGCCCATCGAATCGATTCTTTTTGGGAGACTGCATGCGAGCAGTCGCTGCCTTTTGGAACCATGACAAGGAGACCAGCTAAGGTCCTCCTTGCTGGATGTGATGTGAAACACTAGCATTGTGAAAATGTTGAAAACAAGAAAATCTGAGATGAAAGGAGCAAATGGAAGGTGGCACAGGGTGGCACAGGGTGGCACAGGGTGGCAGTGAACTCAACTGAATGTTTTGTACTGAGATGATCTGAGATGTATTGAGTACACTGATGATTTTTCCTTCCAGGTTCTCCTTCATTTCTCTCTCTTGGGCTTGATCATGCCCGGTATCCAGGTTTTCGGTACAGGGCATATCAGGCATATCAATGATCTGTTGTCAAACTCGTGAAGTAGCCATCAGACAGAATGTTCTCCAGAACTTTGAGGCCATCCTGAAGCACATGGCAAGACTCCAAGACCAGCACTTTAGATCATGCAGTGTCCAAAAGGTATATCACGGTATATCCTGAAGCATCTAAAGGATCTAAAGGATCTAAAAGGTACATAAACTTGAAGGGATGACACAGCTTGTCTGTCGGCCTGCTCGTCCTCTTCAAAATTCAAATCCGGATCCTGGAGGTCAAAGGCCAACTGGCAGCCAACATTGGCTAACATTGGCCAAAATCCCAAATACAGCCAATACTTTCTGATACTTTCTGTACGCACAAGTTGGCTTCTTGTGTATATTGTATAAATTGTATACTATGATTCTACGTGAGCACGCTTACAGCATCCCTGTTTGCTTATTAGCCGCGACGTCGCGTCCCCACAAAAAAGAAGACAAAGGACCAAAAACAAGACCTACAAGAAGACAGGGAACGTAGCACAAGCTCGACAACACCTGGGAACGCCAAAGCTACCCACCTGCTTGATTTCAGAAGTGAGAATCATTTAACTTGCAGCGACTTGCAGCTATTGTCATCCCACCAAAACTCCAAGTGCCTTGTCCCCCAACTCAACGAAAGAGGCACTTCGCTATGGAATTCTCTGAACTGTCACTGTTGTTCAGTCTAACTAAACTCTAGACATCTCTAGACTGTAGACACCTCAGACCTTTTGCTACGCATTTTGGAAATTGTCTGAGAAGTACCGTCTCTTTTTCATGAAGAGGCACCTCGGCGAACTCAAATGGGTCCGCTTCCTCCTGAGCCCAGGAGCCCCGATTTGAAGAATGAGAAGACAAAGTGCACTGCATAAGCTGCGAAGATCTGCGAAGCACGTTGCTGTGCCGATCGTTTTCTGAAACAGGAAGTACTTTGCACAAGAACTACTTTCCACTTTTCCAGAGCCTCCTCCTCCTCTGGTTGGAAACGCATCACCTCATGGAATATCGCTGAAGAGAAGCAACATTGCACAAACCAACCGCAACATGCAGAAGTGAAAGCATAGCAGGTACAGCACAACATTTCGGATACTGTGTCTTTCTCAAGTTGGACAACCGAGCGCCCTGCAATGCCAGACTTTCCCTCCCGGAAGAGCACGCCGCCACTTGTCCAAATCCGTCCCTTGATCAGGAAAAAGTCGTTGCCCTCTTGTGTCACTTTCCACTTCTGTCCGCGTGCATCAATGCACCTCCCGGAAACTCCAGTCATTGCAAAACCATGATCCACCGCCTTTTTTGCAAACAAGAGAAGGGACTAAGACCGACTAAGATCTTGAAAACTGACTTTTTGCGGAACCATACATCAACGTCGTGCCCCCGCTTTGATGAAAAAGTCAGGTGAGGAAAGCGTGTTGTGGATTTTGTCTATCCACCTGTTGCCCACAAACGTCAAGCGATGCATAAAGCTTTGGGCAATGCCAATGAACTGGGATTCAAGAGCCTTAGTCTCAGACAACGGTGATCTCATGTTCTCAGGGTTTGTGCCAGTCTCACAGCTGTAGATTAAAGCTTAATGGCTTAATCCCAGCTACTCGCAGTTGAAATTTGTGAGCCCCAATCTTGCAATCCAAAACACTTACAGATCACGAGCCACACAGATGAGACTCTTTGGCAAGTTGTTGCTTGTCTTGTGACAGAAATCCCGGAACAAGAGATTGAACTTGTTTGAGCATCTTGGTGTAGCCCTCTGCGGATTCTGGATATAGATCAAGATAGATCAAGTCATTCGATGTCTGCCATTGCCATGACCCATCATGACCCTATGCCAACATGAACCAAGGAGCCCAGGTTCCAGACATGGCCTCAAGAGAAGAAGAGACTTTGCGTTTCTGCCTCGCGTCGGAATGTCATGGGGACATGCTACGTTGACAGTACCCTGATAGGTAGTATCCAGGTTCACATGGTTCACTTTCAGCAGAAACTCATCAGCTCATGTTGGTCATGTTGAGCATTCGAACATATTCGAACCAGCTCTTGGTACTTGAGGGTCGGTTTGGGTCCGATCTCCTGGGTCCTCAGCTCTCCTGAACTTTAATATCTCTCCATATATCTCGCCATGTTCCAAAACATTCCAAAACATTCCAAAACCAGATCATGCTTCATCCGACTGCATCCGACTGCATCCGACTTCATCCCTCCTTCGTGGCCGGAAATCGCGGCAGGCAATAGCAGCTCTTCTTTCTTCAGACAGAGGTTTTGGAGCGCGATTGGAGCATTTACACCGAAACCCCACGTCCTTCCAGGGAACTACTGTCTCCACCTTGGTTTCATTTGGTAAAGAGCATGATGTGGTTACTGGATACAGTATACAATGTCATACAATATCATACAATCCAGTTGAATCATGCGATAATATATATATATATGTAAATGATAATAAATGATAAGAAGTCCGTTCTGAAGAGCTGAGAGCAGTGCGCACTGGTCAGTCTGACATAGGAATGCATCGGTCTGTGTTCTCTGATCTCGGCGTGACAAGACTTGGCTGAAGCCTCACAGGGGAATCACACGGGCCCTCTTTGTGCAGAGCATCAATGCATCATTGGGTATCCGTAAGATGGCGCCAGCGAAGACTTGAGAGCAGGCGGAGGCGGACGAAAGGTAGTGTAGTGGGAGGGAGTGGTGTCAAAATGCTGCGCCCCTAAGATGATTACACCAAAAACGTTTTTGCGCAGTCTAAGATGATTTTATCCAGAGCATGACTGCATGATACGGTGTCTTGTGCAGCGTGAAATGATGCACGAAAAGGGGTTTATTAAAAACCCCTTTTTAAGACCCCTTGCAGCAACTGTTATTGAGGCTGAAGCAAACCAATTATGCTGGACTACAGGGACATCTCCCTCATGGAGAGTGTGCCTCTACTGTGGCGGACCGTGACCGCGTCACCCGTGGGAATTGAACCCATGACCATTTTAGAGGGGGGGGCCCTTATAATTGATATCTAATACATAACGTCGAGAAGTCTACGTTTTCCACGGGCTGGCCCCCCAATACCCCCTATGATTGTGCTGAAGCACGGAGAACTCAGGTAGCTGACGCTACCTTTCGTGACCTATCCAAGTGATTCCAAGTGTGCCTGCAGTCTGGGCAGAAGTCGAAGCTAGAAGCACATCACGTGCATCGCATGCATCACGTGCATCACATGCATTACACACAGCATGCTTATGCGGATGTTTAGAAGGATTGTTTTTTTTCGTGCATGGCCGTGGCCGTGGCCGTGGCCGTGGCCGACTGTCTGGCCGGCTTGTCTTGCTGGCCGTGGCCGGGTGGGCCGGCCGGGTGGCTGGGTGGCCAGGTGGCCGGGTGGGCTGGTGGCCGTTGCCGGGCCGTCGCTGGGATGGCCGGCCACTAAAAAAGGCAATTGTGGATGTTTATATAGATGGTAGTGACACGTGATTTAGGTGCAGCGGCAATGCAGCAAGCCATTGTTGGCCCTGTCAGGAAGCGATAGGAAGCGTGGATTACTGGTCTGACGCCTGTATTTTTTACATGTTATAACCCGCTGTCGAAATAAGAGGGACTTCACCGCAGTACTGTAAGCTGTTTGGCCTGGTTCAACAGTCTGGAATTCTGAATTGAAGGGGGTCATGATGGTCATGTCACAGTCATGTCCATCAACTACTGGCGCGGCCAGGACAGAGCCTAGGAACACCATTGCCAGGGCAATGGAAGTTTCAAGACCTGCTTTCCATCCAAGCAAGAGAAGTAATACAGCATGGAATGACAAGGTAACAAGGTAGGCTCTCTCCTTCAGCCGGTCATTTGTCATCTTCGTGAAGTTGTTTGTGTGTTGCTGCAATTCACTGGAACTTGAAAGCTGCCGGCAAGGTTGCAACCGACAAGGGAGGCTTCTGGGGTTGTGATGATTCCATGCACTTCAGCGAACAGTCCCCATATGTCCCCATCGTTTATGTTTGTGGCTATGTTTGTGGCTAGTGTGTGTTTTCCTCCGTGGCTTTCTCCATCTGTCCTGCTCACGGGTGTCTGTGTGTGTGTTTGGGGTGCTACCACTAAGTTCCCCGCACTAAGTTCCCCGTTTGTTGTCCTATGTTGTCCTTCGTGTTTTGTGGTTGACTTTCTTTGCTTGTTTCATGCAGCTAGCCTTCAGTGTCCGCGAATCTTCTTCATAGGAGTAAAACTCATGCAGTCGTCAAAACAGTCTGGAAATTCCTGTCCACTCCCACTCTCTTCCGCCAGAGTTTCCGCCACGCTTCCGCTGATTGGGTTCATTGTTGACAGTTCTCACGGCTTGCGCAGAAGCTACTTTTTCGTTTGAGTATTCTCAGGCGCTTCCACGGAGCCTCCGACAAGGGACTGAGAATACTTATACTATCTTATATATTCTTATATTATCTTATATTAGCTTCTGCAACACCTTGCAAAGCACTTCAGTGCCTGCTGTTTCAGCTTCTGGGAGGGTATGGTAGTGGATCACTTTAGCTACGAGTAATTTGGTCGTGGGAGCGCGCTGCTCACAGTGTAGAGGACCCAAGGGTTACTGAGTCTGGCCAACAAAGACTCATCCAGCGTTCTGTGCGGATATACCTCCAGTCTTGCTCCTCGGTATATACTCTACTCATCTCTCTTCATCTTTTGTTGATATTTCTGATAAAGTCACATATGTCTATATATTTCCCACATTTCTTTGGATAGTCGTGCTTTTTTGCGCAGCTTTTGTCTGCTGTGTCTCTTCACTGTCTACTCCGTCTTAGTCTTGCAAGATTGGGGACTATTCTGGACATTTTAGTGCGGATTCTTGACAAGATTTGACAAGTGTGTGTGTGTGTGTCTCTGTCTGTCTGTGTGTGTGATAGAGAGAGAGAGAGAGCAATGGATTTCAGTCAGAAACGCCATGACATCTTCCGGTCTGATGCCATTAAGTGGCCTGAACTTCCATCTTGTGATTCAGAGAAGCAAAGACTTGCAGAGCTGCCACCGCTGCTGAAGCCAGAATAGTCCGAGCTCCTTCGACAAGATGTGGAGAAAATTTGAATAGGAAAAGGCGCTTAAAAGTCGCTTCGATTTTTTGGAAAATTACTTAACCTCACTGCCGCACTACAGACTTGAGAGATGATTTATCTCGCGACTGCCCTGTAAGCCATTTTGATCCTTGCACTCTTTATAGTCGCAGGCTCATCATCTTGCATCATTGGCAGGCGTTTGTCCTGACGTCAAATGTAGATGGTTCTGAGAAGTTCTGAGATACGGTTTGCGTGAAATCACCGGAGCCAAACCAACAATCTGAGAACTACCAAAAAGATTTATATAAAAAAAAAAAATGCCAACCCACTGAGAACCAAAAAGATCAAAGTGTCAATGGCATTCTATAAAGTCCGTTGCAACACAAATCGGCCCCGTGATCTGATGGGTTTGTGGGATTGACCATAAGCTGCATCCAAGTATCTGGATGCTCCAGTTCAAAAGGTTCAATGTAGTCGGTAGAGGCGACAGGAACAATCGGGTGCTGGAAATTGCTCTTTTCCTTCTCTGGCATTTTGAGTCTAAGGTCCTGGAAGATGGTTGACTTTTCTTTGTTGACGGGCAGAGACAAAGCTGATTGAATCGATTGCCTAGTTCAACCGAAATTCGATCTATTTTGCATTTCTGCTCAGTCCGTCTATTCGTTACATCGCACGCGTCGGATTCTCAGTCCTCCAAGCCAGTGTTTAGCCTGCGCATCTGCGATCTGCTCATCCCCCGGCCCTTTGCAAATCTATGCAAATCTCATCCAAATTTATTAGCCACCGAAAATATTCACTATACGCAGTCTTAGCACGGTCTTAGACATATTTCATCACTCACAATGGCAAACCGGGAAACTGGACTTTAAAAACACCTCGTTTCCGGAGTGAGGGAGCGAGAGAAGGATTCAAACATTTCGTTGCATGTCGCTGCTCCGGGCCGTCTTTCGAACTACCCTTAGCTTTGGGTATTTTCTATTTTCAATATCTTTCAATACACTATCCAACACACTACAGTAATTGTGCAGAGAGGTGTCATCTGTCCGCTGAATTTACATATCCAACACACTTTGTGATGGACAGATTGAGCTGTCGTCTCCGCGCCTGATGCCCATCAAGAATTCTTTGCCTAGCGTCGCAACCCAGAGGAGCTTCAAAAATCTTGGCAGCTTGTGAAATGTCCAGCGCATTTGTCAGTCGTTCACATCTAGGCCAATCTATGCACGTGCAGTTGTGGTTAATAGGGATTATATAATCATGCTTGATCTAGTCTGTGATTCTGCGATCATCTAGGTTCTACAGTAATCATTCCAATCTAGGATCTCTCAGCTGCAATCCAGGGTACTTCTATGACGACCATGGTGAATGACCAACACATGAGCAGGCTCCAATGCATCCTTGCGGATTTAGGAAGACGGCAAGGATAGGCAGGTCTGGGCGACTATGCTAACTTTGATCTGTCCTGGACTATCAACTTCAGCCCCATGCTTTTGGGAATCCTGGACCCATCCTTAGGCATTTTTGGCAGCAACTGAAATGCAAATTTGGAAAAAGCTTCAAATTTTACCGCATAGGAACGGGTCAACAGTTGAGGCACTGGGGCCCACTGATTTTGATTGTCTTTAGATTCTTTAGTAGTAAAACGTAGAATGAGTGTTACTGTCCCTTTTCGACCCATCCATCCCCGTATTTGCAAGATGGATCTATCAACAATTGAACCATTTCGCACATGTTTCCCTATTCAAAAGAGTCAGGGTGGGTTATGTGCTCATCAAATGCTTGATTGATCTAATTGGTTGTTGTGGTTGACATGGTTGTCCTGAGTTGTGGCAACCGTTTCGGATGCTTGCAGTGATGGTCGTGATGGCTGTGGTGGCGGAGGGGAAAATGTGGATGTCCTGGATGTCTGCACTTCTTAGTTCTCTTGTGGAAAAGGAAGGACCAGTAGTACCAGCAGGATGTTTACATTGTCTAAGGATGGATTGCTACCACAAGCAGGGAGCAGTGCATTGGAACGGTAAAGCCTCTACCACGATGCGTTTGCTTTGCTGAGGCATTGGCACTACGCTGGCAAAATGCAGAGAACTCTTCCCTGCGCAATGGCAGCTGGGACCACATGACTACATGACCATACAAGTGGCTTCAAGGACCCTTAAGGAAATGAGGATCGCAGCCACATGCTGCGTTGCTATGACAAGCTCCTACTAACTTCATGGACCCTTAAGAAAGCCTTAAGGAATCTCGGAATGAGGATTTTACAACTTAGCAGGGAACATCAGGGAACATCAGGGAACATCAGGGAACATCAGGGAACATCAGGGAACATCAGGGAACATCAGGGAACCCTGTACTTGCCTGTTCTCCTCGGCGACAAAAGAGAGGAAGCTTTTCCCAGTCACTGCAGCACCAAACAAAGTTCGAGCAGTGCGGGAAGCACCCCTGCTGATTCGGAAGTCCTGAAACTGGAAACTTGAAAACTCGACACATCTCGACACTTAAAATGCTTAAAGATGCTCAAAGGCTGAAAGCATCAGAATGTATGGAGGTGGCATGGAGATATGGCTTGCACACGTCAGGGACAAGTGTCCAAGACTTGACACCGTCTTGAAAAGTCCTGAAATAGGCCAAAGACAAGGCAGCAGCCATACAATCTGAAGATTTTGAGGTCGCGTGCCAAGGCAATCTGGCACAGACTGTAGGACAGATGGGACTGTGCAGCAAATAAAACAGAAAAAAAAACATCTGCAAAATCTGCAAAATCTGCAAAGGGCAGAGGCGAACGAGCAGGGGGCAGATCTGGCATCGCATAGCCCCAAGGCCCTGCACTGCACTGCACCGTGCCTTCCCGAGCTCTTTCCGGGCCAAGGCCTTCGGCATCAAATTTGTTTCCAAAACAAAATCGCTCGCCATGAAACACAAAGTGAAAGACATTCGATCCAATCTTCAAACGATGTGTGAAAATGTGTAAAACGCATTGTAGCAATTTGTAACATGTGCATTTGCAGCCCGGGTGTCATTCGGTGCTTTGGGTGTCTGGTTTCACCATATTCAGAGCTTTGACCCCCGAGAGTTCCCTCTTATTCTGACCTGGAAGTCACAACATTGGCTGCGTTGGCTTCTAGTGAACCGTACTAAGCTTTGTTTTTAACTTTCACTTTGATAGTCCCCACTCCCATGTTGTGATGCGCCTCACGGACGATTTGCTCCTGCAGAGGGTAGTCTTTGCTTTGGAAAAACTGCAATTGAGAATAGTTCACTCGTAGTTCCGGGAATAGTTCACTCCGGAGTTTGATTGATATGTTCATGTTTCAGTATGTTTCTGGCACTCGAATGGCCTGAGGGGAAGTTCGCAGCCATCCCTCGCGGTGCTTCTTCTCCAGCCTATGAGCTGCACCTGAGTTTTCTCAGGACTGTGAGGATTATGACATATTATGTATGACCCTATCAGCCAAGCTACCCTCTCTCTAACCTGATCTGAGAATCGGGCTGTATGAAGTGGTCAGGAGAAAAAACATCATGCCAATATTTAGGAGCCGAGGTGCAAGTCCTGTCCGACAAAACATATTACTGTAGCAGGGAAGTGATTGTCTCGACATGTCTCGACCATACAAGGGATACAAGGCCTTGAGCTTTCGAAAACTCACATACGGTGCCGAAAGCCTGCGACACATCGAGATCAGAATCGAAATATGACGTATCCGACGTATCCGACGTATCCTGATATCTGCACAGAGCACCACATTGCAATGCACGCAGCTTTTAGTTTCACGTGCGCACCTGGATAACGAAAGACACCATTGCCAGTCCCACCAATAGCCAAAGGTAGCAGCATCGTGGAAGGTGACAGTGACAACAAATCGAAACCAAGGCCTTTGTGAAACGAAACGAAGGATGCTGATTCACTCAGGCCAACGCACTAGGCCACTAGGCCACTAGGCCACTAGGCTGAGCTGCAAACGGTCAGAAGAACTGCAGAGATTTCGAGATCAATCCGGTCATCCATGCAGCCAGAGAGAGTCCCAGAGAGGGTCCTGGTACACATTGCATGTAGATGTTCGATTCATTGCAGGTACTGCACACATTGTACAGAAAATGATTAATCATTGCAAGTATGATGTTCGTGCAAGATCAAGACTGCTGGCCTTCCACCGAGCAATGATCGCCCAGCTCGTGACTGAAAAAATCCAACCTTCAAAAATAGTTTCTTGGATCACTTAGATGATGTTGCACTCATGTTCATCATTCCTTAAGGATTGGATCCTTACTTTCATCACAACGCGATACTGAGCCCCTTGCAATGATATTGATAGCAATAGCAAAGGCCCATAGCGGTTCTAACAGCACGCAGGAGCGCCTCCAAAGGGTGCAAAAGGCGCAACGAATCGAAGCAAGACAGGTCTGACAGTCGTGAGTGTGTTCGGTACTATATAAGTGACATTGAGCGAGACTATATCTGAAATGATCTACAACTAAAATATGAACCCATGGAGGAATTTGGACTTCATAGCGTTTGTATTACCTCTGGTCTACAGGATTTTACAGGATAAGTGGAGAAAGAATATGAAAGAACGGTGATAGAAGATGATAGAAGTTCCCACCTTGTGATTTCTTTGACAAGGCTCCCGACACTGACTATACCAATAGATGCTGCTGCGATGGCCTCAGGTCCGGGTGAAAGCCAGAGGATACACTTCTGATACACGTCTAAATCGTCTAAGTTCATGAACAAACTGTTTTGAACTGTTTTGATTTAAATGAGTACTGGCAACTTCGTCAACTCCATGCCGAAAGTTGCTCAGCTCAGCACAGGAAGCAGCAAGAAGTGAATGGAGTAGACTCCACTAAGAACATCTTCTCTGAGCGTTTCCTGCAGGCTCCAAATTCAACAGAACCTACAGAACTCTGTGCTGTCTTTCCGGCTAATATCCATAGCAAATGACAAAAATTGAACACGGCGCGAGGTCAGCAGGTCTGCAATGGTCTTTGTGCAATTTTTTTGAGTCTTTTTCAAGACTTCACACATCACTCGAACAACGAAGTCCCTCCTCGTCCACCAACAGGATTGCGATGATTACCAGCTGAAAGGCTGCAAAGCTCAAGCCTCTGAAGGGCTCAACTGGGGAGTTCTTCATTCGTGTCGGACACGCTTTGCGGAATGCTTTGGGACACTGTGGAACGCTGTGCGGAACATGTTGGAACCTTCGGCTCTCTGCAAAAAAATCATTGGATTTCACTGGCCTGCAAGGGCAGCAAGCAGCAGCGACTGTGATTGCAATCCTTCGCAGAAGGCCACTTCGTTCTCTGGGTTTGCGAAGCGAAGGTCTGCTGTTTCCCACACGGACCTGCATCAAAGCAACCATCAAGCAGTGCTGTAAATCCTGTCTGCCCAGGCAATCCACTGCATGTACTGAGGTTGGACAATGTGCATCTAAAATCAGGTCTCACTTTGGAATCTTCACGAAGAGGTCTGCAAGTTTAGAAGTATATATAGGCGCCATGTGTGCCATAGGCGTTGAGTTATGCAATAGAAGTGCCAACAAACATTTCAAAACTGATCCGTGTCGAGTGGTCTTTCAAAGAGCAATCTCTTCATCAAAAGGTAGTCTGTATTGCATCACCAAAGAAAAATAGTAATTGCAGTAGCCTCATCGTCAGTTTATCGTAATCAAAAGGTGTGTTTTTGTCGAAATTCCCACGTCCCATATTTTCAAGGCCGCCTCATCAATATCAAACAATTTGCAAGATCGGCAAGAAGTGCTGGTCGGCAACACTATGCACACTGGGTGTTCCCGCCAATATACTTTGCAAACATTGAGTCCTAGCATTAGTTTCAAAATACCAGTAGCGCCGCACAAAGCGGCACCGGATGTTTCAAAAATAGGAAACCTTTTGGAGAGGTTGGTTGTTGTGATTCACGGATGGCAGAGCGAACCCTTTGATGGACCGAAAGGTGGTTGGAGCTGTGTTTTTGGAGTGGTTGCAATGGTTGCAGTGGTCACCCCACCACAACTGCTGGATGTAGTGTGGTGTAACGCAGTTGTAGTTGTAGTTGTAGTTGTAGTTGTAGTTGTAGTCTAGCGTAGTGGAGTTGTAGTTGTAGTGTAGTGTAGTGTAGTGTAGTGGAGTTGTTGTTGTAGTTACAATTGTAGTGAATTTAGTGTGGTATAGTTGCAGTTGCAGTTGTAGTTGTGGTGTGGTGTAATTCGTGTAGTGCGGCAAAGTGTAGTATAGTCTAGTCTAGCGTAGTGTAGTGTAAAGTAAGTGTAGCTGCAGTTGTAGTGTAATTAGTGTAGTGTAGTGTACTGTACTGTAGTGGTAGTTGTAGTTGTAGTTGCAGTTGTAGTTGTAGCTGTACTTGTAGTGTAGTGTAATGTGATTAGTGTAGTGTAGCGTAGTGTAGCGTAGTGTTGCGCAATGTAGTGTAGTTGCATTTGTATTTGCATTTGCGTTTGTAGCTGTAGCGTGCTGCAGTGTAACTAACGTAGCGTAGCGTAATGTAATGCAGCGCAGTTGTAATTGTAGTTGCGGCTGTGGTAGTAGTAGTAGTAGTAGTAGTAGTAGGAGTAGTAGGAGTAGTAGGAGTAGTAGTAGTTGTTGTTCTTGTTGTTCTTGTTGTTCTTGTTGTTCTTGTTGTTCTTGTTGTTCTTGTTGTTGTTCTTGTTCTTGTTCTTGTTCTTGTTGTTGTTCTTGTTGTTGTTGTTGTTGTTGTTGTTGTGCAAGTAGTGTAGTGTAGTGTAATTAGATGTAATAAGCGTAGCGTAGCGTAATGTAGCGTGGTATATTTGTATTTGTAGTAGTAGTCGTCGACGTCGTAGTCGTAGTCGTAGTAGTGGTAGACGTAGTCGTAGTTGTAGCTGTCTAACAATCAATCTGTCTATCTGCAAGATCGAAAGCGCAGCAATTCTGCAACATTTCCTCAATGTTTTAACTTGGCAACGTCAAAACGAAGCAATTCTGCGAGATTCTCTTCTTCACTTTTTTGAACTTGGCAACGTAAAAACAACACTGCGAGACTTCCTTAAATTTCGAAGTTGGCACCATCAAAAACGAAGCAAATCTGCGAGACTTCCTTTAAACATGGACAGTTGAGTTCAGAGCTGAGTGGGGTTCTTGTTTTTGATTCTGTATCCCGTCCCGCCTCCGACCCGCCGCCTCCGCCTCCGCCTCCCTCAACTTTGTCGCACACGATCTTTCACACACAAGTTTGTCACACACAATCTTTCACACGCAACTTTGTCACACACGATCTTTCACACACAACTTTGTCACACACCATCTTTCACACACAACTTTGTCACACACAATCTTTCACACGCAACTTTGTCACACACCATCTTTCACACACAACTTTGTCACACACCATCTTTCACGCACAACTTGGTCACACACCATCTTTTGGTCACACACCATCTTTTCACACACAACTTTGTCACACACCATCTTTCACACACAACTTTGTCACGCACCATCTTTCACAAACAACTTTGTCACACACCATCTTTCACGCACAACTTGGTCACACACCATCTTTTCACACACAACTTTGTCACACACCATCTTTCACACACAACTTTGTCACGCACCATCTTTCACACACAACTTTGTCACACACCATCTTTCACACGCAACTTTGTCACACACCATCTTTCACACACAACTTTGTCACACACCATCTTTCACACACAACTTTGTCACACACCATCTTTCACGCACAACTTGGTCACACACCATCTTTTCACACACAACTTTGTCACACGCCATCTTTCACACACAGCTTTGTCACACCCTTCTTTGTCACCCGCAACTTTGTCACACACAACTTTGTCACACACCATCTTTCACACACAACTTTGTCACACGCCATGCCGCTTGGCACTTGGGAACATCCACCTTCGTTTTGCGTGGCAGGCGTGGCGCTTCTGGCACTGGGCTGGGTCTGGTGGCGCGCTTGGTCGCCGTTAGTCGCCCGTGACGCCGCGGTACTTTGCGTGGCAGGTGTGGCACTTGGCGACAGGTCTCTTGGCAAGACCTCTGGCCAGGATATCTAAACGAGATCTCTCAGCTCTGTACAAGCTCTCTATAAAAGCCCTCTTGGCAAGATGTATGTAAGAGACCCTTGGCAAGATCATGGAGATCTGTTGGCACTGTCTCTGCGCAAGGTCTGCAGAAGAGGTGTCCTGGCAAGATCTCCGTACAAGAGCTCTATAAGAGGTCTCTTGGCAAGATCTCTGCAAGGGGCGTCTTGGCAAGATCTCAACAAATCTCTTTGCAATGTTTCTGCACAAGATCTCTTTATGAAATCTCCTATACAAGCTCTCTAGAAGAGTTCTCTTGGCAAGATTTATGTAAGAGACCTTTTGGTAAGATCTCTGCAACAGATCTCTATGCCATGTCTCTGCACAAGATCTCCAAAAGAGGTGTCCTGGCAAGATCTCTGTACAAGATCTCTTTAAGAGGTCTACTGGCAAGACTCTGAAAGAGATCTCTTTGTAAGAGATTGCCACAGAAGATCTCTGTGAGGGACCTCAAAGTAAGATCTCTGTTCAAACTCTTTTCAAAAATATCTGAGAAAGATCGCTGCTCTCTTTCACCAGGTCTCTGTACAAGATCTCTATAAGAGGTCTCCTGGCAAGATCTCTGTACAAGATGTCTATAAAAGCTCTATTGGCAAAATCTCTGTAAGACGTCTCTTGGCAAGATCCCTGAACAAGATCTTCATAAGAGGTCTCTTGGCAAGATCTCTGTACAAGCTTTCGATAAAAGGTCTCTTGGAAAGACTTCTGTAAGAGATGCAGGAAAAGTGCCGGACGCTAATCCTGCGACACCCTTTTTGCGCGAGCCTGCGCAGTCGAAATGCGCATGGACATTTCACAAGAGCCATTTTGTGTGGAAAGTTACCGGAAAAGTGCCGGACGCTGATCTCGGGGCCACTATTTTGCGCGAGCCTGCGCAGTCGAAATGCGTATGGACATTTCACAAGAGCCATTTTGTATGGAAATTTGCGGGGAAAATGCTGGACGCTAAGGACACCACCTCGATTGAACACCGGGCCTCAACTGTTGCCGTAAGAACCCCTCAGTGTGGCCACACTGTTTGGGGAAAAACATACACCCAGGTGCTATCCCCAACAGCTTGAAAGCTTCTGCGTTTTTGCCATAAAAAGTGCTTATGCCATAAAAAGTAAGCGGTCATGCCATAAAAATTAAATGCTTATGCCATAATTAAATCGGAACCCTTTGGAATTTCACAAAGCATCTGCACGAGAAGCCTCCGGAACCTCACTGGAGCCCTCCGGAACCTCACCAAGCATCTTCTCCGCCAAAACCCTCCGGAACCTCACAAGGTCTCTGCGCCGCAACCTTCCGGAGCCTCACAAAGGTATCTGCCCCGGAACCCTCCGGAACCTCACCACGCATCTTCACCTAGACCCTCCGGAACCTCATCAGGTAGCTGCACCGGAAACTACTTCCGGAACCCACCAGGTACCTGCACCAAAACCCTCTAGAACCTACGAGTACCTGCACCGGAAACTTCCGGAACCTCACAAGGTATCTGCACCGGAACCCTCCGGAACCTCACAAGGTATCTGCACCGGAACCCTCCGGAACCGCACACGGCTAAAGACCCCATAGCAAAGATTTACTGTTGGGGAATAACCGAAATAACAGATTCACAACAAAAAAACTGATTCGAAGAATCACCAGAAAAAATCAGACAAAAAACAAAAATAAGCTTCGGTAGTATCCCCAACAGCCGCAACGTTTGATTTTCACATACCTTTCTGAAGCCTGCGAAGCCAAGCGCTGGAAACACCTCAGCTCGGTTTCCGTGAGTTAAATGGCCGCAAATCCTGTTGAACCTGACCTGGCTCTGCACCAAAGCCTCCCAGACCTTCTCCGGAACCTTCTCCAAACCCTGTTGAACCTGACGTGGCTCTGCACCAAAGCTCCCAGAACCTTCTCCAGACCAGAACCGTCTCCGGAACCTTCTCCGGAAGCCTGTTGAACCTGACCTGGCTCTGCACCAAAGCCTCCCAGACCTTCACCGGAACCTTCTCTGGAATTTTGTTGAACCTGACTCTGCACCGAACCTTCTTCGGAGCCCTCGTGACCCGGCTCTGCACCAAAGCCTCCCAGACCTTCACCGGAACCTTCTCCGGTCCGGACCCCTGTTGAACCCGACCTGGCTCTGCACCGGAGCCTCCCAGACCTTCAAGGCTTCCTGGAACCTTCTCCGGAACCTTCTCCAGAATCCTTTTTGAACCTGATCTGGCTCTGCACCAAAGCCTCCCAGACCTTCTCCGGAACCTTCGGAGCCTTCTCCGGAACCCTGTTGAACCTGATTTGGCTTTGCATGCTTCCTGGAACCTTCTCCGGAACCTTCTCTGCAACCCTGTTGAACCTGACCTGGCTCTGCACCAAGGCCTCCCAGACCTTCTCCGGAACCTTCTCCGGAACCTTCTCCGGAACCCTGTTGAACGTGACCTGGCTCTGCACTAAAGCCTCCCAGACCTTCTCCGGAACCTTCTCCGGAACCTGGTTGAACCTGACCCAGCGCCTTCGCCAGTGCACACCGGAGCTATTCTGGGCTGAAGACTCCATTTGTTTATATAAGCTGTTGGGGAATAAATGAAAACCTGGATTTTCCTCAGTTTTTTGTTCTTTTTATGTTTGTCCTTGCTTTTTTGTTTTCGGTTTCTGGCTTGTTTTTTCTGTTTGCTCTGGTGTTGTTTTGTTTTTTGGTGTAAAACCCTACAGTCTCTGTGTTGTTGGACTCATAAGTCTATAGTCTATAGAAAGGGTATTACTTCTCTTGTGTGCAAAGCACAGAAAGTTGAACTTGCAGAGCTCTCCGGATACCGAGACTTGCAGGCGATCTCCATCAACAAACTGTCCACCAAACGGGTAACACCCTCCCTGATCTAGATGATGCAGGCCTGAGAGTAGACTGACAGCTAAAGCATGCGAAGCGCATATGTTGCACCATGGCGCATTTCGGACAGTCATGATAGGCTAGCTAACTTTCCTGGCTCGAGCAAACCTTTTTCCGGCGAACAAAAAAACATGGAGAAAAGAAGATACGAAAACCCCTTAGCCCACTGGTCGAATGTAGACAAAGCAAAATGATGCCATTGACGCTGTAAACGCATGATGCCTGCATCAGTACTTGAGGCCAACACAGAGAGTAGAGCCCCTCTGACCAATTCAGCATATTGGGCCTGCAGGAGAAGGCCAGTTATGTGCAGCTCATCGATTTTTTCTTCAAGGCTACTGTCGATACTCAACCTAACAAACAATGACTGGTTCGGCACTGAAGTCCAGGCTTCTCTTCTTCGCTTCAACTCTTCTGTGTATGCTTCGTCTTTTGCGACCTGCTTGGCATGTTGACCTGGTCCGCCTGACGTATATATCATATCTGTGTATATTGAATATCTGCGCACACTGACTTCATATACGGCATAATTATGTTATATCATGTTTACAAATAATATATAACTCATATAGGTCATATAGTGCATATACCTATGACACATATGCAAGCGATACATGTCGATACTGGTTGTATTGCAACCTGAGGGGCACGAACAATGACTGAGACAAAAACGAGAAAACATGCAAGGGATCCCTGCACTTTCTTTTGTGGCCTTTGTGTGAAAATCTATGAAAGCTACAACCCCCCAAACTCGTAGTCATATGAGTCACATGTCACTCAATGTTTCTGGTTTGGTTGGTTTTCATTTCCCGTCGTATTCGATCCGGCCCGGTGGCCACCAATCAGTCTATATAGTGTTTTACACACGTGTACAACTGTGACGCAATGAAACGCGCAATGCTCCGGTAATCCGTGACTGCAGATTGCGTTGGGCACTGACTTCGCAGAGTGTGCTTGGTGCACTCTGTGCGTGCAGTCACTGATCGCAATGGTAAAGAAGTTTGATAAGTTTTGAATTTGTTACAACCTGATAAAACCACGACTGCCCTAGAGCACCACGGTTTGGGTGGCAGGCTGACAGCCAAACGCGTTCGTGGCAAAGCTATGGGTCAACTTGACAAATTTGACAGGCAGGAGTTCGCTTTTTGCGTTGCACTGGGGCCTGCCACAGTGCAGCCTTTAGATAATCAAAGCAAGCCCTGTCCACGCAAGAGCATGACATTACAAAATTGAAGCTGCCGACGATCACAACAACCTTCGCAAGCCATTTGCAATAGAAAACTCACATGGCTTTTTGCAGAAATGCCTTCACCCCTCATGTACCAGTCTAGAAGCTACGACTGAACATGAGCCAGCGCTGCTTCTCACCAATCAAAACTGTTCAGCTGGACTTGCGTGACCGCACAACTAACTGGCTCTCAGAAAAGAAAAAATCCGCCGACCCCGGCCTTCGCCAAGGCAGGGGCGGCGCCTGGGACCACCGGAGGTGTGGAACCTGCTTTGTCACGGCCATGGCCTTCACATTGTCCAAGGCTTCCACCAAGCCCTGTGGCTGTAAGCTTCTGCTGTTCCAGCGTTGCAACCTGCCGTTTGGTGCACATAGCCTCTGTTGTTAGGGCGTTCAAGCCTGCCGTTTGCCAGCCTTCAAACCCTTAAAACCCACCCTTACCCTTAAAACCCTCCATTCCAGGGTTGCAGCCTGCCCTTTGCCTGCACATAGCCCTCTGTTGTTCGGGCGTTCAAGCCTGCCGTTTGCCAGGCTCCAAATCCTTCAAACTCTTAAAACCCTCCAAATCCCTTGCGGCAGCTTTTAGCAAGCCCTCTGGCCGTCAACCTTTGCTGTTCCAGCATTGGCGTGCCCTTTGCCTGCACATAGCCCTCTGTTGTTAGGGCGTTCAAGCCTGCCGTTTGCCAGCCTTCAAACCCTTAAAACCCTCCGTTGGGGCATTCGTTTGCCAGGCTTCAAACACTTAAAACTCTTAAAACCCTCCAGATCCATCCAGATCCATCCAGATCCCTCGCGGCAGCTTCCACCAAGCCCTCTGGCCGTCAGCCTTTGCTGTTCCAGGGTTGCAGCCTGCCCTTTGCCTGCACATAGCCCCTCTGTTGTTAGGGCGTTCAAGCCTGCCGTTTGCCAGCCTTCAAACCCTTAAAACCCTCCGTTGGGGCATTGGTTTGCCAGGCTTCAAACACTTAAAAGTCTTAAAACCCTCCAGATCCCTCGCGGCAGCTTCCACCAAGCCCTCTGGCCATCAGCCTTTGCTGTTCCAGGGTTGCAGCCTGCCCTTTGCCTGCACATAGTCCTCTGTTGTTAGGGCGTTCAAGCCTGCCGTTTGCCAGCCTTCAAACTCTTAAAACCCTCCGTTGGGGCATTCGTTTGCCAGGCTTCAACCACTTAAAAGTCTTAAAACCCTCCAGATCCCTCGCGGCAGCTTCCACCAAGCCCTCAGCCTTTGCTGTTCCAAGGTTGCAGCCTGCCCTTTGCCTGCACATAGCCCTCTGTTGTTCGGGCGTTCAAGCCTGCCGTTTGCCAGCCTTCAAACCCTTAAAACCCTCCGTTGGAGCATTCGTTTGCCAGGCTTCAAACACTTAAAAGTCTTAAAACCCTCCAGATCCCTCGCGCCACTTCCACCAAGCCCTCTGGCCGTCAGCCTTTGCTGTTCCAGATAGTCCTCTGTTGTTAGGGCGTTCAAGCCTGCCGTTTGCCAGCCTTCAAACCCTTAAAACCCTCCGTTGGGGCATGCGTTTGCCAGGCTTCAAGCACTTAAAAGTCTTAAAACCCTCCAGATCCCTCGCGGCAGCTTCCACCAAGCCCTCTAGCCGTCAGCCTTTGCTGTTCCAGGGTTGCAGCGTGCCCTTTGCCTGCACATAGTCCTCTGTTGTTAGGGCGTTCAAGCCTGCCGTTTGCCAGCCTTCAAACCCTTAAAACCCTCCGTTGGGGCATTCGTTTGCCAGGCTTCAAACACTTAAAAGTCTTAAAACCCTCCAGATCCCTCGCGGCAGCTTCCACCAAGCCCTCTGGCCGTCAGCCTTTGCTGTTCCAGGGTTGCAGCCTGCCCTTTGCCTGCACATAGTCCTCTGTTGTTAGGGCGTTCAAGCCCTGCCGTCTGCCAGCCTTCAAACCCCTTAACAACCCGCCCGTTGGGGCATGGTTTCCAGGCCTTCAACCCTTAAAAGGGGATTAAAACCCTCCAGATCCAATCAAATCCCATCCCCCGCGCAGCTTTCCAAGCCCTCTGGCCGTCAGCCCTGCTGTGGCCAGGGTTGCAGCCTGCCCTTTGCCTGCACAGCCTCTGTTGTGGGGCTTCAAGCCTTCCGTTGCCAGCCTTCAAACCCTTAAAACCCTCACGTTGGGGCATCGTTTGCCAGGCTTCAAACACTTAAACTCTTAAAACCCTCCAGATTTGTTAGGGCGTTCAAGCCTGCTCGTTCAAGCCTGCCCCAGCCTTCAAACCCTTAAAACCCTCCGTTGGGGCATTCGTTTGCCAGGCTTCAAACACTTAAAACTCTTAAAACCCTCCAGATCCTCCAGATCCCTCGCGGCAGCTTCCACCAAGCCCTCTGGCCGTCAGCCTTTGCTGTTCCAGGGTTGCAGCCTGCCCTTTGCCTGCACATAGTCCTCTGTTGTTAGGGCGTTCAAGCCTGCCGTTTGCCAGCCTTCAAACCCTTAAAACCCTCCGTTGGGGCATGCGTTTGCCAGGCTTCAAACACTTAAAACTCTTAAAACCCTCCAGATCCCTCGCGCCACTTCCACCAAGCCCTCTGGCCGTCAGCCTTTGCTGTTCCAGGGTTGCAGCCTGCCCTTTGCCTGCACATAGTCCTCTGTTGTTAGGGCGTTCAAGCCTGCCGTTTGCCAGCCTTCAAACCCTTAAAACCCTCCGTTGGGGCATTCGTTTGCCAGGCTTCAAACACTTAAAAGTCTTAAAACCCTCCAGATCCCTCGCGCCACTTCCACCAAGCCCTCTGGCCGCCAGCCTTTGCTGTTCCAGGGTTGCAGCCTGCCCTTTGCCTGCCCTTTACATCCAAACACCCCCACATGCACGTGGTGAAATTCCATGGTTAATGGGCAGGTGCAATGGCAGTCTAAGAGAAAAAAAACATTAAATAAATCATGCCATTGACCTAATCACCCGCTAGAATACACACAGAAGAGGGACAAAAAGGGGGTCGGCGGCACCCGGGCGCTAGCCCATTTTATTAACATATAGTCATATAGTGTGGATGTGGCTGTGCTGTGCATAGGGTATGGACGTGAGTGGGTTGTGACTGGCATTCCCGCCTCTAGCAGACTAAGCCCAAGACTGGCCCAAACACAACAAACAGCAAACGGCTAGCAACCATTAACAATACGTGCCCAGAACTAAAACGTACTAAAACCACATCTGCATGGTGGTAACCAACCACAAATCAAATGCAAGGAAAAAAACAGTCTACCATGATTGACGCCTAGAAATGTTCGCACTTAAATTCTAGGCCCAAAGATGTCCAAAGCATCACTATGTGCTGCAGAGCCCTTGCACAATCCAAGTAAACCCTGTCAAGGCAAGAGACCATCCAGCCGCTCAGTCCGGCCCCGGGCACACGCTAGCAATCGAATCATATATCTGCGATGAGCAACCCAACATGCTGACAAATGAACATCTTGATTCATTGGTCTTGATTAAGGACGCTAAATGACGGGCAGCCAAGTAATCGTTGATCTGCTATCAGACATGCCAAGACTCTCGCCAAAAACAATGGGAACACACAATGTAATTTTGCGGAACGGTTCCAGTCATCGTCAGTATGTTTGTTCCGACGTCATGTTGTTTTGAGTGCGTATCCACTTGCGCGGCCGGGGTGGAGTTGAAGGGGTTGAGGATGCCCTCCCAACAAGGAATTCCTTTCCTTTTGGACCGTACTTCAGTGAAAGAACCAACCCCTCCCCCAGTGAACTTTTAGTACGAAAGTAGATGGAACTCAGGCAGCCTAGGCTACCCTTTGTGGTTGTGCGTTGATTGATGCCCCAAAAAAGTCAACTCTTGGAGCACCAACTTCAGTACCAGTGACTACCAGTGCAATGAACAATTGTCCTGAAGTCTACCCTGACCACCTTGACTCCATACCAAACCGGTTTCACCGCCCTCGCCTGCGCAGCAGCTCGGCTTTCGCCAACTGCCAGAAGTGCCAACCATCCGAGTCTGAAACACTGTTGAGCCTTCAAATAATTACAGCTGAGAGAATCCTCCCAACCGATTAGCAGGGGCGGCCGCAAAGGATCTGCACCAGATTCGGTTGCAACAGCACCTGCTAGGGCTGTTGCAGCACCTGGAAGGTCACCAGTAGCGATCCGGAAGTCGCACAGCAACTGTCTCAGAAGGACCACAACTGGCATCGCCTGCAACCCTTGCCGAATCACATCGCTTCCATCAGCGAGCGCCTCAAGATCTTTGATCCACTCCGCAAGTTGGAGTTCAATTCTACACAACTCTGACCGAGCCGATTCAGAATCTAAATCCGCTAAACAGCCAGGTGACCACAGGGAATCTGGCCATTTGTTTGAGAAGCCTCTGCGTAACTGTGTCCGTTCAAAGGAGATTGCCTCCAAAACTGCTTTCCATGCCACTGTGTCTTTCAGACTCAAAATCTCAGCTGCTTGGGCTCCTGGAACTTCAGTTGTCCAGTCATCAGATTCGGTGTTGGCACTGAAAGCTTCTGAGTGTAATTGTCTTGACCGTTCAGCTTCAAGAGCCAAAATGGCACTGCGTCTCGCAATGTATCTTGAGAGTTCCACTCTGCAAAGAACGCCTGTGATGTTGCCATCTGCATCATCATCACCATCATCATCATCATCCAGCCTCTGCGAAGGGGTGCTCCAATGTAAAGACGACTGCCAATCAAAGTCCTTGTCGGGCGAGAAAAGGGCTGATTCTTCGGAGACTTTCATATCTTTCACGTCATTCACATCATTCACAATACTCTTTCCTCCATCATTTCCTTCCACAAGCTTTGGTGGCCGCCCTTGCAACACTGGGCATAGCTCTCTGTGTTTCAATGCCCTCTCTCGCCAGCTGCTTGGCGGCAATTCATCTCCAACGCAACGAGGTGCACACCGAGATTGCCATGTGAGATGAGACTGGTGCTGCAATTTCCGCGCATCCAGCATGGAGAAACTCCGGGGTGAGACTATACAGTACTGAGCCACAAGCTGTGCAGAGCATTTCAAGTACATAGCTGCGGGCGTCAGATGCTTCACATTGATTTTGCTGACACAATTCATCGCACAGTTGTACATAATGGGCCTGACAAATCCTGCTGTCACTTGCCAAACACCAAGAGACCACATTTTCCCGACTGCATGCATGCAGGCTTTGTTCTGTTGACCCGGCAGTTGAGCACTGTATCCATCAAAGGTCAACACGTCCGACTAGCCTATCTGTTGGTATGGATACAATCCGATACAAGATGATGCAAGGGGTCAAAGATGGCAGGAAGAAGTGCTCTGTACTGACACCATTCCCCTATCAGGGTTTCAATTCGGCTCTGAACCCAGAAGCAACAGCACCTCGTTGCACTTAAAGGGACTTCATATTCTGCCCACCTTGCTTTTGTTTTTTTGACCATGTTCATGTGTCAAAACGGTTTGAAACCTTGTCTGCGGGACTGTAGTAACAACTCCCACCAGCCACCAGAGCAGGATCAGCTCAGTCAAATGAAAGAACCAAACGTCCTACGGTGATGCCGGTCCGTCTACGACTTGTTGGCCAGTGTCCATAGCACTCACCATCCTCCTCCACAAGTTGATTGGATTAATCGTCAAAGCCATCTTACAGGACTTGGAAATTTCAAGAGGCTCCTTTGATCACTTTCAAGAGAATCCAGCAGGTTGGCTGCCTGATGGCAAGTGACATCATACAAGGGTCTATTCGAGATACAGACAAGACCAAGCACGCGTCTTCTGTTTCTGTTCCCTCAGCATCTTTCAACCGTTGTGCTGCTGAAGATGGCTTGCAGTCGCAGGGTGTCTCCAAGACTTCTCCATTAGTTCGACGCTACAGTTTCGACTATTCGGATCAAATTTGGATCTTTGCAAACACACTATTTCAGTTGCCAGCGCCTACTCACTCCAAAGCATTTTCATTCAATAGGAGATCAGGAACCGTTATATAATCAAAGCACAATATTGGATGAGGAATATACAAGGTGGGAGCGTGTTTAGTTTATGCAATTGCTCTGCAAATCCAGTGTGGGCATTGATGAATAGTGTGTGTGTGTGCTGCTCCTCCGGCGCCACACGTTGCAAACTTGAAGATATATGGAACAAGAAAAAGAAACTAAACAGAATGCCCCTACCCTACCATACACCATTTGGGTGATGGAGCCGCTACAGTAGCATCAGCACGCAACTTACATCACATCAAACAATTTTGAAGAGAAAATCCTGATGCAATGCTGTGGACCTGCTGTCACTTAGAAAGCAAACTCTTGTCATGAGATTTCGACAGCTGCAATTTTAAGAGATCAGTCCACTGTTGTGCTCTGTGATCATTCCCCTTCAGCCTGCTGCCGATCTAGTTGACCAGCTTCAGCCGCATCTCTGATTTCACTGTAGATCTGCACGGGGAAACGAACAGAATCGGGTCTCATTAACCCACATTTGATTCTGTGTATCTGCTTTGGTTGCGGTGAACCTAAGTTATCAACGGAATACGATGGGCTACAGCTAAGGCGGCTAAGGATCAGAACGCAATGTGTCTCTGCAACATTTCTGGTTATGAGGACAGCATCAATTGTGTCAACTGCTCACGTCAAAGAGAGTTTGCACGGTAGGTATTCAAATGGACATCTCAAAAAGAAAACACTATGATATAGAAACAATATATAAAGATAGTAAACAGAACTCTACATCGCAAACCTGGGCACTTTCTAGTGCTGCTCTCGCGAATGCCGACAATGAATCCAAGACCTAGTTGCACGCATACACTCGACAGGGCCAGCGTGTGGAGATGTTGTGCTTTTTTAGTCTTTTGAATGTAGGGAAATGTCAGTGTATGATAGTGTATGTATAGTCCTACTTTGGTGGAGTCTGTGAAGTCCGCAACAATGCTTTGTCTGCTGGCACATCTTTGATTAAATACAGTGCGTCCAATTTGGGGGCTAAGCCCTCTCAGACCCTGACTCCTCTAGAATCTGTCCCATTGATGTCAACCTGGACCGATCCAAACAAAATTGGTCGGGGTGATCTGATGAGAACAATGCACTCTTAGACCTCGTGGATCAGGGGCTGAAGGCGGAAAATCTTGTCCTGAGTCATCTGAGTCATGTCACGAGTCATTAAACCCCGGCGCACCGCTTCAAACCGCGTCAAAGTCTGCGCTACAATTCATCCAGCTCCTTAGGCACGCCTTGTGCGCGCAGCTTCATCAAATCCTGTCAGCTTGTTACAGCTTGTTCAAACCAGTCCAAATGTACAGAGAAATCTTGAGATATGGCAAAAATATACCTGTGGCATGGCATAACTGGAGCGCGTCCGGGCAAGAACTGGCAAATTAAAAAAAAAAAACGACCGCGACATCCTCCAGGAAGTCATCAGGCCGGCTCAGAACACCTAAATCGCCCATGAGATGCCCAGAGTTCTACATCTCTGGAAGATCATCCCGCTGCAATTAGTCACTCTCTGAATTATGTCTATGTTTAAGACTCGACCTACATGCAACCTATGTGATACCTATGTGATACCTATATATACATCCAACTCAATGGCAACAAATTCTGTCCAGCCTGAGAACGTTTCAAGCACCCTGGCTGCCTCAGTAGGTCTGCATCAAGTCTTGCCAAGCATGTACTAACACTTCACTCAGATCGCTTAGGAGCTGACATCGCCACTCTCTGCAATTGGGAGATACCTAACTATCAAAACACTACACGTAGCATACCACATTCCGCAAAGGAGCAAATACAGTACAGGAGTAGCGGCAAGAAGAAATGAGGTGGAAGGCGCACTCAAAAAAAATGCAAAAGCACGTTGCAAGCATCAACTCCTTGGTCGCATGCCTGGAAAGCGGTAGATGGTCAAAGCTTCTTGGATTCAAAGTCACGAGAGATCACAATTTTGCCGCTGCCGAATGCCGAGTGGCATGTCAACCTGACACACAAATAAGCCGGCAAATAACTCGGAGACGACAGGCCTTCTTTGGCTTTGCTGCGTGAGAGTCTCTCCTATATGCCTGAGGCAAATATGTGGCTTTGGAGTTTTGATGTGCAGCACGCTTTGCTCAAAATGAATGAAAGTGGTTACTGTTGTCTTATTGTTGTCTTATTGTTGTCTTATTGTTGTCTCATTGTTGAGGAATTGTCCTTCTACTCGCTGTTTGCAAGCGGACTAGAATACACTGCGAGTAAGTGAAAATGTCTTAGCAGAGCCAAGCTTCCGCATATCAGCTTTGTGATCTTGCAGGAAGATGAAAGCATCCACCATCTGGCCGATTCGATCGACATCTTAGACCGCCATCGATTCAACCAACTGTTCTTCCTCATGAGAATCTTGAGGCATGTGACAACCATCTCCACTTGCCATTGACACTTGCCATGACCAGCTTGCCATAGCCACGCTGTGGACTATTTGGATTCCATTCCGATGTTCCGTTTTAGATGTCATTTATTGACTTATTGATATTTAATTGATATTTAATTGATATTTAATTGATATTTAATTGATATTTAATTGATTTGTTGTCATTTAATTTGACGCAGTTGCAAAGGCCCGGCCCTGTGCGTCCCAGGCCTCTGCAGTTGGCTGCGAGAGGCGATCGCACAAGAGGTTCTGCCTAGCGCCGAAGCACCGAGCAATCTGCACAAGACAACGTTTCTTTATTTTCAGCGTCGCGCTAGGCGTATGCAATTGAAATTGGATGCGTCGCACACAAAATAGACCAAAGATGACCAAAGTAGATAGACTCAGTGTCTCAGGTAGACAGCAGCCCACACGTCTTAATTCAAGAAAAACGTGTTAGGATCAAACGATGGCAAAAGCGAGGTGCAGGGCTGTGCTCTATCCACATTGGCACAACCATGCGATAAAGCAAAATGATATACAGTAAGTTGATATAAGAACTTGATGCACGAAACGTAAGGGAGGCACAGCAAGCTTTCGGAACCTGGCCTGATGTGAAGGCGATCGGTATGGCCGCATGCTATCTCAGCGGCAGCAAGAGACATTTTTCTGAAAGGGACCGTTGTTGAAACAGTGAATTCACCACCGGTTGTCTAGCTGTTTCAGGCGAAAATGGCAGTCATCCACAAATCCACGAGGCAACCATTTTGCTTCAAAAGCTTCTCCCTCCTAAGAGGTCCCTAATGTGCTCGAGTAACTCGACTTCAAATTTTCCAGAGGGTCGATCAAAATTGATTAGGGCTTGCGAGTCTCGGCGCCTTCTGGGTTGCCAGCAGTGTATTTCCCATTGCAAAAGGTTCTTGGCTAGGATGATTTGCTGTTATTTTCTGACCCTGTTTACAGCCCTTGGCTTTTGCCACAAAACAAGCTGACATAAGCTGACCATGTCATCCTATGTTTCTATATTTGTTCACAAAACGTTGAAACATAATGCGGATATGTGCGGCCAGAACACTAAGTTTGGCAATTTGAATTTGACTCGACGTTTCACAGGTTGCACTTGCTTTGGTTTGATTGTGTCGCAGCTGAGTACGCACAAGAAAACGCATGACTCGTGCGCTGGCTCACTAAGCATGTCTTCTTCTGTCGTTCCATTGGAGTCCTTCCCGGGATTGGAGGGATGGTGTTTCTTTTGGCAACTCACAAGCGACTGCAAGCTCTTTCACCTTCAGCACTGACTCGTGTCCAGTTCGGAGCGGTGTCTCCCTGTGCAAGTCCAGACTGCTTGTACTGTATATCATATAGAAATGATATGAAATGTGTGTGTGTGTGTGATTTATTGATATCATTTCGTCTGGCAACACTCTAGTCTTCAGAGATGCTGTTGGCTCTGATCAAATTTGTGAATCATCTACCGAATCACAAGGCTTTTGGATCCTTTCGGTGTGATTGCGCTGCGTGCTCATCTATCCGAAGCCACACTCAGGCATCAAGCGGTGTGTCGACCTGACATGGAGCAATACAGTTGCATCCAACTACCCTGGAGCCCAGAAGTTTCCACAGAACCGAAACCAAGACGGCCATAGTATCAACGTTGCTACATAATTGTGTGCAAATGTTCTTGGCATATTAATATATTGAATTATTTGCTATGTCACTATGTCAGTTTTGTGTTGTGAGTTTCTTTCAAATACCTCGTGCTTGGGACTTCTTGAGGGATGGTTACTGAAAATATATTTGCCCAGCTGCATCTGGCACCTGTGCCCTGGCATGGATAAGCGAAGGAGGCCGCTCAAAGAGCGAACGGCCTTGCAGGACTGTTCGTCCTGTCAAGACCTGCGCAGATGAAGAAGTGAGAACTGTGTCTTGACGCTTTTGTGTCTGTTTTGTGCCTCTAAGTCATCTCCACTGGGGTGCCTCTTTCGTCGTTTTGCCCGTGCACAGCAGGAAGATGTGGAACATCATCAATGCAATGACTCCTGGACAGAAATGTCTCTAAGCTTAGTAAGCTTACTAAGGAAGATCTACCTCTCTGCATCCTGAAGAGGACAGACATCTGAGTGACGCACCCAGAAGAAACACTGCCGTCGGAAGGCCAACCAATAGAAGAATAATGATAAGAAGCGGGCTCCTGCCAAGTAGCTGCACCGCTTTCGATAAGTTTTTGCGACATGCTGTGCTGCTTATTTTACCTATCCGAACTACTCAAACTCTACAACTCAAAAGGAATGCTGGCTGGCATCAAATCTAGCAGAAAGACTTGCTTTTATATACATGGATTTACTGTGTGATTGCTACGATCAGGAAGCGCATTTCAACCAATCACCACTACTACTGCTTGTTGTTTTGATTGCATTGGCATCTGGGAGCGTCTTTAAGGGTTGGTCTTGGTTTGGATTTGGAGCAACGCATCTGCACTAGATTACAACCAGATGCTGAAATTGCAACCTCCAAGAGGCCCACGAAGATGATGTCTTGACCCGACAAGTCAAGACCGAAACGATGCATCTCATCTAGAAGAAAACAGAAAACACGCACTTTGTGGGACCAGGGCCAGCAGTGCTAAGAAGGAACAAAAGGAAATAAGCACCAGCATGATAGTAACGTTTGTAAGGCATCAACGCAACCATTCATACATGACAGCCTGGCTGATGCATAAAAGCATGGTAGTTGCAAGAGCATCTACTCTCTTGAGTGTATCGAAATCTTGGTTTCTGTCCCAGGCAGTTTGGACCTGTTTCAACTTCACACATTCGCAGAACCGCTTTTGGTATGGTTACCTATAGTTTGCTCTTCTTACATCTTTTGTGTTGGCTGCTCTCTCAGCTCTCAGGATTTCGGTGTGGTCAAAGACTCTTCATAACGGCTGGAGATTCATTGTTGCTGGCAAAACCACGCACTATATAGTTTCTCAATGTGGAATCAAGAATTCCCACCGCAGCTGGCAAAAATAAAAATTAAAAAAGGACTTGTCATGTGTATGTATGTATCGGCGAATCGGTATGTGTATGTGTACATGCACATGCACATGCACATGTACATATATATATATGTATGTGTGTATATGTATATGTATATATATATGTATATATGTATGTGTATATGTATATGTATATGTATATGTATATGTATATGTATATGTATGCATTATAGCCATATAATACGATGTAATATAATATAACTTAATCTAACATAATATAATATAATATAATATAATATAAGTTGATATACGTAATATAATATAAGATAATATAAGTTAATATACGTAATATAGTATAGTATAAGTTAATATGCGTAATATAATATAATATAATATAAAAAATACAATATAATATAATATATTATAATATAATATAATATAAATCAATATATATATAATATAAAAATATAATATAAGTTAATATAATGTAATGTAATACAATAAAATATAATATAAATAAAATAAAGTAAATATAATGATATAAATATAATTATAAGAATATAAATGTAGTAATAAATACAATATAATATAAATATAAATCAAGTTAATATATAGTAATATAATATAACATAATATAATATAATATAATATAACATAATAGAATATAACATAATATAATATAACATATAGAGACAGAGAGATATAGTCACAAGTTGTGGTGTAAAAAGCAGCAACAACAGAGCAAAAGAATATCCCCAGCAACAAGATGTACAGAGGAGGAGAGAGGGTGGGAGAGGGAGAGAGAGAGAGAGAGAGAAAGAGGGAGCTCATGGGGCTCCAGAACTGCACACAAGTCGGATGTCTTGAAATTACTTGCGGGTGTACAATATGATTTCAAACAGATGTGTCTTAACTAAGCACCCTACCCTGTAAAACTACCACGTGGAGAGGGCGCATAGCCGAGGAGCTTGATACCTCAAGCAAGAAGAAAATAAGGACAAACAAAGTATATACTTTGTTTCTCAAAAGAATTGCAGATATGAAACTTGGGTTTGTTTGTCAGTGCTAGCAGGCTGCGAACAAACCCAAACGATGACTATATAGACCAACCCTTTCCAAAACGAGCATCAAGTCAAGAGTGACAAAAATGGCTGTATGCATATCTTGCGCAGGGATGCACTGCAACGAGCCTAAGTCCCAAGCCGAATCCTACTGCAACAGAGAAGCTCAGGCACCTGACCGCCGCGGAAACGTAACGGAGCAAAAATGCGACCGTGATGTGGGGTGTGGCATTCAAAGGAGCGACAAGGGCTGCGCACCCTGTTGACACGAGGAAAGCAGAGAAGTACAAGTAATTCCTGGAGCAATTCAGGATGCATGTGTTGATCAGCAGTTCCCGTCTGTCTGTGTGTGTGTGTGCATTCTTGTGTCGTCCTCTGGCCGATGCAGTTGTTCACAAATGGACAGTGGTGGTCAAACCTTGCATGCTTGCAGTCTCATCATTCACTATCAAAACCTTTCAAACTAAGCAGCCAAACATACGAGAACAGAACGGCGGGGACAATCAGGACAAAGCGCACTACTTGTAGGAATGCGAGACGGAAGGCAACAAGGGGCGACAATGCAGGTTAGCAATGGCATGATATGGAAAACGAATATGGTCAGCCAGGGGAAACGTGAGGGGAAATGGAGTGCCCAAGTATCAAAGCGTTGCCACAGAGAATCACAGAGAGAGAAAATTGGAATGCCATGGAATGCCCTATGATCAATGCACTGAAGCGCTCAAGAACCCCTCGGGATGCAGGGACCATGCTTGAGAGACTCCTTAGAAGATTGGTGGACAAGATGTAGTGCGGCTCCAAAGCTGCCCTCTACGTGAAGGACGTGTTGGCAGAGCTGTGGGCCCCACTGGACAGCGACAATGATAACTAGGAAAAGTAGAATAGGCTGATAGTGGTGTGAATAGTGTGAATGAGGAGCAGGACAGTAAAGGGTCATAATGACAAAGAAGAGGCTTAGGAGGAGAGGAGTGATCATCGTCGTCATCATCATACTGTAAGCATCACCGTCAGCATTCAGCGTCAACATGATGATCATTATGATATGCATGAGGAGGACGGTGACGACATCATTGCCATGATGTCAGTGGTGAGAGCATGTGAGAGCTACAATTCATCCCTGTATATAAAATCTCCCAGACCCAGGCCAATATCATCAATAATTATCAAAGACAGGGTTGTCCATGACCCTAGAAACTCAGCCATTGAAGTACAACATAGTACGAGCATCTCGAAGAGACACACCTAGTGGTACCTGTGAGGGACTAGGTGACTAGGCCTACAGGAAGCTTGGAATACCTGCTAATCTGGCTATACTTTTCGCGATCAAACTTGCGTTGTCCCATCTGATCCACAATGAGATCAGGGACCATCTGAGAGCCTGGCGTGAGCACACAATTTCCACAATCATCACAATGTGAACATCGTGGCGGGCGCATCACCTGTCGTGGGCGGGCATGGATCATGAAGAATGCGCATATATGTGACCATACGTGACCATATAAATCGCACTATTTTCCTCCTTGTTATTACTTTGTGCATCCTCATTGCGACTGCTGCAGTACGTTGCGACCTTCTCGGACATGCTCTACATACGTGTCATGTAACTAGTATGTGCGTCATGAGATGCATGTGCATCCTGTGTATTGTATTGTGTGAGTGTAATTATTGATGTGTATAGCCACCTCACCAAACCAGTAGTAGATACATCTGCACTTCCTTGCAAGTAGTGGATGGCACGAGCATGTCGAATGTCTGAAACATCATGCATCATCTTGCCTGGCAAGTAGAGCACCATTTATAGCCCTGTGACTGCCGCCTGAGGATGGCATGTCTTTGAACTTGACATGCCTTGTCTACGTGTCCTGTCGACATGTTTGCTGTGTTCATTCTAAGGGCCAAACAGATCCGACAGTGTTGGAGGCGTTAAGCCGTCGGCAACCTTGGAGCCATTTGGCTTCAGGACAAGACACGAGCCATTCTCAATTATCACTGTCATGACATTGTCATGCAATAACCGTATACACATTATACAGAGTTGTACAATACATTCACAACTTGCAGCAAAAGATCAAAAACTGCAAAAAAAAAAACCTTTCCAGACGTGAACTGAGAACAGAGACACAGTCTTGGAGGTCTTCAGGAAGTGCAAGCGTGTTGCTCACTTCTTCCTCCAACCTCGACTCAGGTTGACTTCAACAAGCAAAGACACTCTCCACATTCCAAGACACTCTCTTGACCCCTAAAGGCGATGGAGAGCAAGCAAAGCGTAGCAAAGGGCTCTTAGCAAAATTTGCAAAAGGCTCTGCAAGAAGCTTTCCAAAAGGCTCTCACAAGAAGCCGAAAGGACACCGAAAGGAGGGTGAAGTTCTGAAGAGATGCTAAGAGCTTTGCCCCGGCAGCAGCGCGCGGAGTCTGCGTCTAGGCAAGATGCCTGGATCACAATTGAAGTTTGATTTGAATTCATCCATTCTGTTATTCTGGGTTATATAATGCTTATATTCCTGTCTCAAGTACTCCAGCTCTTTTGCATCTATCACCCTGAGCTTTGTGATCTTAGTTGGCTTTGCTGAAATGTGCGCTCTTAATGACTCGTACCCCACTCCTGGATCTGTGCAGGAGGTCAGCAGAAGGAAAATGATTGTGGTCAGGAGAACCTGGGGCGGAGAAGCATCATGAAGTGCCAGAATGTTCAATGTGTTTATAAGTCTTGTTCAAGTCTATTGAATGTCTATTGTGTCTATTGTTTGTAGTGTCCAATGTCCGAGCTTCACGAGTCCACATTGATGCTGTCACGCATGCCAAAGTCAAAAACCCTAGAGATATCTCCGCGGGGAGATAAATGGAGATATTATATGATATTATACCGTATGATATTATATTGTGAAGTGCGCTCCATGCACTAGGGGCTTTGTAGGGATTTCACTTCATTTGCAGTGGCTTCCGCTGCATTACCTCTTAAGGGAGGGAACATTTGCGCTTCATGGCGCTACGGTGACGCGACCTTTTCGTGAAAGGTTGCGGGCAGCTTTGCAGCTGCATTAGGCGGACCGGACCTTGTGTGCCGACTTCCCCCTGGACTTCGCATTGGCAGCGGAGCCTTTGCGCTCCGTGGCTTCGCTTGGAGGACAAGGTCTGCGACCAGATCAGTTCTTCGAGCTCTACGACCTTGGCTGCGCTGCACTGGACTTTGTGGTCCCGGCCCTGTGCAGGCCCTTTGCTGGACTTTGGCCTTGAGCTGGCCCTTCGCTGCGCTAGGCCCTGAGCAGGCCTCTCTTTCTACTTGCTTTGGCCTTGTGCTGGCCCATTGCTGTGCTAGACCCTGAGCAGGTCTCTCTTTGGACTACGGCCTTGAGCTGGCCCTTTGCTGCAGTGCTAGGCCCTGAGCAGGCCTCTTGCGCTTCGCCCTGTGCAGGCGACTGGAACTACAGCCTGGACTATGTCATCAGCTGCGAGCTCCATGGGTGACAACTCTGTGACCAAGGACAACTACGTGCCTTTGTTCAGCGGTGCACCCAGTGACTACCGCGAGTGGCGGAAGAGGATAACCCTCTACATGACCAAGATGAAGCTGTTGAAGCGGGAGACGGAAGGTGTCCTCAACTTGATCTCCAGCCTGAGTGGAACAGCCTGGAAGGTTGTGGAAACTTTCCCGCTGGAGGATGTGGAGAAGGGCGATGCCTTCAACCGTCTGATGAAGCTGTTGGACAAGGCCTTTGAGTATGACAACAGAGTTCAACTCCCTGGCGACTTCGACAAGTACTTCAGTGGCTTCCAGCGACACAGTGGTCAGACGTTGCTGGACTATTGCACCCTGCATGACGAGCTCTACAACAGGTTGGCCGACCACAAGGTGACGTTGCCGAACCAGGTTCAAGGGTGGCACCTCCTACGACGTGCTGGCTTGACGCGTGAACAGCGTCAATTGGTGCTGACGCAAGCCCCTAGCCTGGAGAAGAACAAGGTCCAGGAGACGCTCTTCCTGGTGCTGGGCCAAGACTTCAAGACTGTGGCTGGACACTCTAAAGGAGGCCACAGAGGAAAAGGTCGTGGCTATGCAGCCTTCTATGAGGATGAAGCCGATGATTCAGGTCAATGGGATGAGCCCTACAACTATGATGATGACGGCTACTCCGTCTACTATGAGTACGACGAGTACTACACGGAGCACAATGACTCACCGAGCCACTATGAGTCTCCCTCGCACCACGGGTACTATGAGGAGGACACCGCTGGGTTTGATGATGATGCAGCCTACTATGGTGATGAAGCTCCTCCTGAAGACCCACAAGAGCAAGCTGAGGAGTACGACAGTGCCTCTGCAGCCTACCTTGATGCTCGCAAGCGCTTCAACGACAAGCTGGCACGTGGCTACTTGCCCATTGTCGCCCTCAGCGAAGCTGGTGCTGGACTTTCCCCTGGCATTTCGCCATCAGCCTCACCTTCGTCTTCACCTGGTCGAGGCAAAGGGAAAGGCAAACCAAAAGGGAAGAACAAGGGCAAGGGTGGTCGCACGACCGTGAAGTACCCACCACGTGGTCCTGGAAAAGCTGACCCTCGTGGACGTGCTCAAGCAGCCCTGGCATCTACGACGTGCCTGAGGTGTGGACAGCAGGGTCACACAACTTACAACTGTCCAGTTCCAAAAGGGAGCCCAAAGAAGAGATCTGCACCAACCGAGTCAGTGGTTGGAGATGAGCATGGACTTGTCATCTTCTTGGATGACCGTGGCCATGAGCGACCTGACTGCTCGATGCTGGACCCTGGCGCTTCAGCATTCCTGAGCGGCTACGGTCCCTTCAAGCGCTACGTGGAGAAGCTGCGCGAGATGGACTTTGACATCACGCAGCTGGAGTTCATGCGATGCTCTCGCACCTTCCACTTTGGAGGTGATGCAAGCTCTCAGTGCCAGTGGACAGTGAAGCTGCCCATGTTTCTGGCTGGCCAGTTTGGCTATGTCCAGATGTACCTCCTTAAGGGAGAAACGCCTATGCTGATGGGACGGCCGATCATGGAGCAACTGGGATTGGTCCTGGATTGTGGCCGACGATGCATCAAGCTCGGCGACATGGATTGGCAGCCCACTGTGATTGGAGCCCATGGCGAGTACCTCTTGCCACTTTTGGACGACTATGACTTGGCCTGGCTGGCTCACCCACCAGCGTTTGAGCTGATTGCCCCAGCCGACACCGAAGCCAACACCACGACTTTCAAGGAGTTCAACAACATGGAGAACCTGTTTGAGATGGCCCCAACTGAATGTGCATCAAATGAGGGCATGCGCCCTATGCAGCGCCATCTGTTGGACACTTGTGACGTCCACTTGAACGAGTTGGAGAACAGCCTCCATGCCTATGTCACCTCCGAGCTGCACAACTCTGGTGACCGACCTTGGGTCTTGTGGGAAGTGTACTGTGGTGAGGCTCGAGTGGCCAAGATCGCCGAAAGCATGGGCATGACTGTGGAATGTTTTGGGCCCAACACTGGATGGGACTTTGATGATCCTGAGCACCAACGTGCCTTTCTGGAACGTCAACGTGATGAGATGCCAGATGAAGTTTACATCAGCCCTGACTGCCGGCTGTGGAGCCAAATGCAGAACCTTGCGGCTCGAACTGAGTCTCAGCAGCTGGAGCTCTACAACAAGCGAGCTCGACACCACAAGGTGCACTTGAAGTTCGTTGCCCAGATCTACATGGAGCAGGTGGACAATGCCCGACATGCCCATATAGAGCAGCCTGAACTTGCTCGCAGTTGGAAGACCACCGCACTCAAAGATCTTCCGGGCTACTTCACGATCTTCCACCAGTGCATGTTTGGCAGCTGCTGCCTCAACCCTGTTGGCTCATGGGAGCTTGTGAAAAAGGCAACAGCCCTTTTGACCTCCAAGGTCACGATGTCAGTGGCGATGAATCGACTTTGCGATGGGCAACACAACCACTGTGCTTTGGAGGGATCTGCAAGCGGCATTGGCCGTAGAACTTCCTACATGGAGAACTACCAGCCCAGCCTTGCGGCAACACTGGCCTCTGCGATCTACGCTCCAGATCCACCTCAACTATGGGAACACGCTATGGCAGTTCCGGAGCAGAAGGAGGTCACTGGTAGACTCATCCAGTTGCAGACCAACCTCAAAGCAGAAGCGGTGCGAACAGTCCAACGGCTACACCGCAACTTGGGGCACCCGAGCCCAGAATCCCTTGTGGAACTTCTTCAAAGTCGAGGTGCTTCAGATGCTGTGGTTGAAGCCGCTCGCTCTTACAAGTGCGTGGCCTGTTTGCGCTACAAGAAGCCCAACAACCCATCACCAGCGACTCTTCGACAACGAGCCACTGAGTTGGGAGAATGTGTTCAAGCTGACGTTCTCTGACTGAAGATTGGCGAGGACAAGTTTCCAGTTTTGTCTGTGGTCGACACCGCCACCAAATACCAAGTGGCATCTCTCCTGAAGTCCGAGCGTGGTCCCGACCTTATCAAGGGCCTCGAGCGATGCTGGATCAAGCACTTTGGCATCCCCACCAAACTGGTGACGGACGAAGGGAGAGGATGGTGTGGTACTGAGTTCTCTGAATGGACCACTGACTTTGGTGTCCAACATGAAGTTGCCCCAGGTGAAGCTCACACGCGTTTGTCTGCAGTTGAGCGCCGACACTCTGTCTTGCGCAAAGCGGCCGAGATCTTCATGACTGACCGCAACCTGGACAACACCACTGGAGTCCGAATGGCTCTGACCTACGTGTTGCCCCAGATCAACTCTTCGACAACGGTGGCTGGCTTCAGCCCTATGCAATGGGTCCTGGGCAAGCAGGTGACACTACCTGGTGAACTTTGTGGTGAACGACTTTCACCTGGCCAACTTGATGGATACAACTTTGAGAATGTCCTCAAGAATCGCACTGCCGCCAAGACAGCCTTAGCTCTAGCTGAGGAAGACTCCAAGCTCAGAAGAGCACTACTCCGACAGTATCAAGGCACCAACTTCCCGATCGAAGTTGGACAGCTTTGCCACTTTTGGCGTGATCAGAGGGAGGACAAGCTCACCAAGATCAGATGGCACGGCCCAGCACGTGTGGTGATGCGAGAAGATGATGATCAAGGAGCACCCCACACCTACTGGCTGGCTTGGAAGACACAACTGCTGCGATGTGCACCACATCATGTGCGTGCTGACCTGACGTCCATGACCAACCAGATCGAGGACGCCAAGGAGGCCAAGAAAGCCGTTGCTGGACTTCGCTCACGTGGCGTGACGCGCTTCTTGGACTTGGAGCGCATCAACAAGCACAACTTGGACGACTTGGATGATGATGAGATGAGCGATGGAGCAGGGGGCGATGATGATGATCTCCAACCTCCACGCCAACGGCGACGCCTTGAAGGCCCTGCTCGACCTGTTCAAGGTCTTCCTGCACTACCTGGCCTTGGCGACCTTGATGATGGCCCACGCACACCTGGGTACTCACCTGGCACACCTGTGGATGAGAATGCCCCCACTGAGGTGGTCCCCAGTGATGATGATGCGATCCTTGTGGATCAAGATGCAGCTGCACACCTTCCAGTGCCAGAGCCTGATGAGCTTGAACCTGGACAAGAACCCTCTGTGCCACCGACACCAGCTTTGGCTGCTGCGTCGAGACCGGCTCTGACTTTGGACCCTGAAACGGCCGCTCTTTACGAGCCTGCCCCTGAAGAGACCTTCCACCAGATGCGTCGGCGATTTGACGCTCAGGAAAGCTCTCTCTTTGGTCCAATGAGGCGCAGACACAGACTTCCAGCGCCCTATGAAGAGCCACACCGAGCTCCTCGGAGTTCCCAACCACTACAACCTGCTGAACCTTCTCTACCTCAACAGCCTACTGAAGAACAAGCTCTCTTCAACCATGCCTTCACGGTCACCGACCTTGATGCCACTGAGCTTCCTCAGGGATGGCATGTTGATGAGCAAGGCTACATCCAGCTCGACCTCTCTAAGATGGAAGACTACTGGGAGGTGAAGTCAGGCTGCCTGATCAGGCATCACCTTCGACCTCGACGACTACTACATGAGTTTGCTCCTGGTCCTGACTGCCCTGTCACAGCTGACATGCTGGATCCAATCCGGGTGACGATGATGAGATTGCCCAACGGCACCACCAACGTGATGACTAACAACATCAACACCCGAGAAAAGCCTATGCCCACAACATGGACTGGCATCACAGTCTACCAACTGACTGGCAAGGTTCGCAAAGAACATGCCATGATGGCTACTGCCATGCCTGCGAAAAAGGTGGCCAGACAGTACAAGCACATGACTGCCAAGAAGACCGGCAAGAAACCAGCCGAACTTTCAGAGCGCAACATGTCGCTTTGGGAAAAGGAGCAGTTCATGGCTGCGAAGGCGAAAGAGCTGAAGAGCTTCTTTGAGCACGGCGTGTGGGAGTTCTCAACAGAAAAAGAGGCCGACCCGACACGGACGCTGTCATCAAGGATGCTCCTGAAGTGGAGTCGCAATCCTGATGGGTCCCCTCGTGCCAAAGCCAGGCTGATAGTCCGTGGCTATGCTGACCGAGATGCCTTAGAAGGCCGGGTCGAGACTTCAGCACCCACTACGTCGAGGCTCAGCAGATCAATGCTCTTGACTTTGTCAAGCTGTTTGAAATGGTCTGGATTGGACAGCCGATGTGTCCACTGCCTTCTTGCAGGGTGTCCCACAACAGCGACGCCTTTGGGTCAAGCTTCCAGCTGATGCTTTGGCAATTCTGGGCTGTGAACCTGATGTTCGCATGTTCCTCCACAAGCCGATCTATGGTCAGCTGGATGCGCCCAGAAGATGGTTTTTGGAGGCTTCACGCCGACTACTTGGTTTGGGTTTCAGAGTACCCTCTTGACCCTTGCACCTTCCTGCTCTATGAGCAAGACTTTCCTGAAGGTCGTGAACAACCTGCACCACCTGAAGAGCTACTTGGACCTCACGGACTTTGTGCTATGGTCTGCATCCACGTGGATGACATGCTGGGTGGTGGCTCTACAAGTTCAAAGGTGTATCAGGCCAAAGAGGCTGAGCTCAAGCAAGCCTTCAACTTCAGAGAATGGCAGACTGATGCCAAGCTGGAATACTGTGGAGCTTCTTTGGAAAAGACTCCAACTGGTGGCTGGGCTCTTCATCACGACCCCTTCCTGAAGAAGGTCAAGCCGATCCCTGTGGCACGTGGACGCGGTCCTGATGATGTGATGACTCCTAGCGAGACATCTCAACTACGAGCTCTACTTGGCTCACTGCAATGGCCTGCAGTTCAAAGCCAACCGCACCTGCAGTGCTCTACTTCCTTGCTTGCCAGCAACATCAGCGCTGGACTGGTACGAAGTCTTCAAGAAGCAAACAAGCTGCTGAAGTTCGCCAAGAGCAACAGCGATGTGAAGCTTTGCTATGAGCCTCTGGGCACTGCGGATTCACTGCGCTTGGTTTGCCAGTTCGATGCTGCCTTCGGCATCCGCCGAGACTACTCCTCACAAGGAGGCTGGATCACGATGTTGATCAATCAGAAGGCCTTTGATGGACAAGAGTGTCCATACCATGTCATCGACTGGAAAAGCTCGAAGCTGCCTCGGGTGACACGATCTTCTCTTGGCGCTGAAGCCCAGGCCGCTGGACAAGCAGAGGACAGCGTTGACTTCATATGTCGCTTCTGGGAGTGCCTCAAAGACCCCGACGCGACCCTGGCCGAGATCCTGGAGAGACCTTCATCTCTCTCACCTGTTTTGGTGACTGACGCCAAAGCCCTGTACGACAGCTTTCACAGAGATGGCTTTGGGACTGGTCTGACTGACCGTCGAACCGCTTTGGAGGTCAAGGTGATCAAAGAAGGATTACAATCCTTGGGTGGTTCACTACGGTGGCATAGCTCTGAACGGCAGTTTGCCGATGGGCTCACAAAAGAGTCAACACGACAGCTCTTAGCTGATCGACTTCGGCATCACCGCCTGAAGTTCACCTGGGACCCCACCTATCAAGCCTCAAAGCGGAAGGATCTCCAAACACGCCTGCAGAGCCAGAACGAGTTCAGCAAGCCAAAAGAAGATGCTGATGAACATCAGCCTGACCAAGATGACGAAGTTCCTGGCCATGCGACTCATTACATGGAGTCCTATGTCTACATGGCTGACCCTGTGGACTATGTCATGGCCGATGAGGAGACCAACCACTATGAGCACCCTGAGCTCTCCATCAATCAAGGGCCTGAGGTCATTGCCGACCTGACGAACGTCAACACGGCGACCGGGAACTTTGCCACCAGCGCAAGTCGCTCTATGTCTTGGTGGATGAGATGGTTGACGGCATTTTGCTGTCTGGTCTCCGGGAAGGCGACAGAAGCGCTTCCCTCAAGTTTTGATGATCTTTCTGTGGCACAATGCCCACTGCAGATCGATGAGCCGAAGACCGAAGGTCTTGGATCTGGTTCCTACGTCCTTGACTTCCTCTACGACTTCTCCTATGACATCTTCCTCCTGATCCTCTTCCTCACCATTGTCTTCATTGCCCATAAGGCTGCATTGGTTTTTGGATGGCATCAGGGCTACCGCTTTGTTTTGCGGCGGCGAGCTGTCAGAGCTGAGCGCTTTGAGCGATTGCTGGAGGAGAAGACGGAAGAACTCAACTCAAGGAATGAAGCCTTGGAAGAGATGGCACAGCAACTCAGCCGAAAAATTACAGAGATTGCCAATCTCAACCAACATATCCAAGATCTACGAGGTCATCTCGCCAATGCCCAACCAGAGCTTCTGCACGCCCTACGGGCCAAAGCAGACAGACTGCAACGGAACCTGCTGGCTTTGGAGCAAAGCTACTTCCAGAAGAACGAGCAGGTGGTGACGTTTGAGCGACACATCAGGTCTCTCGAAAACTCAATTTCTGAGTATGAGAGGATTCGCACCAGTGGCATGCGTGTGATGAACCGGGCCCACAACGAGCTCGAGCACCACTTCAACAGATATCACCGCAATGGTGAGATCGCTGTGGCGAACAGAGGGACGGTGTGGCACACCGATGGAGGATGTTACCACCTCCACAACTCCTTTGTTCGAGGGCTGTGGCCTTGTCAAGCCTGTGCTCAGGATGTGATGACGCCCCACATCCGGAATGAGAACGGCGTGACGTTGCACAACGCCATGACTGGATGGCTGGTGTCTGCTCAGTTCTTCGACACCTCCAATGCGGACTACCCGATGTTTCCTGTGGTTCCTGGAGCAGCTCCTACTGGCGCAGCACCTTCTTCTGGTAGCGCTGACGCCTCTACTGCAGCTGGCTGATCTGGCCCTGAGCAGGCCGTGCTAAGCCCTGTGCAGGCTTCTCGCTGACGATGATGGCCAAAACGGCCCTGTTTTCCTTTTGTTTCACCAATACTCCCCCGTGTGAAGTGCACTCCATGCACTAGGGGCTTTGTAGGGATTTCACTTCATTTGCAGTGGCTTCCGCTGCATTACCTCTTAAGGGAGGGAACATTTGCGCTTCATGGCGCTACGGTGACGCGACCTTTTCGTGAAAGGTTGCGGGCAGCTTTGCAGCTGCATTAGGCGGACCGGACCTTGTGTGCCGACTTCCCCCTGGACTTCGCATATATGATATTATGATATAAACCAAAACGTGGTGTGAGTGCCGAGAGCACGGCTATGCCAGTCAGGATTGGCAATGGAAAGAGCCCACGGTGCCAGAGGTAGTCAGAGCCTCAGCCCGTCCCGAAGACAGCAAGAAAACAAGAAAAAAATGAAAGTCAGTGCAAATTCAAACCCTTTGAAATGCTGGGCTGGGAACACAAGACAAAGTACAATCCTGAAGGGATGAGGATGAAGAACCTCCGGTGGGTCATTGCTTGGCCACAATGCCAAAAATGTGCCCTCCCGTCGGACGAGAAACAGAGAAAGCACTAGAATTCACTTCATATCACTACAAAACGTCTAGGAGGCAGGCCATGCGCACAAGTTGTACCAAAAGTCTATCTTCGGACCGGTGACACATCGGCCGCAGCAACAAAACCTGAAACAACAAAGGGATTACAGTTTGACCACCAACATGACCATCACGTGTGTCTCCTTAAGAGCTTCAAACACAGGTATGATATTATCTGTGTCAACAATTGTCAACACATGCTGTCACCATGATGAGCAGACTTTGCCTGGTGTTGCTGCTTCCAATCTCCTGCCAGACTTCATACACTCGCGGTATGCGCCTTGGATTGTCAAACACATGCCAGCCATGGCAATATCCCAGCCCAGGACTGAAAAGCGAAGAATGACTCGTCCGTTTGCAGACAAAGCAATCTCATGTCAGCCCTTTGGCCCTTGGGTCAGGCTGAGCTACTGTGTGCTGCTCAACCTCACATTGCGCTTGGTCCACTAAAGGGCCAGAGTACACACATGGATTCAAGATACAAACTGTATCCCTGGGGATCCAACGGTTGCACTGCAAGCCCACCACCTTATTGTCTGTACTTGTGTGATACCAAAATTGCCCTTCGCTATGCGGCTAGATGCATCATCTCTCCCCAGAGAGAATGTTTTGTCTCTTAGCTTGATACGACCGAAGAATGTGTCTCTGGAACCACTCATTCCAAGAACCTAACTGCAGAAGAGTTTGAGCAAATCAATACCAGGTTACCAGGTCAGTACCAATTCATCCATCAATCTGAGTGAATTGCGGGCCACAGAGTGGACATGGAACTAACGCTGCTCTCCCTTTGGCTTGGTGCCTGTTGTTCAAGAGACAGAGCTGTGCGAGTAATGCTATGGCACTGCACTTCTATGACAAACTGGCTACGTGTAACTCTCTGAACCCCACCTATCTATCCTATATTCTGCACGAGCAAAACAAAAACACAATGCAATAATGCTGGGCGAAAATAGCGGTGTTTTGGCCACTTTTGGACGCAGAAACGTTGGTATTTACACAGTGTTTTGCCCGTGACGGCGCCAAACCCTTGTAAATTACAGCATTTGTTGCGCTTGTTGAACCGATTGTTTGCCTTGCTGAACGCAAAAACGCTGGTATTTACACGTTTTTCAAAAAATCGAACATCGTGACGTGAACGAAACCCTGTAAATAACAGTGTTTTAGCCACATTCGGGGACTAAAACTGTAGTATTTACGCGGGTTCTTGCCATCTGACAGCGCAAAATGCTGTAAATTACAGCACTTTGTGCGCTGTTCATGTGCAATTTTTAAACGCGCGATGCTTTCACATGTTCTTTGCAATCTTCCACAAGAAACAACGTTGCAGATTGAAACTGGACGACAGCGTGACCCGAAAGAAAGCTGGAGGGAGGAGACGCACAGAAGCTTTTACACACACAGGGGCTTTTACACAGAGAAGTCTTTACACAAAGGAGATTTTTACATACAGAAGGTTTTACACAGAGAAGTCTTTACTCTAAGGAGCTTTTGCAGACAAACGTCTAGGAGCTTTTACACACAGAAGTTTTTACACGAAGAAGTCTTTACACAGAGGGTTTTTTACACACAGACGCGTTTGCACACAGAAGCTTTTACACAGAGAAGACTTTACACAGAGGAGCGTTTACACACAAAAGCGTTTACACACAGCAAGCTTTTACACACACACAGGTGCTTTTACACAGAGGAGCTTTTTACACACAGAAGGTTTTACACAGAGAAGTCTTTCCTCTAAGGAGCTTTTGCACACAAACGTCTTGGAGCTTTTACACACAAAAGCTGTTACACAAAGAAGTCTTTACAGCTTTAACACACAAACGCGTTTACACACAGAAACTTTTACACAGAAGCCTTTACACAGAGAGTATTTATTTACACACGGAAGCTTTTACACACAGAGAAATCTTTACACAGACGCGCTTTCACACAGAGAAGCTTTTACACAAAGAAGTCTTTACACAGAGAACTTTTACACAACTTTTACACACAAAAGCTTTTACACAGAGAAGTCTTTGCACAGAGGCGCCTGTACACGAAGTAACAAGTTGAAATTGGCAGCAGTTCTTTAGGGAAAACCTTTCGCAGGAGCTTTCGGGAACTCACTTGCTCCCAAACAAACCGTCTATTTCCAACAAATATGTTCCAAAAAACCTAAGGAATATATTTCTGAAGCAGGTCCTCACTCAATAGCTTTCAAGCCCACACTGCGATGAAATGGAAGGCCGAGTAGTCCGGCGGAGCCGACGATGAGCGTCAGCTCAAAAATACTACCATCCAAACAAAACAAAAAAGCGCCTCATCTCGAACAATGTGATGGGAATTAAACGATCATTTTCAGCCGAACATGACCCAAAGTATGCCTAGGATCCAGCAAACATTGGGGGCGTCCCTACACTGCATGACTGGGACGCTGCAACATCCCGCCCAGCTCAAGAGGGGCACAAAGCCATAACAGAGCAGTGTCACTCGAACAGTGTCACTCAGTGTCACTCAGTGTCACTTCCACCCGAACACCCCCGGCCCCAGCTGCTCCACCAAGCAAACAACAACTGCAAGCTATGGCCCCCGGAAAAGATTTCTGTGCAATAGCAGAATCCGTTCTTTTTCGGCTTTGAGAAACACACGTTGCAAATCTTTGCAACCAGATGCAACCAGTGAAAACCCGAAATTCGAACAAATTTGATTCCGCTCACCACTCGCCTCTTGGGAAGGACCTGCCATTGGTTGCGAACTCTGCGAGCGCCTCAGGTGATCTAGACAAGGAAAGAGGCTGTTGGATGTACCTACAACGAGATCGAAACAAAAAGTAGATTTGAAAAAATCAATGCGGCGCTGCTAATGGATCAAAATGGTGCTAAGATGTGCTTCTGCTAAGACTTTCCAATCTCCAGCTGCGTTCAAATTAATGATTCAACATGAATAGCAATCTATGCTTCGATTTTTTGCCATGACATGCCAACTAGATCGCCGGCATAGAGGACAAGTGTTGCAGTGTGACTTCTCCAGATAGTGAGGAGAGCCTTGCAATGCCTTCGGATTCCTTTGGCTCAGGGATCGGCGTGACATTCTCAGCAGGGTCTATCTCCATGCTGCATACCAGGTCAGATTGCAAACAAGACCAGCTGTCGTGCTTCTTCTTGAGGTATTCTTTAGGTCTAGGTCATCGTGCTTCCTTTGTCAAGACCCAGGGCCCAGGGTCTATGGTCTTATTGACGTTTGAACTTCAACATCCTAACACCATTGCAACAGATCGAAAGACTAAGGCAAAGTAGAGCAAATGAATAGTAAACCATTTCGAGCTGTGCACATGTAAATCAATCTTGCAAATGCCAGTGCGTTTGACAATTTTGAGCCAACTGTGGCAAGCGATGTTCACTGGAAAAATGCAAGAATCCTCCTGTCTGTCTTGCAAACTGAATCCAGTGAGTTAGATTGCAGATGACAACAGAAAGTCTTTTTGGTCACTCAGTACCATCATTCGCCTTTTGTTCTTTTCCTGCCAATCGGTTGATGGAACACAGGTGTTTGTCTGATTAAGCTCAAAATGAGGCTTGAAAGATCTTGAAAGTATAGGGACGCATGACTGGCTTTCAAATGACATCATCCGCTTCCCGTCTGTGCGGTTTGGTGTTCAAATCCATCAGGCCGTTCGTGTTTCATCTCGGTGTCTGCTTGTGTCCAGGCTCTGTTTCTTTGTTTATATAAGCTCCTATGATTCCTATGATCTCTTATCCTTGCGTTTAAAACATGGCTGGTATCTTACAGTATGAATCTTTTCTCGCCTTTGAAGTCGTCCAAGCTAGTCATTGATTTACAACTTTGTTGGTTGGCTTATTCATTCGATGCGCTGCACGCCTAAGAGCCGTGTGTTGCCCATGCAACGACATGCAAGTGAACTAATGAATCTATGCTGCGCTCTGATTTCAATTGCTTGTTGGTCCAAAGTCTAAGCGCCAACTGGTGACTTTGTTTGGTGAACCAAGGCTATGCTTTGGTACAGTATGTTCAGTATGTTGCACGGTCTGTCAGTCAAGGTACCTAGCCACATTATTTTCCCAAGCACGTTTCATGCCTCCCCTTGCAGTGGCAGTTGTATAGTTTCTTCTGCCCAAGATATTCGCTCTTGTCCCTCACGTGCGCATTGAAACTAGAAAAACACACAGCCGTTCGTCTGCTTCGCATTAGCATTTTCGACATTGCATATTATGCTATTTTTAGTTTGCAACGGCCAAGGTGGGAACTTGTTATTGGGGAACTCTTGTCCTTGTGAAACTCTCAATCAGCGGAAGAGATCGTTGTTGAAAGCTCCCTGCTTCGAGGAACTAGAAGGCTCAACCAAAGCTAAGGCAAAAATGCGCACAGATGCGCCCAGCTTTCATGAACGGAAGCACGAAACTACTCTTTTTCGACCTTTGCAGCCAAGCTTGGCCTCTTCGTCTGTGCCGCTGCTGGCTGATCGCGTGTCTCCAACGGGGGAATAAGCTTCGGTGCGACCTGAGTTCTGAGTCCACAGATTCCTAAAACAATGAATGGGACCACATGTGGCTGCACGCCTACTTGGTTGATTAAATCGTGCACCAAGAATACTCTGTTGCACTGTAAGGCGCCCACTCCCAGGGATTCAAAGGCTTTCGTCGCACGCCACAACCTGCCTTCAGAGCGGCTGCATTGAAAATCATTGAAGATCATTGAGCACAGCCTTCAGTTCTCGACCGGCCTGGTTGCAAGTCGTATCGTTTCATGTCCAGGAGGTAGGATACCTGGAAAACGGAGGGAGATTCAAGTCCAGTATCGTCCAGTATCCAGCGAAGTTGTCTCGTGCTTGTATAAATTGTACACTGGAAGCGAAACCAACTCCAGAACCTGCGCCAAAACCTCCACCCGGAACCAGCCCCAGAACCTCGTAAGCCAAAATCATCCAGAAACCTCACCGACTCACACCGACTCCAGACCGACCAGGGACGATGCGCAAATTGCACCGGAACCCACCTGAAGCTGCAAAGCCACGGAATCACCTACCCTGAACCACCCGAAATGTGAACTGAACCTGCACCAAGCCAGAACCCCAAGCCCGCACCAGAAGCTGCACCGAACCTTTCTTGGGGCTGAGACCCCTAAGCTGAATTTCCATGCCTTCTGCACAAGAGCTTCTGATGGACTCCATCCTGTCCTTTCAATTGCAGGCATTCAAAGAGAGAGAGAGAGGTCAAGGGAAATAAAGCGACAAAAAAAGCATGGTACCGAAATTCCGAAAATCATGCAGGCCACTTCAGTGTCAATGCTCTTGTCTAAAGAACAAGCAGATACTGTATGACTAGAAATTCTGATCCAGTCTTATATGCCGGCCGGTGAAACTAGCAGATTTCATGAAGCCAGATCTCCAGTCATCACTCATCGTCAGTCCTTCCAATCGCTTCCATAGCTTCAACAAGGTTTAGGAGCAAATCCGCCGTCAAATCGATGGCCCTCGCACATGAAATCACATAAAGCATCCAGCTGGGCAAGCGCTTGTCAAATGACATCGAGGATGCATTTCAAACCGTTGACTTTTATATTTCCAAAATTGTAAAACCCATCAATCATTGTGACCTGGATTTGGACCAAACTTCTCCAGCGCCTTTCCGTGAGGCGCGTGTCGGCATCCTTTAGAACTGCATCCCGCTCGTCAAAAGAACACCGCGAGTAGCTCCAAAAGATTTGAGCCTGAAGCGAAGCGAGAGCAATTGAAGCATCTCAATGGAATCTGACTTGTTTGTGCACAGTTTGAGCCTCAAGCCGAACAGTGGCTGCACCCGCCAAGCTTCAGACCGTGGAAACTGCAGTTGGCTTTGCCTCCAACGCTCTGCGCACCTTGCACTCACAACATGTAAAACAACTGAGTCACCCAAGTAACTAGGCGACAGCGCATGACTTTTGAAACCACGGGATTTGACATGTGCAATACATTTGCAAATCAAAGACTTTGAAGATGGAGAACCAGATGGCTCAAGCGTGCTGTGCAGCTTGGCCTGTGGTATCAGAGACACCAAGCGCTCGCTTGCATCTGGCAGAGTTGTAGATGGCTGCATAGCAATACCCTGCGAACAGGAAAAATATCGGAAAATGTTGTCATGTGCAAAATCTCAAACTAAAGACCTTGACTTTCATCCATTTCTATTGGACAAGCTGTGCTAATGGTCCTACTACCTTTGGACACGTTGCCTGGCAAAGCCTGGCCAAAGACCGGGGCGAGATACCCTCAGAGACAAAATGAGAGAGCACACTGAGCACACGAAACACACAAATCTTAAAAGATTCGGTTGGAAGATGTTGGAATGTTGAAAGCGCCCTTGAGAAAGGCACTCCAGCGTCCTCGACTTTCAGCTGACAATGATCCAGAACTTGTTTCAGCACCTTGGCAGAGAGCAAGTAAGGCTAAGGTCAAGTAAGGTTTGAGGACATTGCATCACAATGCATCACATTATCATCACATTGCTATCTCGTCTTAGGAAAAAAGAGACCCTTTTGTCAGCCTCCGGAACCTCAGGCTGGAGGTGGCCCAAGCTCCTTGCCGTATGCAATAAGTTCTAAATCTGAATTCAAGCATGGCCTTTGAACGGCACAAGACTTCCGTACTTTGTGGTCGAACCTGGTCAAATCATGACAAATCCAAATGCCCTGGATTTCACACCATACTGGCCGCCCTGGCCTCACAATTGAGGTGAGCTGATCTGCATCGAGCTCATGAAGACGAGAATGAATTTCCTGACTTGAAGAGTTTCACAGTGCTTTATAGGTCACAATGTGCCCAACAGTGCCCAACAGTGCCCAACGGTGCCCAACGGTGCCCAACAGTGCCCAACAGTGCCCAACAGTGCCCAACAGTGCCCAACGGCCCCTCTGTGATAGAGCCCATGCTTTGTTCAAACTCTTGATGTTGCGTCTGGAGAAAAGCATTGACGCACGGTGACAATAGCAAGTCCTTTGAAATTGCAGCTCAATTTGCTCAATTCTAAGTCTACGCTACTTGCATGACGCTTTGGAAATCAATCTGCAAAAGTCGCAATAGATTCGACAATAATCATTTTGCACATGTGTGAAACTCCGGCAATCATGTTCCATAGCAGATTGCCTGCAGCAATGAACTTGCCATTGTTTCTACTCCCCACACTCCAGGTTCAGCACGGCCTCACTGGACACGAAGTGTCAGCTGGCCAAATCGTGTGAGTTGCTCTTGAGAAAACGAAAAGGATCGAAAAGGGCAAACAGGATGAACAACAACAAGCAGTCGTGGACAATGCATTCTAAGTGCTAACACTCTACTTGAAACTGCCTTGCCTCTGAACTCCTCTTCAAATGACTAGCAATCCGTTGTGGATCTGACTTGCAACAGAACATGGCAAAAACAATACCAGCTGCTACTGCTACAGACAATCTGGGCATTTCTGTCGTCACGGCGTAGGCATGAGCTTTTCGGGTCACAGTCACCCCGCAAACAGTCCGTCCGGGGCAATCACTTAAAGAGTTCAGCATCAGGGTCAACGCCTGCACCGTGTGTGACAACCAAAGAGCTGACGGAAGGTTAGCAGGATGGAAACTGGCGATGGATAAAACATAGTCTCATGAGTGGCTGTTGGTATGTATCCAGCGCATATAGTCCATGCTGAAGAGGAATGCCTGCTCATGCATACACTTTCTACAAAGATGATGTGAAAAAATGCCACCCTTCGATGGTGTGAGGTCCAATTTCCGCAACATACTTGTATCACTCACGACACAACGAAACCAACGACGACCACAAATGGCCAAAAAGTAAAGTTGATCTCCCTCAGCGCAAAAGGTATACCCAAAACAATTTCAAGATTTCGGCACCTTGATTAATAAGATGCTTTCTGCGTTTTTGTCTGCATCATTCTGCATCTTTGTTCCTTCTTTATCTTTTCATTTTGAGCCTTGGCACTCTGGAATGATCCTATTTAAGATGAACAATATCGAGTAAAATCCAGAAACCTGCGAAGCGAAGAAAACATTTAAGGTTCTGTCTCACGGGTTCAAAGCTGTTCAGGTTCAGTGCCTCAGGATCGAAGCTGCCAAAGCCCAATTCCAAGATCCTTTCTCCGATTGCACCCCTCAGGACCTCCACGAAAGCCACATGACGCAATGTGTTCTTGACTGAATGAATAAAGACTTTGTGAAGTCCCTAAACTGCTCATGACGTGTCATTTCAGAAGCCCTGCTGTTCTCACTGTTCCAACAATGTTTACGGAGTAGTACAGCACAGATAGTAAGATAGTATATCCTTAGTGTATACATGTGTATATATATATATAGAGTATATTGAGTGTATATATATATATATAGATAATGCATGAGCACTGTTCACAAACAATGCCAGCTTCGCTTTCTCTGCGACGGAGGCTGGGCCACGAAGGAACGCACCTGCAAAGTCAGTGGACGCAGGACTTGAAGGAGGTGACGCCGTGAACGCATCTGCAAACCCCCCAGGTATTGGGAAGCGCAACAGTGTTGAACAGGAAAAACAAACTCTGCGAACCTGCTGCATATGCGCAGTCCATTGGCGACATCTTTGGGGCTTCTTCGCCCAGTCGCCGACCAGCGTTCTGGGCAAATTTGCACCATGGTTCTCAGACAACACATGGTTCCAGGTATCCAATGGTGTCCAATGATCAGCTTTGGAATGACAGGCAACTCACTGTGCCAAATATATAATTTCCCAGAATACAAAACTACTCCACAGGCCTTTGGATCGGTGGCATCTCACCCAATACTTACAGTTAGCACGTTACACTGATTTACATAACACATTGATTTACATTGATTTATATCGATTTACATTGATTTACACTGCATGTTTCGTAGTAGTACAGCGGCTATCCGATTCAAAAATATTCAAACCATTTGGTCAATTGGTCGGATTTGTTCCTGGATGTTCCTGGGGACTGGGCCGAGTAGAGCTTGGCCCCACGGTGGCCAAATCTGGAAGCAGCATAAGCTGCACTTGCAGCAAAAGAAGCTGGGAGCCTGTGCCTTGGCAGATCAGAAAGATACAGTCGGATAAAGTTGATGAATCTTCATGACTCATGACTACTACGGTAGGGTCAGAAGAGAGTCAGAAGTATTGAACCACGTAAAGAACGAATTGACGAAGCATGAGACGTAACTAGATGCGACAAGGTATGAATGATTGCAAGTGCACAAGATGAGAGAGAGAGAGAGACAGATGTGAAGTTCTAAAGGGATGCGAAGAAAGGTCTGCAGATGTCTGCTCTGTGGAGCGTGCATGACTTCAACAATCAATGCATTGGCTTCTCGTATATGAAAACAGAGGAAATGCACTACACTACACAAGGCAAATAGCTTTAAATGACAAATTCAGTCGATGTTCGACTGTATACGGTCTTGGGCTTGTGCATCTCAAACTCCAGATTTGTGACGAGCTCCTAAGCTTTATGCAGATCTGTCACCTTTCTGTTGGGACGGATGTATATAAAGGTAATAATAACAATATAATATTATACAATTATACATATAGAGTAATTCAATAGTAGTAAAATGATTCATACAAAATACATAAACGACAGTAAAGGCTTGGATCTGCTAAACATGGCGCGACACGCAGTGCCAAGTAGTGTCAAGTGGTGCCACATGACGCGCCTCCCAAAGTTCCTCATGACGAATGCCGCCGGTAAACATCGCTTCCGCCAGCACGGCCAAATCCTTCATCAGGAATGACCACTTGGCCATTGTGTTGAAAGAGTTGACCAAGCTCGATTCTCTCTCGAAAGGGAATCAGTTCACGTCTTTGCATATCGTCCCAGTCTGTTCCAGTCTGCTCGCCTCCGGTTTTTCTTTGCCCGCATTCCGGAGCTTTCCCTTCAACTCTCGAGCCAGGGTCCAGCCTGAGCTCATCTGATGGACAAAAGGCCACACGCAGAGTCACAGCATGGCACAGCATGGCACAATTGTGTCGTCAGTGTAGTCTTGCTTCGCAACCAATAAGAGCCCAGCTCAAGTCTGCTGGGGCGTTGGAGGTTTGCTGCTCTGTGTTCACCAGTCTCAGTGTGAGCGTGCATGTGTCTCATATCCAAAGTGTGGACCTATGCAGAGGAAATCTGAAGAACAACGAGGGTCTCATCTCCATAGTAGAAGTGAATGTTTGCCCTCTGTTCCATTGTGCTAAAGCTGTGGTCTTGGCCTCCAGTGGGTCATGCAATGCAGCACATGCACAGCCTGGAAACACTCTGTGGTGAGCGGTTTGCGAACTGCAAAATCTGCAAATATCTGCAAGGTATTGTGTTGGATGTTGAATGCACGCAAATGTCAACAATGAAAAATGGCACGAAATGACGCGAACGTGCGAGTATCGAATCAAGTTGTTTCTTGCTTTAGAGAATCGCCTGCGAAGGTGTCAGCTCAGAGAGCTCTCGCAGCAACAGAGCCTCCCAAGAGCTCAAGCAACACAGAAATCACAAACGCAAAGAAACAATTCAAGAAGTTCATAGAAATGTCTCATGGTCTGACCAAGAACAAGAAAAAACTGGGCCTCGCCCAAAAGCTGCAAACCAGCTTTTACCTTGGTAAGTGGCACAGACTGTTCCGGTGATTTGAAGTTATTGACAACTCCAGGCCGAAGGAAATCCCCAAGATTTGATTCTAAAACATTCTAAAACCAGAAAATACAGGAGATTTGCCTCTTCATCCTCTTCATCCTCTTCCCAGCTGTACCAAGTTCTACCTCTTCCTGGATTGGGAGCCGGGCTTCTGTTGAAATCTCCTCCGGTTGAGGATAAAGGTCTCTCAATGCGATGCCTGGGACACTGGGACAATGACCTCCAAACTTCTCAAACCGCACAATGTTTGTCGTTTCTCTCCTCATTCAAGCCTGAGCCTGGAAGCCTGTATGCTGCAGTATACCACTATCGATCACCTTCGTTTAAGACAATTTAAGACTGGATGAGACTTTATGAGACTCGCACATGTCTTGGCCAAGTCCTCTACGCTTGCATCATCACGATGCCTAGGCTTGGCTGCCATTTGGCACAAGCCCCCACAAGCTTTGGTAGGCTTCGATGAGCTTCTACAAGCTTCCATAAGCTTTGCAGCTTCCATGCTTCTTTAGACGTTCCATTCAAGAGTGGTTCGAAATACATTAGCAACAGGGAGTTGAGGGAGTCTGAGCATAGGAAGCTCAAGTTGAAGTGAGCTGAGGTACGGTCAATGCGCTTGTACAATCTCTACAGTAAGCTTGAGACTGCAATAGAAGACCCATGTGTGTCAGACTTCGGTGCAAGTACTCCCCTTGCCTCCGCATTGCAGAGTCTTTCTGCCCAAAGAGAGAGAAGTTTTCAGTTTTTGCGTGGTATCCATGTCTCATCCTGTCTATAAGACCAAGGAGTTTGGAGTCGGTCTGTATTCAGGCCTAAAGCGAGGATTTGCAAAAGCTTCGAGCAAGACGGCCACATCTGGAAGCTGAAACATTGGCAGCCTCCAAGCAATAAATGTTGATCACTGATCTGTGGAGAATTACGAACTCTTGGACCTGCGATGTAGTCGTCCAAGATATGTTGTAAGCAGGTTCTGATCAAACCAATCAGCACCTTGAAGCTTGGATAAGCTTGGTGGCGAGAGACAGCAAGACACAGCAGGTTATTCCAAACGGAGTGTTGATGGAAAGGAACCATGGCTCTGCATCATTTTGCCAAACCTTTCCGTTTGTTTCCGTTGGGTGCCCTTTCAACTACCAGCACTACAGAGCCCCTGATTTTGAGCTGTCCACGCGCAAAGGCCCGGAAGATGTAGCACAAATCGGGCTGGTCAGGGTGCTGGACTCAATGGAGTAAGACCAATATCCGAACGCTGACCAGAAACGAAGGCAGTCTTCAAGCTTTTGAAGAAACTACGTCTGACTCAACTGATACATAAGGATGATGTTCCACAGGATGTGGCCTCGTGAGTGCGAGCACAAAGTTGCTGCGCCCGCCAGGCAAACCTACAGAGACTTCATTGAATTGTAGCCATTGTCTCAGAAAGGCAACACCTGAAGCTGGAATGCAATCAGGAAAGCGGCGGCGGCGGCAACAACAACAACAACAACAACAACAACAACAACAACAACAACAACTTCAACTTCAACTTCCACTACCAAACCCGAAACCAAAATCAAAACGACAACGACAACAGCGGAAAGAGGAAGGCTGTAGGCTCAGCTCATCCCAAGAATCCTTGACCCTTTCAAACAACATCACGAGGACTGGCGGCCGGTTGCCAGACTGAGCTAGGTGCTTCATCCATATTTCCGGATCCCAAACATCCTCCTCTGCAAGAACGATGCTCAGCATGCATGTTGCTAGTTGCAGTCTGCAAGACAAAACAGATGTTGAGTTGTGAAGACTGTGAAGACCGTCCATTGAAACACCGCCTGAACACACTTGTCAGTGAGGACAGCCAAGGTCACCTTAACATCTCGTCCTTCCCATTACTTGCAGTCACTGCAGTCACTGCAGTCACTGCAGTCACTGCAGTCACTGCCACGACCCGGTCCAGCTCTTGACGTTACTATCTTTAACCATGGCAATCTATGGCTGCAGCCGCATCCATTTGCTCAACGTACACGCTACCTCCTCGAAGACCTGCCTAGAACGGAGACATGCTGAAGGTGTGCAGAACATGCTCTAAGACTCTAAGACATGTCGCAATGGAATTGGGTGGCCTTGGTGACGTCGGGAAAGCCAAAAAATGTGGCGGGTGCAATTCGCCTCTCTCGCCACCATTCCTTCCAGATGCTGCACGGATCTCATGGACATTTCGTGACTGTTAGAGTTAGAGAGAGAGAGAGAGGTAGAACAAAGGCGTGCAACGTGTACGAAACACTAAACAAAGGTATCACAGGTCATGAATTGTTGTCAAGCTGTTTAGTTTCTTTCTGTGGTATGAGAAGAAGGCAAAGACTGTCAGCAACAGTTTTGTGCCTTTTGCGGCTGAACCCGTGACAAATCAAACCTGCGCGGGTCAGCTTAGAATTGTCGGGATCACAGCTGATCTTGGAAGGAAACAAAGCACAGCCCAGTAAAAAGACATTGCTCTCAGCCAGTGGTGTCTCAACCAACAGAATGGCTTTCTTCGCTTGTTGTTGTGTGCTTTTTCAGTTGTCTTTCTTTTGATCAGCGTAGACTAGCAAGGGAACTGCAAGACGGTCAAGTTGCATAATGGGGTACGATATTCTCCGAAACAAGAGCCGAAACACTCGCTTTTGAATTCAAGCCATGTTGCTACCCAAAAACAAAAGAAGACGCTTCAATGCCTGTGAACTCAAAACATGCAGGAGCCATACGTTCATTCTTCTTGTTTGGAGAGCCGATACTCCAAGTCAAAATGAACACGCGGCCAGGCGCAACTAACACGCAAAGGCATGGGTTAAGATGTTGTCTCAAAACAACAGCCATTGAAACTAGAACATGTTTTGCGAGAAAGGCACTCACTCAGCGAAACACTGTGAGAGTCGAGACCCTGTTTCGCAGGCAGATTTATATCGTCGATCTTGGAGGCGGTGGATGGGGGCCGATGTTCTTGAAATAGATCCGGACAAGACATAATGCAAACTTTATTTATCTTCAAAGTAATCATACGTGATTTTGTTGCTTGCTTCTTGAATCATAAGCCATCCAATCCCCTTTCAGGCAGTGAGTGGTGCGCTCAAGTGTTGGCTGCCGTGAATTCAAGCAAATGCCGTTTCACGTGTTTCTTGTCCGCGTTATAGGTTTTGTCGTATTTTCTTGTTGTGCACTAGGTAGTCTTCCTGGCTGGAGAGCCAATCTGACAAGACCTCAACTGCAACCAATTTGATAAGTGCGGTATGGACTAGTGCGATTTTGGTGGAAGTAATCTGTAGTATTCCCACTCTTGTTCGTGGCATCTGGTGTCGACTTGACACGTCTATCTGCAGGTTTGAAAGCGGTCAAACATCATTCAAGCAGCATCAGTTTCAACAGCTAGCGGGGCTGCCTATCGACCATCGGCCGTGGAATCCGGATGCGATGGTGCTGCAGCGACCAGTTCCGCCTGGTTGCAAATTGGCAATTGAAAAGCTGGAAGTGTGAAAAAAAACTGAAAAACAATGAAAAACATGTTGTTAATTCTGAAGAAACGAAACTCGGTCCTGGAGCGTGGGGTGTACCATCGACGAGCTCCATGGAATCCATTTCCTGCGAAGCTCTTCTGAAGAAGCGGTACACTGAACAGCGGCGCCATGGCAAGCCATGTAAGCCGTGCAGCAAACCTCGCTGCGAGTCAAAGCCTGAAGCGTGTTGACTGATCTTGCAAGTTGTTTGTTTCTATTGGCACCTCTCCACGGTGTTAACATCATGCGAGTGTTTCTTGGAAGTGTTGAACTCCGAATCCATTAATTCATCCTTTTACCTTCCATCATTTGTCAGTACAAACAATAGAAAGTGCTGGTTCTTCTTTTTGCTTTCCCCCACCTGTAAAACCCATTCAAAATGTCCAAATCCATGATGTTGTGCATATCTAAAACCGAAGGAATTGTGACCTCCTTTGGGATTCCTTAGTTCTTGATTTGCCGAAACATAAATGATGTACTTGACAACCCTGACTATATAAAACCCTGCCAAAAGAGGCTACAGTATCTGATTCTGCGGGCGCCGAAGAATGTACCTCATCTCAATTTTCACCTTGATGTAGCCTTGATGAAGTATTTGCGGGAAGACAACTCACCGTAGCATGTCAAAGGATCAGATCAGATGGAATCAGATGAAAAACTGACGTGTGAAGACGTGTAAGCAAGGCATTTTGATTTTGAAAGTCGCAAGAGGTCTGCCAACAGAAAGAGCCTACACACTTTATCTACTTTATTTAGTAGTGCACTGTAGTTGTGCTTCCTGTGACTGCGCATTCCTAGGATTTCTTCATGAACCTGTGTTGATTCACAGCAAGAGTTCTTTGCAACATTTTGCAACCGTGTCATTCTCTTCTCGCCTTGCGTCAGAAGGATGTTGAATGGGTTGAATGATAGTCTCGTGTTTTTATTTTGGTTGAAAACAGCAATAGACAAATCACATGAAGGCTCAGAATATCACATAATTCATTCAACTGTGAATGGTGAAACAGTTCAGGTACCAACTGCAGCCAGTCTGGACTTTGGATTCCAAGTCAATTGATCCTAGTTGTGCTAGCTGCATACTCTTGTTTCAATGAAAATACAATTCCCTAGGAGTGACATGCCCGGATACAGTCGATACCTGCGGAAGTTCTGTGGTCTAAAAGAGGCTGTCCGGCGGAGAGCCTGCGTCTCTTGCCAACCCAGGCTCGTATATAGACATGTTCTATATCAGGTGTCGAAAAAAAACAGACGGACTTTTCTGAATATTGCAATATCTTCCAAGCAGGCAAAAAGACTCGGAGAGTATTGAAGGCTAAGTGCCAAGTCCTTTTAGAAGAGGCACATGTACTACATTTCAGATGCACAAGGAAGAACTTCGTTCATCCCTGGCATACTGCGGCATACTCCCTAAGGCTCTCTGTAAGCTCAGGCAAACATTCCTCGTGAGACAAGAATGCTCACCTTCCTGGCCGGGATGAACCAGCAAGTGTTGAGACTAACCGTGGAAAACCAATCAAAGCCAATCAAAAGCCGCAGAAAATATCAGAACTCTATGGAAATCTGTCAGAAAATCCCCCATGTATAGCCCGCTAGATGCTTTGCGGCCGACTTTATAGAGAATAGCCTGGTATAAACTGGAATGGCCACGTGTCTGGAGTCTATAAAGTGGAAAGCCAACATGTTTTGTCTATAAAGTCAAAATCCAACGTTTGTATAAAGTCGCCTGGCCGCGTAAAAACATAAAACTCGATGCAGGTTTTTGAGGGTGCTTGTGAACATGTCCCATGACTATAAAGTGAGATGCCGAACATCCAGATAGTAATACTTGTGCAGAACAGTGGCACTATAATGTGGATTTCCGGCTAAACAACGATCGTTGTAGTAGCGATGATTTTCTTAATCGCGACGATGGCAGCATCGACATGATTGTCTATAAAGTTGAGGGGCCACGTTCAAACCTTGGGGGAATATCATCGATCTCATCGATGGGGAACCCAAAAGACTTCGAATGACTTCGAAACCGAACGAAACCGACAGCCAGACAAATATCTATATCGAACTCGTTAACAGAATCTATGGTAAAACCAAATCTATGTTGGACTGGCCACTTTATACCCTCCCCCAACAGAGAATGTCTCTAACACGCTTTCCTTTGAAAGGGGTCCTTGGGGTGAAAGGGGTCCAAAATGGCTCCAATTTTGACACCTTTTTGGCGCGCGCGCGCGCGGCGCGCCCAGGACCCCATTCACCCTGAGGAATTTTTCAAGGGAAATCTTCTTCTCTATAAAGTGGCCAGTCCAGGTAAAACCCCTGAAAAAACAGAATCTATGTTGGACTAGCCACTTTATACCCCCTCCCCCAACAGAGAATGCCTCTATAAAGTGGCCAGTCCAGGTAAAACCCCTGAAAAAACAGAATCTATGTTGGACTGGCCACTTTATACCCCCTCCCCCAACAGAGAATGCCTCTATAAAGTGGCCAGTCCAAGTAAAACCCCTGAAAAAACAGAATCTATGTTGGACTGGCCACTTTATACCCCCTCCCCCAACAGAGAATGCCTCTATAAAGTGGCCAGTCCAGGTAAAACCCCTGAAAAAACAGAATCTATGTTGGACTGGCCACTTTATACCCCCTCCCCCAACAGAGAATGCCTCTATAAAGTGGCCAGTCCAGGTAAAACCCCTGAAAAACACATTTTTTGGAATGGCCACTTTATACCCCCTCCCCCAACAGAGAATGCCTCTATAAAGTGGCCAGTCCAGGTAAAACCCCTGAAAAAACACATTTTTACCTGGAATGGCCATTTTATACCCCCTCCCCCAACAGAGAATGCCTCTATAAAGTGGCCAGTCCAGGTAAAACCCCTGAAAAAACACATTTTTACCTGGAATGGCCACTTTATACCCCAGCCAGTGGGCTCCAGGACTTTGACCCGGAAACGGAAGGGCTGACAACAAGGTAAAGGGGGAAAACTACAACGGAGAGGTACAACGGGAAGGCTACCACAAGAAAATGAGACATGTCACGTTTATATACGTTTATTGTTTTCAATGTGTCATATAGATTGGCGATGATTGGTATATTGAATATGTTGTAGATGTATTTTGGAACATATGTATACCTATGATTCACACATCAATATAAATATATAAATATATATAAATCATAAACACATGCCAAACCAAAAACTTTTAGCTGAGTATTGTATTCCCAATCTGTTGGCAAATGTCCAGCCGATTCACCATGCGTGACCCAACAAGATTCAAACTATGGATTGTTTAATTTCGAAAAAAAATACTGGTTCTTGCAAACAATTTTATAGAGGATGGGCATGGACCGGCCAGTTTATACAGAGGGTGGGGCTGCCAGAAATGACGTGATCAAACCACTTTATAGAGCTGAACTTTCTTGCAAACCATTTTATAGAGGATGGGCATGTGGCCGTGGTTTTGGTCCATAGATGTCCATAGATTTTTAGGATGATTTTGGGAGATTGTCGTCATAGATATACGTAGATTCACCCAGTATTTTTTTTCAAAAGTAAACAATCCATAGTTTGAATCTTGTTGGGTCACGCATGGTGAATCGGCTGGACATTTGCCAACAGATTGGGAATACAATACTCAGCTAAAAGTTTTTGGCTTGGCATGTGTTTATGATTTATATATATTTAAATTGATGTGTGAATCATAGGTATACATATGTTCCAAATACATCTACAACATATTCAATATACCAATCATCGCCAATCTATATGACACATTGAAAACAATAAACGTATATAAACGTGACATGTCTCATTTTCTTGTGGTAGCCTTCCCGTTGTACCTCTCCGTTGTAGTACCTCTTCCCCCCTTTACCTTGTTGTCAGCCCTTCCGTTTCCGGGTCAAAGTCCTGGAGCCCACTGGCTGGGGTATAAAGTGGCCATTCCAGGTAAAAATGTGTTTTTTCAGGGGTTTTACCTGGACTGGCCACTTTATAGAGGCATTCTCTGTTGGGGGAGGGGGTATAAAGTGGCCAGTCCAACATAGATTCTGTTTTTTCAGGGGTTTTACCTGGACTGGCCACTTTATAGAGGCATTCTCTGTTGGGGGAGGGGGTATAAAGTGGCCAGTCCAACATAGATTCTGTTTTTTCAGGGGTTTTACCTGGACTGGCCACTTTATAGAGGCATTCTCTGTTGGGGGAGGGGGTATAAAGTGGCCAGTCCAACATAGATTCTGTTTTTTCAGGGGTTTTACCTGGACTGGCCACTTTATAGAGGCATTCTCTGTTGGGGGAGGGGGTATAAAGTGGCCAGTCCAACATAGATTCTGTTTTTTCAGGGGTTTTACCTGGACTGGCCACTTTATAGAGGCATTCTCTGTTTGGGGAGGGGGTATAAAGTGGCCAGTCCAACATAGATTCTGTTTTTTCAGGGGTTTTACCTGGACTGGCCACTTTATAGAGAAGAAGATTTCCCTTGAAAGGGGTCCTCAGGGTGAATGGGGTCCTGGGCAGCTCTATAAAGTGATTTGGGTGATGTATCTCATGACTCTATAAAATGCTCTGCCGCAATTTTCTTTCTATAAAGTGCCCTGGATGCAGCACAAATTCTTCTTCTTAAAGGGCAAGTTTCACTCTATAAAGTGCTTTGCCATGTATACAGCCCCAACAGAAAGATATTGGCCCGAAATCATTGGGGAGACATGTTTCTATAAAGTGGATGGTGTGACATATTATGGCCATTCTTTGAAGGGAACCAACGGTCTATAAAATGCATTGCCGCATATATTGAGTCGTTTCCTTGTGGGGAACCAGCCGGGTATAAACTGGAAAGCCAACGTTGCTATAAAGTCATCTTCCAGGTCCAAGGGCATGTTTCTCGCGCAAAACACGGCTTTATCCCCCATTGTCGGTATATAAAGTGGCGACCGGAAACCCACTTTATAAGCGCAAAGGATGTCCACTTTATAGTGAGCTATACATGGGGGATGTCAGAAACAGTTTTTTGACATTGGTGCTTCGGGCATTTGCCAGCAAACAGTCGAGGTTGACGTGCCCTTTGAAACTTGTTCAAGAAGCTGCTCCGCACCTAGGGTGGAGGACGATAAAACAGAAAACAACAGCTCCATTTGAGGATACCCTCTGCAAAATTGTGCAAGCTCGGACTATGCTTTGAGTCTGGGGAACGAGCTACCTCGTTTCCCATTCACTGCAACCACTGCGTCGCCAGCTTTTACCTGCAGGTGTCCGGCTGACTCACGTTTGCTTTTTGTCGGAGTGGAAAAAACTGGACACAACACCACAGTATAAAACAACAAGACCGCGACACGGAAACCATCAAGACGTGACCCACCCACCACCAATGAACAAGGACAGCCAGCACGAGGTGGTGGGGACACCGTCCCCACTACAAAATGGCTTCGAGAAAGGATTGCAAAAGCACGCGCAACAGCCAAACCTCACCACACCACTGCATGGAGCAACAGGACAAGAAGGAACGAAAAGGACTGACCGAGCGAAGTCCAAACCGGTCCCACGAGAGCTTGTGATGTCGAAAACTTAAATGTCTCAGTTCAAGACAGTACCATGGTTGGTGTTGGCTTTCTGATGGACTGTTGAGTCTGGACGAATAGACAGCGGACAAACAGCAAAATGCGATAAAACGGCGCTTTCAAATTCAATACAACAAATAAATGACTATGTCGGATGCGACGGAACATTTCTCATCTCGCCTGCCCCTCTGTGGGCTGAGTCTTGTTCCACTCGTTCACGAGGCCATCTTTTACTTTCCACACCTGCCAATTTGACACTGAAAACAACTCTTGCCATAGACTGCTGCAATGCCCTAAGGTGTCACCACTGCTGCCATGCCGTAAGGTGTCACCACGCAGGTCGGGAGAAGAGGGAGGTCATTAAACAGCAGTTTTAAAGGGTTCATAAATCCCCCATGACCTTTTATTTATATATATATATACATATATATATATATACATATACATATACATACACATACACATACATATACATACATTATATATACATATATGGCCTCTAAATCCTTCAGAATGGGGTCCTCAGATCAGAGACAGAAAGTCAACTCATAAGTTGCTAATAACAGCTCTAAACTACTCTTTGAGGTAGTGCTCCAAAGACCTTAGAACCGATAAGAGCATGACATGCACAGTACCTGCTGGCTTCCAGAGTTTTGGGTAACCCGCAGATATTCTGGTTTCTGTCCAAAGCGCCGTTCAAGATGAGGAAGTGAAATACACAGGTGTCACACCCACTTGCTACCGGGTTCGAACCCGGTATGACATCAGAGTCGCCCCTCCCAAACACAAGAATCACACCTTCAAGACCTTCCCACCAACGACGCTGATGTCCAAACCTTCAGGAGTCAAATACTGCACTCTATGTGTGTCTGTGTGTATACATGTACGTACTGCATATTAAATATTGGATACATTGGGTGTGTATGCATGTTATACAGTAATGTGTATGTGTACTTATTTGAATCGGTAAATATCGGTATACATCGGTGTATGTCCTTGTATGCGTGTGGCTAAGGCTAAGGGATGCTAAGGGTTCATTTCAGGCATTCGTTGTTTGAAGATGTGAATATTCACCAAACATAACAGCAATGATTCAAGAAAGTGTACCATTAAAAGAAAGACAAACACACGGCGTGTATGTTTGTATATGTGATCAGGATTGTTCTATCTGGAATCGGAAATGATTTGCGAAACAACACGTTACTCCAGCGAAGTTTTCGCGAACTCCGAGTTTGTCTTCCACGGGACCCATCATGAAGACAGGGCTCAGTTACTATCTGCCACTTTGTCATAAATTTCATGATAGCAGTGTGCACATGTACCATCACACAATCCCTTACCATGACACGCTATTGCTTATTGACATATTGATGATATTAATATTTTATTGGTTTCTGATCGTTTTTCACATTCACTTGCTCCTTTGCGTAATATTTGTGGATCTTTCGGAAAAATGTCCCTATAGGTTTCATTGATCTAATGATGGTTCATGATATCTAGTTTTGCAAAGCGTTTGCGCATAAAAATGTTGCTGTCGAAAACTCGGAAAAGCAAAAAAAATGCGAGGGATAGAAAAATGATATGGACTGTCATCGCAACTGCAAACTCCTTACAAAGACCTATAATATGAGAAGGGAACTCCTTGAGCCCCTGTAGTTTCAATACAAAACAGTGGTTGTTCGCAAAATCCGCCCTCGCCAAAGGTGCCGAGGCGTGTTAGTTTAGCAGCGAGTGATACGGACAGATCTATCAGACTGGTATACAGCTTCAGCAAGGGGAGGGGAGGGTATGAGGGAACCTTAGGTCCTATGTGTCGAAGCACGGTGCTGGGCTAGAATCAGTATATTGTATATAGTTTTGGATCTTTTAATTGTTTTAATTGTTCCTTGGGTTTTTGCATTTTTTCTCCAAAATCTTAATTTTCCTTGGGAATAATTAAAAAAACTAAAAGATCCGAAACTAGAATTCCAACAATAAACCTTAGGAAATAATTTTGAAAAAATACAAATAAATAAAAAACCATGGGTTTTTCAATTTTTCAATTTTGATTGTTTTAATTCATAATGGAAGATCCCGTAGCCAGAAGTTGGAATCTATTATTTGTTTATTTTTAATTTTTTAATTTGTTTTGTATTATTTAAAAATTCAAAAATTGAAAAAGTTGAAAAACCAATGTTTTGAAATATATATATATATTTCCTAGGTTATTTTGAGGCTTTGGAATTCTAATTTTGGATCCTTTATTTTCTATAAATTATTCTTTGGGTTTTTGCAATTTTTCTCCAAAATCTCAATTTTCCCTGGGAATAACTAAAAAAACTAAAAGATCCGAAGCTAGAATTCCAAAATTTCAAAAAAAACTAAGAAATAATTTTAAAAAAACAAAAAAAAACATTGGTTTTTCATTTTTTTAATTTTTGATTTTTTTATTTCATAATGGAAGATCCCGTAGCCAGAAGTTGGAATCTATTTTGTTCTTATTTTTTAATGGTTTAAATTAAAAAACAATTGTTGGAAAAGTTGAAAAACCCATCCCATTGGTTTTTTATGCGTTTTATTCTTAATTATTTCCTGGTGGTTTTTGAGATTTTGGAATTCTAGTTTTGGATTTTTTAATTGTTTTGATTATTCCTTGGTTTTTGCAACTTTTCTCCAGAATCTCAATTTTCCCTAGGAATAATTTCAAAAATTATATAAAAGATCCAAAGCTAGAAATCCAAAGCCTCAAAAAACCAGGAAAGAAGTTTTAAAAATAAAAATAAAAATAAAACATGTGTTTTTCATTTTTCAATTTTTGAACTATTTAAAAAAAATAATAATAATCAAAAAATAATAATAGATTCCAACTTCTGGCTACGGTATATTCCATTATGAGTTCAAAAATTCATTTTTTTAAAGTTGAAAAACCATGTTTTTTATTTTATTTTTTTATTTCCTATGGTTTTTTGAGATTTTGGAATTCTAGTTTTGGATCTTCTAATCTTTTAAATTATTCTAGGGAAAATTGAGATTTTAGAGAAAAGTTGCAAAAACCCAAGGAATAATTTTCAAAAAATAAAAGATCCAAAGCTAGAATTCCAAAGCCTCAAAAACCCGAGGAAATAATTTCAAAAAATAAAATAAACATTGGTGTTTTCAATTTTTTCAATTTTCGATTTCGAAAAATAAAAATAAAAACAAAATAAAATAAAAATGAAAAAAACCTCTGGCTATGGGATCTTCCACACTTTTTCATCCGTGTGGGTAGGCGTGGGTCAAAATGAGAAATGGTTTTGGAAGTATTTTTTTGTAGCAGGCGCAATGTTTGGTGAACTTGGATGACGTTTTGAAAGGGTGAAAATCGCGTTTTGTGAAACCGTTGTCGAATTTGATTTGGAACATGATGATGATTCCGTGTGGCAGGCGCAGGACTTCGGATGCCTCGGGCTTTACGTGGCAGGCGCAATACGTTGTAGACCTCGACGAAAGTGGCTGAGACCTGGGTAAAACGTCGTTTTTGACCTTTTCAATACTCATGTTTCGTTGCACGTGCAATGTTTTGTGAAAATCTAACATGTGCTCGCGCAACCCTATCGTCACTTTGTGCGTGTCGGATCGCTCTCGTTCTGGCGCGGTGCTCATTTTGAAATCGCTTGCGTAACCCTCTCGTCACTTTGGGCCTGTCATTTTGAAATCGCTCGCGCAACCCTCTCGTCACTTTGGGCCTGCAGATCGCTCTCGTTGTGGCGCGGTGCTCATTTTGAAATCGCTTGTGCCACCCTCTTGTCGCTTTGGGCGTGTCAGATCGTTCTCGTTGTGGCATGGTGCTCATTTTGAGATGGCTCGCGCAACCTTCTCGGCACTTTGGGCGTGTCAGATCGCTCTCGTTGCGGCGCGGTGCTCAGGTTTTTTATAGAGAGCTTGCGCAGAGATCTTGTACAGAGAGCTCTTTTGAGATCTTGTACGGAGATCTTGCCAAGAGGTCTCTTAAGTCTCTTGCATAGATCTTGCCAACACAGCTCTTACAGAGAGCTTGTACAGAGATCTCTTCAAGAGTCTTGCCAAGAGACCTCTTCTTAGAGATCTTGTTCAGGGATCTTGCCTGGACACCTCTTGTCGGGATCTTGTACAGAGACATTGCATAGAGATCTGTGGCAGAGATCTTGCTAAGAGGTCTCTTACACAAATCTTGCCAAGAGAGTTCTTAGAGAGAGCTTGTACAAGAGATTTCATAAAGAGATCTTCAGAGACGTTGCATAGAGATCTCTTGAGATCTTGCCAGGAGGCCGCTTACAGAGATCTTGCCAAGAGAGCTCTTAGAGACAGCTTCTAATTCTACAGAGATCTCACTAACAGATCTTGCCAAAGATCTTGCACAGAGATCTTGCCAGGACACCTCTTATGGAGATCTTGCGCAGAGACATTGCGCAGTGGCATAGAGATCTGTCGCAGAAATCTTGCCAAGAGGTCTCTTACATAAATCTTGTCAAGAGCGCTCTTGTAGAGAGCTTGTACAGAGATCTCTTCAAGAGAACCTGCCAAGAGACCTCTCATAGGGAGCTTGTACAGAGATCTTGCCAAGAGACCTCTTTTAGAGATCTGTAAAGAAGTCTTGTCAAGAGGTATCTTACAGAGATCTTGCCAACAGAGCTTTTACAGAGATCTTGTACAGAGATCTTGCCAGGAGACCTCCTATAGAGATCTTGTCCAGAGACCTGATGAAGGGAGCAGAGATCTTGCTCAGAGAGCTTGAACAGAGATCTTGCTTTGAGATCCCTTGCAGGGATCTTCTGTGGAAATCTCTTGTCACACCTTGTACAGATAGCCTTACCCAGGGATCTCACACAGCAGCTTCTACAGAGAACCTGTCAAGGAGATCTTGCGCGCGATCTTCTACAGAGATCTTCACAAAGAATCTAACCTGGTACTGTATCTCTTCCAACAGAGACCACCTTGAATGAACACCATGCTTTCACTACTAGGGTCGCTCTTGTCCTGCTAGCTTGCAGCCACTGGTGATTTTGGGTCCTTTCCACCTTTCCCTTTAGAATCCCAACTACACACTGTTTGGGGTCTCTTGCCGGGACAATTTTGCTATGTTTTTTTGCAGTAAGTTCTTTTGTGCTCCCCTAAATGATCCTAAATAATCAAGTTGGGAAGAATCATAGGTGCACGTTCTGGTGCCTGGAATTTTCTTCGAAAACAAACTCTCTGATTGCCGTTTCTTGAACACAGGAAAACTTGAGAAACATACTCACTATCAATGCTATCTATTGACATGCAGTTTGGAAATGGAAGCTGTGAGCTTCTGTGTGTTATTTTTTGGTGGAAGAGCTGAAAATGGTCCGAAACACACAGAGTCACAGCGTCCCTTTCTGGAGAGATATGATATGCATAGACAATAGGAACGGTAAATATATAAATGTAAATAAAACTAAAATCAATTAAATAAATGCAAATGAATGTACACAATTGAATCTGTTGCATTCATGTGTTTTAGCAGTCAATCTCTGGACGTCTTTGGCTAGAAGACTCTAATGTTGAGGCAAAGCCTCAGTGGACTCTTGAGAGAGTACTTGGGAGCTGACCAATTCTAGGGTCGCCAGCAGTCTTCTCAATGACCACCTTTGTGGTGACAATGACACCAATGATTACGATGACAGTGATGGTGAATTAGGTTTGAGACTGAGGATTTAAGCAACACTAGGTACCAAGGGACTTAGAATGACTTTGAACCGCATAACATGTACGGCAAGTTTGAATCGTATGGCCTCGAATTCTCTGTCATTACGAGGACTCGCCTTAGGGCAGTGCATCTTCAGCGCAGTGCTATGGAAGCACAAACCAAAGGCACAGGGACTGAGAGGCAGACCATAGTCACATTCTCTCCAAATTTTGCCTTCCATTTCCAGACTTCGCATAATAATGCAGAATTCAGAGTTTTTTGAATGCATTTCAATAGATTTGAATAAGTCCATACTGCGCCGCGCCCAGCTGTGCACGGCTGTGCCAGCTGTGCGCCTCATCAGGTGCAGAAGGCACAGCAAGTTTCGGCTTGTCATCCAATTGGTCGATCGCAGAGCCTACCGCCTGAGGGCAACGGTGTGCCAAGCATCCAACAGATCCAACAAGTCATCAGCCTCTGACCACCCTTGACCTGCCAATTATCCAATTACTCAGTTGGAGTTGCCATGAGCCTCGACTGTTTGGCCCTGATCGTCGGTGCAGCATCCACACCTTCGGTCAAAGGTAGTTTGCTTTACATGACTCTCGTTTGTGGATTGGCGGCATCAAGTGGATTGGATTTCGCTCTTGAAGCCAACTAGGATCTGGACATAAAAGCCATGAGACCTCGCGAAAAATGGTGTGGGTTAAATCAAAGAGTCAAAGTGTATCGAATCGAAGTCTTTGTGACTGTTCGTGTCACTTCGTTGGCAGAGACCCAAACCTGACGTATGAAAGGCGACTGCGAAGTCCAAGTCTGGCAGTTTTTGGAAGCTGCCGAACCCTTTCGAACCAGTCGCGGCTGAGACAGATGTACAATGATGTACAATAATGTACACAATTGATCAGAATTCTACGAGTATATCTACGGTCTGAGAAGAATTTCAAGACCGGGCGCGTCGCAGACAGCAGCTAGCGCACTTCAAGGCATACCGTACTACAGCCTTGTGAAGATCAACAGCACTGTTGCATTCAAGCCATGCATTTCAATCCGTTCAATTAGGTTTTGTTTGGTGTTGTTTAGAGTTGTGTGTAGGGTTGTTTCGTTTTGTTTGATGGTGTGGTGCTATGATACAGTCTCAGTCTACAATAAGGCAACAAGGCAAAAGGTCTCCAAATGGCAGGCTAGTCGCTCTTTTACGCGGCCTCCTTGTTGATGGCGCCAAAACGATGTCACTGTGTGAACCTATGTGACCTATCCCAACAGTTCCACCAACACAGAAGCACTGACTGGATTGGACACTTGAAAGTTCTGACAAGAAGACTTCAGATCAACGTGTATTCAGTGTATTCAGTGTATTAAGTGTATTCAGCGTATTCGGTCCAGCGGTTGGTGAGACGCAGTTATTACTTTTTACAAAGTGAGACTGCGGTTCGCTTGTTTGGCCCGGGACATGGACATCATGGACATCTTTACAGAGTTACAAATGAGATTCAAATGTTACAGGAATGAGCATCTTAACATATCTCTTAAATCATCTTAACGTATCTTGGCATATCTTGCACCAAATCAATCCAATTGCAACAGTGGAATCGAACGAGAAGCTGAAGTCCCGTGATGTTTACGGCCACTTGGCCTCAATGCCTCAAAAAAGCGCTGGCTGGATTTGGCCAGCTGCTAGCAGCCTAGCTTGTGAAACTACAGGCCCAGTGGAAAGCATTGACAAAGGGACCGAGTTGCATTTGGAAACAAAATTCTGCAGGGTATGCAGGGCATGCAGGGCATGCAGGGCATGCAGCAACCCTTGCCAGCAAAGTCAAAGGAAACTCAATGCAGCTTGTCATACTTCCCACCAGAGCGGAACGAGCTCATAAACTGCGAGCTGAGGCATCTCCAACAGGGACCTTGGGTCTCCCATGAAACTTGTTACCGACATCGTACAGACTTCATTCTCGGAGGTTTCATTCTACACTCTGCTTCACCTTGTACTGGTACGTAAAGGATGGAAAGAACCCTGCACTTGCAGGCAAGCCACTCGAGGTGCTGCCAATGGTGGCAAGTCAATGCCTGCCACATCCAGAGCAAAGCTTGAAGCATCTGCATCTACTCTCCAGGCCACGGTCTGACAGTCTGCACGATTCGAGGTGGACTGCTTCAAATCATGCCAGCGCGACGCCCAAGCGGAACCTGGGAGCTTTTGGACACGTTACATTGACGCAATTCTTGCAGAAACTGCTGCTCAGAATCTTCGCGGGTTTTTGTCTGTCTAAACAGTCTAATTAAACAGTCTAAACATAGATCTCCGTTTGCTTGCGAGCCTTGGTAAAGCTCGGTGCATGGTCGAGGATATCATCCTGAAGCTGCAAAAGAAGCAATCCCAATGACATTGACAATGATTGATACAATGATACAATGATTGAATGATGCAATGATTGATCTGCATGAAGCACAAGGTCAAAGAGGCCGAGCTGTCCTCATCTCGATCGTAGTGCCAATGCGGATCTGAATCCTGAAAGCCGTGGCAAATTCTCAGGGAAATAGCAGCAATAGGGCGCTTCCCTGAAATCCATCGAAATCCAGTGCATGTTTCAGGTTCGTGAAACCGCGTGAAACCGCGTGAAACCGCGTGAAACCGCGTGAAACGCCTCATCGACATCGATATCATCTTCATCGTCTTCATGCCCTTCGTCCCATTGATTCAAATTTGGCTGCACTGACCTGGCACAGGGAAGCAAAGGAGAAAATAAGAGGTGTTAAACACGGAAGAAAATGCAGAGAACATTGAAAAATGTTGAAAAATGTTGAAAAATACATTGCAATACCTTGCATTAACATGTTGATCATGTTGAAAGCAAATGAACATCAGGTAAACACCAGGTGAACATTTGTAGCATCCCTGCCAAATCCTGCCAATTGATTTGCTTCGATTTGGTTCGTAGATTGATCTCAATGAGCCCAGGCCACGCTCTGGCAGCAAGCACGTTTGGCTCGAAAGGCCATGAGTCTACGCAATATGGATTGCAGTGTGAGCTCCCGACATCCCACCTGAGAAGCCAAGCTGTGCGGCCGATGCAAATGCAATTGTGCTTCAAGCGGTTTTAACTTGTTTCTACAAGTTGGTACAATCTGCATGGAAGTGTATGAATGATTGTTTACCAATCAAAACAAGCTGGGTTCAATTTTATGTCCTCTGTGATTCACTCTGTCATGTCAACACATGTGAACCGGTTGTGAGCTCTGACTACTCTCTCTTTGGATCTGTCGGCCGCACATCGGCTCTTCTTGAAGCTCGTCGTCTTCCAGAACAACCGGAGGAGGTGCAAGAAAGATCTCACCTTTCGAATGCAATATATATTATATACAGAGAAACTAGTGGAAGTATTTCCATGTAACATCACGCAACCCCAAAGTTACTCCACCCAACAATTTGGATGGCTCGCTTATCCTCCTAAGATTTGATATCTCATGCAAGATTGTATTGGGACTTGGTGATGTGCATAGCTGGCAGAACTGGCATAACTGGCATAGCTGGCATAGCTCCTTTCAGAATTGTCATGGACTGGGCACAGAACCTGCCGGGTGACGCCTGGGGCACAGAACCGATCCGTTCAGGTCATGAAACACGCAGAGCATTCGGAGACGTTCGGAGACGTTCGGAGACGTGGTGCATTCACATCGATGTTGAAAAGCCAAGTCCGGTCGAAGGATATTCCGGATATTCCTTACGCATGGTCAATTCACCGGCCTTAAGATCTGTAGACCTTCTTGGGCAAGGACTTCGCCTAGCGCAGAAGGAAACTGTTCATCCCCAACAGCAGCCATCTGAATCAGAGCAGTGCCAGAGTGCCAGACTGCACATAATTTTGGCATAAATGAGCAGAGTCATTCTTGATTTTCATTTGAGTCATTTCACTTCGTTGAGGCTCAGACTTTGACGGAAGAAAGCACGTTGACGGCTGGCTATCACCGCCCACTGCTGCTCCTGCACCAAATACAACTACCAGCTGGTCAGCGTCGTCAATATCTTCAATAAGATTCAAAAAATGTATCAAATGCAGAAATGATATTCAGATGTTGCTTTGCAGATGTTCTTTCCTTAAGTCAATCTCGTGGTCCGGGCCAAGTCAAATCTCAGACAAAAGCACTCAAAAACTGCCTGCTGGCGAGCTTCTGCTAGTCGGCTAGAGAGATCCTTGACCTGTGCAAATGGAAAAAAGAGTTGACAACTTGAATCACTGCTTCTCTCACTCTACGTCTCATGTTCTCAAGTCTTAAGCATCTTAATCAACCATACAGTGCAACTTAACTTGTATGACTCCATATAACTCTAAATATATATAACTCTATATATACTCTATATATATACATATAACTCTGTAAGTCTATATATATATAACCTTATGCAGTACTGCCTACATCTTGAATGTATTGCTTTCGAAGTCTCTGGCTCTTTTATCTCTTCCAGCGAACAAGACAACCAGCTGTTCTTCAAGTGAGCCTCACCCTGGAGCCTCAAGATGGCTTCAGCCTGCACAAGCTCAGAACGCAGAGATCGCATGAGGTTTTGAGCTCTGCTGTCAAATCCTTTGTTCACCACGATTTTTTTTTGGCCTGTTCGTGAGGTGCTCTGGTATCATCTGCTAAGTATGCATGCAGCCTGCACGGAAAGAAAGCAGCAGCTCGACTCGCTCGACCAAACAATTTGTCATACCACACGCTCGAAGCTAACATGTCATTGCATGCTTTTGGTTTTCAGTACATGTGTTATGCAACTCAGCCACAAGGATTCAACCAGAAAAATAAAATAAGACCTAAAATTGAAAACGGCGCCGCCTGGCTGTGGCCTCATTCCAAGAAACGAATGCATCAACTGATTCCAAGGCTTCCCTCCACTTCACGGTGAACTGGGCATCCTGCAGCGCGTGCTTCAGCAGTCTGCTGCCAAAGCCTTACAGCGTCAGTCCACGCGATGCGGCCGAGTGAGGTCCAAAATCAGCATGGCAAAAGCCACCAAGTCAGCTAAGTCAGCTAGTGGCATATCATCTCATATCTGCATATTGTACACTAGTGTCCTTTCTACACTGCACACCATTACACTGGACACACACCCTCTTCAATCAATCAAACACGTTCAGTGTTCCTGAGAATTCCACTGCTGCCGCGTTTCTCGCAACTGTCGATGTAGCTCTGTTGTCTGTGCCTCAGAATGCAACAGAAGATCTTTGGGCGTGGTGAAAATCCTTTGCAGCAAGAAATCCATAGAAATTGGTAAGCAAAATGAACGTCGTTTCTTGGGGTGTCCTGTCTAAGAGAGGTTATGGTTAGTCCATGCTACACTTTCTGCTTAACCTGTTTGTTGAGCTGTAGGAGCTTGGAGCTCAGCCAAAATCCTTCCAAAAAGATTGCTGCCTTTGCCCATGGGGTGGGGAAAAAACTTGGCTCCAACACACCCATTGGGTTACTATATGTATATATATAATATTCTAGCAACAAGCTAATGATCAAATAACAATAACAATAATAATAATATCAACAACCCTCTAAAGCTCGAAGAACTTCATTTGCCAAGCTTAAGAGCAACAAGATGTTTAAACATGTTCGCTGCACACATCGCTGCAACCCTGACGTTGGGCCGCGTCTGACTTCAGGTGGCTATGAAGATAAAGTTGATGTTGCTTCCCCAATCATCCCCAATCAACATATTGTTCATAGGGGGTGGCGAATTTTGATCCCTTATGAAGATAAAGTTGATGAAATTACCCCAATCAACATATTGTTCATAGGGGGTGGCGAATTTTGATCCCTCATGGAGGAGATATAGTTGATGTTATTACCCCAGTCAACATATTGTTCAGAGGGAGTGGCGTAATTTGACCCCTCATGAAGATAAAGTTGATGTTATTACCCCAGTCAACCTATTGTTCAGAGCGGGTGGCGAATTTTAATGTGATGAAGATAAAGTTGATGAAATTACCCCAATCAACATATTGTTCATAGGGGGTGGCGAATTTTGATCCCTTATGAAGATAAAGTTGATGATATTACCCCAATCAACATATTGTTCATAGGGGGTGGCGAATTTTGATCCCTTATGAAGATAAAGTTGATGAAATTACCCCAATCAACATATTGTTCATAGGGGGTGGCGAATTTTGATCCCTTATGAAGATAAAGTTAATACTATTACCCCAATCAACATATTGTTCATAGGGGGTGGCGAATTTTGATCCCTTATGAAGATAAAGTTAATACTATTACCCCAATCAACATATTGTTTATAGGGGGTGCCGAATTTTGATCCCTTATGAAGATAAAGTTGATGTTATTACCCCAACCAACATATTGTTCATAGGGGGTGGCGAATTTTGATCCCTCATGGAGAAGATATAGTTGATGTTATTACCCCAGTCAACATATTGTTCAGAGGGAGTGGCGAAATTTGACCCCTCATGAAGATAAAGTTGATGTTATTACCCCAGTCAACCTATTGTTCAGAGCGGGTGGCGAATTTTAATGTGATGATGATCATGATGTGATGATGTGATGATGATGATGATGATGATGATGATGATGATGATGATGATGATGATGATGATGATGATGATGATGATGATGATGATGATGATGATGATGATGATGCTGGTGGTGCTGGTGCTGGTGGTGGCGGCGGCGGTGATGGTGGTGGCGGTGATGGTGATGGTCATGATCATGATCATGATCATGATCATGACGATTGTAAGTGTGGAGCAACGTCTGGGTTGGGGCGAACATGTTTCATGGGAAGATGTTTTCCAGTAACATTGTGCTTTGAAAAATGAAGACGCTTAACAGAGCCTTAACAGGGGTTGCGCGTGCTCCACGGGTCCGTTCCTGAGCTCATGGCATCTCTTTTGGACAAGACTCGCTGGAGTGTCAACAGCGAATTCCGCTGCGCTTCGTCCTGGATTCGGTGGAAGATTTATTGTATCCAGCACTGTCTCCAGCAACGCATCGGGCTGTATAGCAAGTCGCGTGTGCAAGTAGTGCCGTTCCAATCTTGGTATCCAGGTATTTGCAAGATGCGTATATGCCAAAAAAGGAACGCTTGCGAAATCTGATCTCAGGATATGATGTCCATTCAGTGTGCTTCCTCGTTCAAGGCATAGCACTTTTCAGGAGGGTCCGGAAAGCAAGACTGCCTCCGGCTTTGCTTCAATGGCACTGGCACTGCAGCTGAGTACTCGCATACCAAAGCAGTGTAAGGCTAAGATTGTCCAATATTCTTGTGTGTGTGTCATACATAAAGAGTCGATGCAATTAATAAAGCATATAAATCATATAAACATTAACGACATTTGCCAACTGCTGCCTTTCCAAGTTGTCCATTTTGTTTTACAAGAAATACTTATTTGTTTGGAAACGAACTGGTCCAGTCCAGGAAAACTTGCCCTGCTGCAAGTGAGTCTATGTCAGTCTATGTTCCAACCACGGTCGACCATTCTGACCATTCAAGCAACTCCGACTGAACGGATACCGGACAGAGACGGGTACGACACCACGATTTAAGCTTATAGATCCAAACCACGCTTAGAAACGGTTCAACCACGAAAAAAAAAAACGCTAGTTTTAAACCACGATTTGGTTTGTTTAGGCATCACGTATATTAACCAACTCTCTCTTGTAAACTTTTTTTGGGTTTCATTTGGTTCGTTTGAAGTTAAATTATGTGCATATTAATGCTTCTAGTTCGGAAAAGCAATTATATTATAATTCGATGATGTGGCATTCCATTTGTAAATTCTTTGATTTGGTAGTTTGTTTTTTTTCGAAAAGTTTTCTGAGCAATGGGATTTTCATCAGGCAAGAGCTCCCAGAAGGCTCCAAGAAGGGGGTTAAGGATGAAAATTGAAGTTTAGGGACAAAAATTTAAGTTTAAGGACGAAAATTTAAGTTTAAAGGACGAAATTTTAAGTTTAAGAACGAAAAGTTAAGTTTAAGGACAAAAAATCTAGTTTAAGGACGAAAATTTAAGTTTAAGGACAGAAATTTAAGTTTAAGGACGAAACTTTTGGTTTAAGGACGATGTTTTTAGTTTAAGGACGAAACTTTTAGTTTAAGGACAACAGACATTTTTAGTTTAAGGACGATTTTTTTAGATTAAGGACGAAAGTTTTAAACTCAAAATTTTGTCCTTAAACTTAAAATTTTGTCCTTAAATTCAGAATTTTATCCTTAAGCTTTAAACTACAAATGTCGCCCTTAAACTAAAAATTTCGCCCTTAAGCTAAAAAATTCGTCCTTAAACTAAAATGTTGTCATTGAACTAAAAATTTCGTCCTTAAACTTAAAAAGTTGTCCTTAAACTTAAAAATGTGTCCTTAATCTTAAAATGTTGTCCTTACACTTAAAATTGTGTCCTTCCTTAGAATCACAAACCCAGAATCACAGACCTAGTAACAAATCACAAACCCAGAATGACAGACCTAGAAAGAATCACAAACCTAGCAAGGAGAAATGCTCAGGAACATGCCTGCAATACAGTAAATAAATGCTGAAGGCATTTTTTTGTGATATACTAGACAAAACATATAGAAAACAATAAATCGTGGCCAAGGTGATTAAAAAAAGAACGTAGTATGGGTATAAGATTAATTCGAGGTACATGAAAGTCAAGTCATAGTAACAAGAATTAAATCGTGGTTGGGGCCCCATCTGGTCACATTCGACAATGCCTGCTGGTTGGCCCCAACCTGAGGTCTCTCCGGTGCACTCAGGAGAAGCGACCACGAGAACGAGGGATCGATATTATGTATCGATCTGTGTTTGGATGTGCGTTTGCCTGCTCTCATCCACACCGCTTCTCATCTAGCAATTCTATGATTCCAATGTGATTCCAATATGATTCCAATATGATTCCAATCTATGCAATGTATTCTGTACACTTCTGCAGTATCTGAGATATCTACTGCTTTGGTGGACCGTTGTCTCGGCATGGCTGGGACGCCTCACCGGGACAAAGCTGCGCTACCCGAGCTTCACTTGGACTCCGCCAGAGCCGCTACTCATAATCTGAAAAATGAAGAAAAGTGATCTCATCATTTCCACATTTTCTGACATTTCAATCGGTGCAATCGTTTCAATCGTTTCTCTGACATTTCCTTAAGATTTCTCTAACATGTTTTTTTACATTTGGCACCTCGGCTTTCAGTGGTTCCAGGTTTGCTGGAGGCACTGGAGGTGGCATGGGTTCCTGAACTCTCCAAAGTCCAGATGCTGCTGCATGCAGCTCATGCAGCTGCGCTCTGCCACACTTCTCTTAGAATCTTGATGATGATCCACAATGATCTACGATGATCCATGCAGAAGATTGCGTAAAGCTGAAAAAGAAAGGCAGGCGCACCCTTCCAGGTTTGTCAGGTGGAGCAACAAGTCCAGGAAGATCCTATCGGATTACAATACAGCACGTTCTCTATCTGCATCCAATCCATATCCCACAGATCTTGCAGGATATCACACAGCTCATCGCACGGCAGGTAAAGATAAAGGCAGATAAAGGCAGAAAGAAAGAAAGCTCCAGACTCCACACACATCAAAATGCAGGGAGCCTCTCCATCCCGCTCAGTACTGCCACTGCGATTGGATGAACTCGGAGTGCGCCTAAGCTAAGCAGCTCGGACCCGAGAACTGCCGAGAACATGCCATTGCCAAGATGGCAACAAAAGTCGAGAACATGGCAACGAGTTGTGCTCGACTTTTGCTGACCGACTTCAGCACTGGACGTGTCAACAGAGCCCTTCGAAGGCAATTGGCCGCGGCCCTCATCTGTGTCAACCTGCCAGCCAGTCCAATGTCTAATAATTCTAATGTGGATACAACATGATACAACACGCAAAAACAAGCACTCGCCTCTCTTGCTGGCATAGCTGACTCTCGCAAAGTAGGGGCAGCCTCATGGTTTCAACCCAGTGCATCCACTTAGAATTGTACCTCGCATGACATCCAAAGCACTGCAACGCCCCATGTGATGCCATGTGATGTGGGCCTTTTCTACGAGCTGTAACAGTGAATCCAGGCGATCTTCGAGCTCCTTGAAATAGAGAATTTTGTGCAAACTGCAGAGGTTTGCATCAAATCCAAGGATTCCGAGTCGTGCGAATTGCCAAAACCAACGCTATGTCCATCTATGTCCGCTATGTATTGACTAAGACTGGTCAGTTCCTGGACGCTGGAGCCTTTCCGCATCTGTGATTCGACGACCGTCCTAAGCATTTATGGGGTCCGTCTTTGACTGACAGAGTCTGGGGAATATGGCAAAATATGGCGGAATGTGGGGGAATATATGAGAACACGGACTGAGTATGACTGAGTATGAATATGGTATGTTTGTCACAAATATGAAATATGAAAATAGAATGACAACAAACATTCAAATTCTACACTCACTTATTTCAGGAAGCTCCTAGCAGCCGCACCATGCCACTTGATTTGGAGCAGGTGTCTTGGGGCAGCACCGGAACTTGTCGCAAATGCTCTCGATAAAAGCTGTCTGATCCTGCTACGTAGCAACAGCAACGCTCAGGACTTTGAAGGATTTGCATACAAAGCAGCAGCAGCAGGGAGAGACCAAGAGCAACTTGTACAAAGCAAATCGGCCTGGGCAGCAATCTCCCCTCTTTCTGGATCCTTCCAGCCTGTCAACTCATGGTCGTGAGACACCGTGAGACACACAAAAATTGGGGAAAGATGAAATGCACCGCATGGCCTGGCTCGACAGTTGTTGCACGTCGGAACCTTGAACACAAACGGGGTCACAGGACGTGCAGGGGTGTACACAGCATACACAAAGCATACACACAGCATACAAGAGCATACGGATTCTCAATATTTCTGAAATATTTCTCAATACTAGGTGCAATTTGTGCAATTGTACACTCTCCTTGGAGCCTGGCACTAACACATAGTGAATGCAGGCCGCAACGGCAACTGTCAAAACCTGCAAGTGATCAGTTTCCAAGACAGAAAACGGGAATGATCATCCTGTGCATGGCAGCCAAAAGCTGCAAACCATCAACCGGTTTTCAGCTACTCTTCATTGACTTTGTATATCGATATTCATTTGTATATCGATATTCATATAGAGTCATCATTGAATATTAAATATTATTGACATCTAATCTAATGACGTCAATTCATCATGTGCCCAAGGCAAGACCTGCAGAGCACGCCAAGGTGATCACTGTCACACAAAGGTGAAGTATGGTGAAACTCTCCAAAGTCTCAGAGTTTCTGAGAGTTCAATTCTCGCGCAAACTTGTCGGACGGTCCGAGCAATGCACCACACCAGTAAAGAAAGCGAGTACGTGAAGCTCATCAAACCCACAAGACCTGCGAAGGCAACGCGTCATGTCTTTGAGAATGGCTGTTAGACATTTGACAATCGGGCTAAGGATCGGGCATTCTGAAACCGTTTGGACAACACCACCTTGCTTTGAAAATAGCAGAATCTTTGACAGGACTTGGAAGCATCAGTGCGATACAGCTTATATATGCTTATATATGCTTATATAGCAAATGACAGCGTCGATCAGACACTTTGAGCTGATCCTTTCTGCACTGTCTGCACTTTCTGGGCTTTCGACGCAAAGATATGGGCAGAGGCCAGGAAGGCCCATGTCGGAGCTACACATCTAAACCATTTGGTCCAAAGCTGCAGGTTGCTGTGCAGTTGCACCTTCTGCCAGGACTGTGCAAACACGTGCAAACACGAGCCTCGCACCTCTCGAGACTCAATAAAGTAACATGAAGCAGCATGAAGCAGAGCATGAAGCAGATTGAAGTCTTTTTATGTCTTTTTGTCATCTTTTTTGGCATTTCTCGGAACAAAGTAGCAGCGAGGTTGGGCTAGGAATGATAATGAAAGCTTTGGAGAGCAAAAAGGACAGCCTCAGACAGCTGGGATCCATCTGCGCATTGGGATTTGACCCAGCATGGGGTACTTGAGCACATGAAGGATACATGAAGCACATTGAGTTCATGCAACACATCCTCACGGCAAAGAAGATGCGCATGTGACATAGACAAGATTGAGGATGACTTCGGCCAAGAAGCCAATGGTGAGAAAGATGCACACGCTGCAGACTTCAATCCTTCCAGCAAGGATGCTCCACTTGCAGTTGCATTGGCCGGAGCCTCCAGCGAACCGTCACTGAGAATAATCTGACCATTCTGACCTTGAACGCAAAAATCGTAAAATGTAAAAATTGTAAAAGAAGCTTCTGCATAGCAACACTCTGGTGATGCACCGACGCACTCATTCTCATCAGTCTTGTTCTGGGCTTCACTTGTTATAAAATGTTATAAAATGCAGAGCACTACAGAGCATAGAAGGCCTTCGTTTCACTCTCTGCATCATCAGATTCCTCATCCCCTCCACCTACAGGTTGAGATAGGTTGAGACACGATCCATAGAGACAGCAAGATTCAGGAAGAACAAGAACCTTTTTGCCCATCTGTCCATCATTGTCCATCCGTGTTGTCTCCTCGCATCCTATTGAAAAAGCACCTCTGTGTTTGCATCAGGTGGGATCTAAAGTTGATTTCTTTTTCGCGGACTCATAAAAACCATGATGCACCCCTCCTGCTTGCGGAAGGATTTGTGCAATGTGTAAGATCACCATGGGGAGGATTGCACCACTATGTCGCTCTATGATGATGTGCCTTAATTCGCTTTGTTGTTATGTCATATGTCGTCAATTTCATCTCATTTATTTTTCATTTATAGTTCTTTGCTCTTTGGACCTCACTAGACCACAAGCCTGGGTTGGACATCGTTGGTGGCTCTACATCCTCTCGCGACACTGCAGCCACCACGGCAACTACTTTTGCCGGTGCAGAAGCGCTATCTCCGGTGACCTCGAAAATCAATGCTGAGCTTGTGAGATCTGAGTTGATCTTGATGTTTTTGTAGAATGCCACCTAGGGGTCCCACGACAGATTGGCCATCTGCTGAAGTCTGATCGCCTCCGGTCAAGGAGAAATGCCGAAAATGCCAAGCCCAAGGTTCACTGCAATCTGACACTATCGACTTTCGTGCAAATTCAGTGCAACAGGCAAACAACTCTGTCACAGGTCTGACACAGGTCTGTGACACCTTGACCAGATGCTATTCCAGCTATTCCTGTTTCTGAAGTCGCGCTGAAATCCTGAGGGGTTCAGGCCACAACAGCAAGTCTGACACAATCCCGGTCTGAAGAGCACCGCTCTGGAACCACAAAACCACTCACAAGTCTGCAGCTGCATCCTTTTAGATTTAAGAAACTTTGCTCAGAAATTCACTTTTGTTGGTACACAATTACACAATTGGATCATGTGCGTGCGGAGCCCTCATTAAACTGAGAATACCCAAGCAGCAAGCATAACCAGTCGAGAAAAGAGATTATGATCGCAATGAGCATTTATGGATACATGGACTTTAACATCTCTTACTTAATTTACATGTGGAGAGATTTGTCTAAACCAGACAAGACTCGCAAAAAGGACTGGTATTCATGTTTGCTCACTGCTACAGTTGGTGCCCGATGCGTGTGCATCTAAGGGGTGGGTAGGGTCTCCTCCAAAAAATGTTTTGTGTTGTTTGTTTTCGTGCTTTGCAGCGACCGCAACTCACACCTTTGAGCTCCAGAAAATTGAAGGGGGAGCGGGGTTCAAGAAAGGATTTGTGTTTGCAATTTGGAGCCTCCAAACCCTCATTTGCCTTCCTGAGTTTGCTATTTTTTGCAGCCAATCCTTGAAGATGCCTTTGGGTAGTCTCTTAGTTTAGGGTTGCGGGAACGGCCTACAAGAACATGAATATGCTCCAAAGGACTGACAGAGAATGTGGCCGCTTTCTGGCTCGCTCCACACTGTCGTCTGGTCAAACACTAACCCTGAGCAAAAAAGCCATGTACTACAGACATCCAAAGACATCATAGAAATTCATGACCAGCAAAGCCGCTCTGAAAGCTGAGCAAAGGACCACTTTCTTGATAACACCTGTTGCCTCAGTGTTCCAAAGCAAGTCGGATTCCCTGAGCTTTCATGGCAAGTCATGGCATGGTTTCTTTAGGAACTTGGGCCGGAGTTGAGAAGGTCAACACCTACTCCTCTGCAGATTTCACTCGTGTTGTAGCAAGGTCAGCTACTGGATGCTAACCACAAGGATGCTTCCAGCGTTGTCATCATCACATCCAAGTCATCCAAGTACTTTACCATACCAAATTGTGCACCCAAAGAAAAACAAAAGACAAGATGTTTTGGCACCACCCGCACACACAACTGCATATCAATTTGCTGGAGAAGCGCCGAGAAGCTGAACAAGCAGCGACCAACAATTTCTCGTACCGAATTAGGAAAGCTGCCAAATTGATAGACACCCGTACACCGACTACAGGAGCTGGTCCAGCTGAGCTGGTCAAAATATTTCTATATCTCGATCGACTCTGAAGTCTGCGCAGATAAGGATAAGAAGTCGTCGAGTCTGGAGTCTAAAGGATGCAGCAAAAAGGAAGGCAGCGACTTTAATGCAGCCGGAACTCAGCTGTTGTTGTGGTGGTCGTCTGGACCACTGCCGATATTCGGCCCACTTTGACTGTCCTGTGGACTGTAGACACGTGACATTCTTGCTGTTGTTTTGACGTTTCTCAGATGTTCACTGCCAAAATTGTGATGCCTTGTACGCAAATGAACACCAATACAATAACAATATTGTCATAATAAATCAAACGATCAAGATCTGCAAAAGTAAACTGGGACTCTGGCAAATCAAGACCCTCGTCTACAATGCAATTTTGGACCTTCAAACTCATGATGGTCAGATCCTCACGGCACCAATTGCGCAGCGCTGCAATGCAACAAGTCAGAGCCTAAAGGCGTGCATAGTGCATGTGATGCAGCGTGTGTGGGTGGGTGGGTGGGTGGGTGGTGTTGGTGCCTGCCATTGCATTACAAAATCGCGTGTCTGACCCCGGCCAAAATATTCACATTGAATGTGAAACTACACTGCACAATGAACCCAAACAATCCTCTTTTTCCAACTTCTCCACGACGTCATCTCCAGTTGTTGTAGACGTCAAGGGAATGGTGATCACAAACCTTAAAGGACGTGAAATCTGCAAGATTTGGACGAGTTCCCTCTGTGATGTTCAATGCAAGAGCAATTCGCTCTTCGCTCTTCAGAGGACATTCACATGACGGTGCAGTGACAAGTCAAGCTACTCGCCAACATTCAAGCACAGAAGAAATGGAAAGCGGTTTTCCAGTCAGGTTCAATTCAGACTCAATTGAGGCCCGAACCAAGCTGATACTTCGTTCTCGAATGACTGTTCTTCATCAAGAGGTGCTAGAGTCGTGACCTTCACGGAGCACCACAGAGCTCTGAGAATCCACTAGAAGTCCGGAATCACCAAGTCACGCCACACTGAGTCACACAGTCACACATTCAAAAAACAAATCAAAGCCAATCAAAGCGCTAAACATGGTAAAACATGGTAAAACTGTAAAACTCTGCTCATCTTGGAATTTTGTCTGTTTCCTGAGTTTCCTGAGTTTCCTGAGTTTCCTGAGTTTCCTGAGTTTCCTGAGTTTCCTGAGTTTCCTGTCAGACCCTGTGCACGGGCCTCATGGGCCTCCGTATCAGACTGGAGAAGTGAATCGAGCGAGTCGATCCGTGACTGACGAGGGCGTTTCATCAGAGGGACCGAACAAGATGAACAAGCATAGGCAACCACAAACGGCGAGACAAATTTCCCATTCTTTTCTCAATTTCATACATATATGGAGGAGCATTGCAGCATGGCCATTCCGTTTCTTGCCTTATCACTCGGCACCACTGATACTCGGACACCTGGCTGATTCTGATACTTCCAACTACTGCAGGCCCTTGAGAGTTGCGTGATACGGATGGTGGACAAAGTAGACACGGTCAGATGGTCAGCACAAACAGGGCAGGATCGCTGTCATAGGAAACACCAGCAAGTTGGGAGATAGCTTGCTTCAAGCCCTGGCAACCATCGCAACTATGGCAATCCTTGCAAATACCTATGCATAGAAAATACTATAGTATCTAAAGAAAAAACAATATATACTAGTTCTATGGATTTTTATTTTTTCTATTTATGTCCATTCATTTTTATTTATGTCTATTCACGTCTATTTATTTCTAATATTTTCTAATGGCATAGCTTGCCCACATAAGATAGGCGAGGATAAAATATGTTTTGATATACGTGTGTTTGAACTTTCGGAGGATTCTCAAGATTCAAGATTGCCCAAAGAAATGTTTCCTAGAATTGTCATCTTGGAGCCTCTTTCAGGTACATCAGGTACTTTAGAGTCAGAACTTGCAGCACGATGTTCCAATGTACTAGTAAAACAAACATGCAAAAACAAAAAACAAGATTGACCGATTGACCTCATTGTTTTGGTCTGTAATTCTGTTTCAGGCTTGTGGCTTGAGAAACTCTGAATCAAGAAAAAATGTTTTTTTGAATGTGAACATTTAATGTGTTTTGTGGGTTTCCAGAGGACACTCAGCAGGGTACAGATCAGATCTCGTGTGTGTGTGTTTGATGCTTACATGCCCATGTCTGCTGTAAAGCACAACTTGTTGGGTGAAAATATCACCTGTGTTTCATTTCTCGCAACATAAAGACCTGGAAAACAATCCAATCCATTATTGGACATGTCACCAAAGTTACCAACAATCAAGAAAATAAACTATTGGAAACAAGCTTGGAGTTGCAATGTCTGTTTGTCGTTTTTCGTTGCCGGCTTGGTTTTGGAAAACAAATGACTTTTAGTATTTGATGTGCCATCATAGTCTTGGATGTTGGCATTTTTTGTGATCTTGGAAATGCTATATTTTGTGCATTTCCAACAGTGCGTATATATATATGTTTGGTGAATGCGGACGTTGTATGACTTTGTGATTTTGAATGTATCTTAGATACCTTGGAGTCTTGGAGGAAATTCATTGCTAAAGCATCTGTTCAAATCACAATCTGTCATAAATGGTAGGATATACATGCAAAGACGTCAATACATATACACGCATAGATGAAGATCCTAGATGTAGATTTCATATATATATATATATATCTATATATATATATACACGATTATATACATACTGGTACACAATTTCATAGATTACATGATGTTCATTCTGATGCTCATTCTACTCTTGTCTTTTTTTGCCCATTCACTGTACCATGCTGAACCAATATTTGTGGGACGTGTTGGCACAAGACATACTGAACCAAGCTCCGGCTGGAGCTCTTGCGCCTCTTCAGATCTATGATCAGCTGAAAATGAATTCGGATAGTCTGTGATCATTTCCAGAACCTTGCAGACAATCCGAATGGAGACGTTGCAGATGCGCCACTTGCAGACTTGAAACATCTCGAAGCATCTCGAAGCATCGTGAAACACTGAGCAGCAGGCCCCTGTCACTTTTGTACAGCTCTTGCAGAGGTCCAAGACTCCTGACTCCTCCTCCTCCTGAACCTGCGGAGTCGATAAAGGTAAGTCAGTCTGTCAATCTGACTTGAATTATGTGTTTTTCGTTGTTTTTTTCCTGCTGCAGCACATAAATCACATAAATCACATAATTTCTGCCTGGTATTCATCACCATCTGCCTTTGCAAGAATTTGGATCACCTGCACAGATTGCCGTGCAGACCCAAAGAGGGTTACATTCAAGCTCCAAAGGAATAAAATGCCACCTATACAATAGGCCTCATATGCACAAATGAATTTGAACCAGCCTTGCTGTCTGCATTTGGCAGCCCTACTCCGTCTAAAAAGAAGTTTTCTCTCACAGTTGCATCGTCAAGATCCTGCGCAAAATGCATCGAAAATTTGTATATAATTATTTCTGCCAAGAAAGAATGCTTCGAGTCCCCATTTTGCCCTTTCTTTCAAAATTCCCTGTTGAAAAAAAAAAACTAGTCAACGACCAGAGGACTGCAAAATGTTTTCCATCAAAGAGTTTGTCTTCTAGCCAATGGTCATCCTTTCCCGCTAGTCCTTTGCAACTGAGACTCTGGAGGAGCCAAACATATATATATATATATAATTATATATATACATATACATATAAATGCCTGTTTTTGTCTCAAAGCGTGAAAGGAAATGAAACTGGCAAGGGAGAGCAGTAGATTGGGAAAAGCCTAGGGAGAAACTTCCTTCGTTTCCTGTGAGCTGACTCTTCTAGTCTCTGCAACCTTCCAAGCAGTCCTGTGACATCATCGACGCAGCAATTCTGCGAGCTTCGGCAACTGCTGTCTCCCGTGCTGGCTGCACGGTGCCTACGAGACTGAACCTCACAACTACGAAATTGCAGGAGCGAATTCCAAATTTGAATGCTTGCTGACATTTGCCTGATTGAAGGCATCCATGTGCCTTTTGGGTAGAAGGAAAAGAAAGAGTTACAAGATTTCTGGATTTTGTTTTATCTCGGTCCAGGTGCTGCTTGTTGTGCACTTGTCTTCCCAGAAATCACGATTGCAAACTTTATCAAACTTTCATTTGGCTTACGACCTGCAACAAAACTGTCCATTCTGTCCTGTCGGTCCGTAGTAACACGCGCTCCTGCTAGGCCTGCTAGGCTACGAGGGTTGGATGCGAAAATGTGCATACCAATTCATGAATGCGAACTTGATGAGTTGCTGCATGGAGTCGCAATTCGGCTAAATCCTAGGACTGCGTTGGAGTGTTAAGGAAGCCGTGAAAAGAAAAGGAGTTTCGAAAGCGAGCAAAATTGAATCTATGCAACCCTAGAGATTGATGACCACACCTCAGAATTTCATTGTTTTCACAGCACATTCCTTGTTGTTTCTTGAAACACAATCAAGCCATCCATTAGTCTCCAAGAGAAGCTCAAGTGCTTGACAAGCTCGGAAAAAAAAAAAACTAACTGCAGAAAGGAAAGGGACCCAACTTGCAACTTGGCTGAGCAAGGGATCCAAGGATGAAATCCCGGCCCAGGAGCGAATGTTCACAACAAGAAACACGGCCCCGGACACAAACTCTAAGTTGAGAAGGCGGAAGAGGATGGTGAGTCAGTGTAGCCCGCTGCGGCAGGTTTTCGTGACCACTTCTGACAAATTGTCACCGCAGTCTCGCGGAACAACTGGTGAGCACCGCCAGCATGAACTGTGATTTTTGGAGAAAACGCGCCCATTCCAAACTGTAAGCATCTGTAAGCAAAGATCTACACCAGTGTCGATCCGCAGGATGGAGAAAAGTTAGAGCTGTAGAAATCAGCTCAGGGTGGAAAATTACATTTGATTCAAATCATTTGATTGATTCTTTTAGGAACCACTTTCCCAGATTTCGTTGATCGGCTGACTTGTCTGGAAAGATTGATGCCAGGTGCCCTTCTTGGCTGCACTAGTCATCTTGTCTGGTGTTCAATCCTGCTAAGTCATGTTATGTTGCAAGTGCCAACTGCTCAAATAATACAACAACTCACCCGAGTAAAATCATTCAACCTTTGAAGCTGTGATGCGGCTTCATGAACTAAGATATACATCATATCGCAAAAGTCTTAGACCTTTGTGTGTCAATGTAAATGTATCTGAGCACGGGACCAAGCATGCACCTCCGCCGAGCATCAATTCGTACCAAACGTTAGCAACAGGATAAAAATTGCAAAAAAATATTGCAAAATCATCCAAGCAGAGAACTGCTGACAAGAACGGTACAGATGTTGCAAGCCATGCCTCCCCTGTTGCGTTGCGAACTGAGTCACTGGGAATGGCAGCCTCTGCGATTAAGCTGTCTGAGTCATATATATGTCATATCCCAGCCGCTATCAAGTTGAGCATCACACGGACTGCTCTGTTCCGCTCTCAGTCCCAAAGTCCCTTTCATAGTGATAGACCTTGGGGAGGTCTCTCTCGTTTGCAAACGGGATCGCTACTGTCATTGATCGCTCACTGGCCTGGTCTGGAATCAAAGATGCGTGAACACCTGCACAATCTGGACAATCTGGACAATCTGCACATGTATGGACGTGTATGGACGTGTGAGCTTGGATCTCAGGCGGAATTGTTCTACATTAGTGTTCTACATTAGGACTCCAGAATCCTTTTGTAACTTTTGTAGTGTTGTTGGTTGTTCTGACGGTCTGACCAGGATAGCAGCAGCCTGGTTGTGCGATCCCAGAGAGTTCTGAAAGAAGCTTCTCAGTAGCCTGAAAGCAACGTGATACGAAAAGTGTTGTGCGGTTTTGCTTCCATAGAAAAAAGGCAAAGTGTGGTATCATGTAGTATCAAACCTATCAAAACTATCACGAAGTCAAATCTCGCCTCTTTTGCTTTTACATCTTCGGCAAACTTCAAAGGCTGCAGCACAACCATCTTCACAACCTGCCATGTCACAGTTGTCACACGTTGCTATCAACCAAAAGACCCAACTGTGAAGACGCCGCAAGCAAGACCCCTGTCAATCTTGTGGCATTCGGGTTATTTGATGCAGCACCTCAAGCAGAACAATGTGCACGGCTGACAAGTTTGAGTTTTGTCTGGCCCATGCCGGTCATGCTCATTGGCTTAAAAACCGAGCGCTCAGCTGTTGTTGGAGCTTGTATTAGTTGTATTACTCGTCTTGCTCTTGTTAAGCCCACTCCTGAGCAGTTCCCACATCGGGCATGGTTGGCCAGCACTACTTCAATTCCAAGCTTGCAAATTTCTTATTGCATGCTGAAATTAAGACTGTCACATCGCATTCCAATGGACGCTCAACTTCGAAATGTTCACAAGAACCGACACCCCTGCATCGCATTGCTGAAGAGATCCGAAAAAGGTGCATAGATACAGGAGCACAAAGCAGCAATTCAAGGCTCACAAGGCTCGCAATGTTTGGCTCACAACATGCTTGACCTGTCTTGACTTGTGTCGACTTGTCTTGACTTGTCTTTACTTGCCTACCCTTCGTAGTTTGCTACGCAGAATCTTCCCTGCTTCGTAAAGGTCCTTCCGGATCGGAATTGCAATGCACTCACAGCACTGGGCTGTCCTCTGTTTTCGAATATCCTTCCCAGTTGTTGATTTCGTGGTTCCTTCTCGTCATCTTGCTTCATTTCTCGCGTTTAAAACCCACCATTCCCTGTCCTTTGATGAGATGTGGTGGAGCACTGCAGTGATGTTTGTGGAATTTGGAATCAGCATACTAAACCTTGGAGGCAAAGGTGAAAGCAAAGGTGGTCAGAAGTTCTTGGCCAAATATGTCGAGACTACTCCAGGGGCTTGTCCCTGAGGTAGTGACCAATCGATGACATCCTGAGATTTCGAAACATCAGGCATCATAGAGACGTGGACGCCTGGCTCCAGACTGATGAGTTCGGTACAGCTCACAATTTTCTCAACTTCAGCGTTGGAAAGGTTTTGAGGGTTGGCTTTGTGTAACAAAATTTGCATGGCTTGCAATAAATGCTCACATCTACTTTCCAATTGATTTCCCCTTTTCACATTTGCCTTGATTGGATTTGCAGTGCAAACAGGCAGGAAAAACGTCGAACTGGCAGCTCAGCAAACTCAGCCAAGGCTTCCCGGCTGACCTATCACAGTTGCTGGTTGGTTCTGCTTGGTACATGATGGACGAAAGTGCACACAGATACCAAGCAAGTTAAATCTAAATCCAAGTATACTAAGTAATAACCATGCATGGAAGTGCATGATCTATGCCAGCTGCATGACCCAGCTTTTTGCCTGCTCCACTAAAGGAGTGGCGGCATAGGCAATTGGGTCTTCGGTTATGATGTGCATCGCCTCTGAGCCAGATGGTCCATGATGGTACTCAATGGTCCATGTCGTTCAAAAAAGATCTCAGTTCTCTCAGTTCTGAGCCGTTTGGACCAGTCCATTGAGTACCAGGCCCCTGTAATCTGGGTGGCTAGACCCTTGCGAAGCAGCTCTTCTGTTGTCACCTTGGGCTGTGCAGCGGGTTGGAACACGTCAATTTTGTCCGAGCGCACATTGATATACATTGTTTCTTAAGGTTCGATCGCCCCCTGGTTGTGACACCTATCTTTGGCACATCCACCTTTTGATTCCTAGTCAGATCAATCTTCCAAGCTGCACCAACTTAACCCTGTCTTTAGGACAGTTCATCCATCATCCTACTTTGGCAGTGCAAACAACAATATAGAGGCTCAACTGTCAGCCACCTTGTGATGGAATAGTCTATGACAGCTAAAGGAGCCAATGGTTATGCCTGATTCGCATAATAATTGTGTACCAAAGCTTGCATTCTTCCTTGCATCTGTAGTGCAACCCTGGGATTCAGACGCAATCTGTTCCATTGCATGGCCCAGTCTGCAAAGAGGGAACAATGTTTTTTGCCAAGGCTTCCGAAGTAAAGGGGCGCCAAAAATTGCTCGACAGAATTGCACCAGTTGCACCTGGTGTCTGGCACCCAGGCATGTCTGTCCACCATGTAGTGCTGGCGTGCTCACCAAGCGATAACGAATGGCCTCACAAACCGTCGCCCGTTGGGCCCGTTTCATTCCGGTAACCGTCGTTTCGTTGCTCTCAGTTGCTCTCTCAAGACAGTCTGGTATGGGGCGCACCGAGCCCTCTCCGCAAGGCTTGCTGCATTCTGACCTTGAGCAACACTGAAGCTGATCACCAAGAACACCCGCAAGCACCGTATGAAGACTGTATGAAGACTATTCAAGACATATGAAAATATTTACAAGTTGCCTTCAAGTTGATATGTTGCCAAGGCCCAGTCCAGTCTTCCCAGTCTCCAAAACCTAAATTCAGCTGCTGGATTTTTTTGCATCAACATTCCGAAAGTGAAACATCTCCTTATGCCATGAGGTAATTGCATCAAATTTCTTTGACCAGCACTTTTGGATACATGCCGTGTAATATATCTGTATCTATGCCAATCTGTTTCCATCTCTGTCTATCTTCTTGTCTGGACATACATTTGTGTACGCGCATGTGGGAAGCGACCTCCCCTCAAAAAGTACTCCCTCTAAGTTGAAGCTGAAACGGTTTCAGCAATACTTCGCACGAAACTAAACGGTTACAGTATTTGAACAAAGTTCGCAAACTTCGCAGGACCAATTAACAACAGCGTTTCACACAACAAAAGGGAAGTGCTCTCGTTGACGGCTCTGGGATCAGCCCAATGGACATCAAAAACTAAATCAGATTGAATACATGTGCTAAATAGCGCTAAATGAACCACATGTGATCTTGGCAGTCTCTCAGTAGTTTTGTTCAGCAAGACCATGCATGGTATCTGTTTGAGATACTCCAGGCACTTCTCTGCGGCCTTCCTATCTTTCTCACCCAGTTTCATTGTCATCAGCTTCTGGCTGCAGTGACAATATGTCTGACACCAAAACATTTCCATGTAGCGCCAGCGCTTTCATATTCAAGATAGTCAGCAATGAAAAACAGAATCCAAAGGGACAGGACAGAGACCCAGGGGAGCTTGAAAGTATAAGATAGAAGTGCCAGGAGAGAGGCAAACAGGTCAACTATATTATCTGCCATGTGCGATGTATATATATATATATATATTATCATAAATATATATATATATATATTATCATATGTATATATATTATGTATATTAAATGATATACTTATATCATATAGATATTATAAATATCTATATACATATTATAGTATTATTTATTGTATACATATATATAGAGAGAGAGAGATTTTATATATATATATATGCACATATATATATATATATATACTTATAAATATATATATATCATTATATTATATCATATTATATAATACTATATCATATTATACTATAGGATACTATACTATTCTATATATATACCACATTTTACTATATCTAATTGTATTGTATTATGTTTTAATTGTAATGTATGAAATCATTTTCTATTATATTATATTGTATTATATTATGTTATATTGTATTATATTATATTGTATTATACTATAGTATATTTTACTGTACTATATTAAAAAATTGTAGTATATCATATAATATTATATCATTTAATATTAAATTATATATTGTACTGTATTATATTTTATTATACTATATTATATTGTATTATATTTTATTGTACTGTACTATATCAAAGTATATTACAGTATATATAACATATCAAATAATATCATATAATATCATATAATATCATATAATATCATATAATATCATGTAATAAATTATATTATGTATATATATATATATCATATCATATTATATCATATTATATTATATTACATTATACTATATTCTGTTATGTTGTATTATATTTTATAATATTGTATTATATTATATTCTATTGTATTATATTATATTATACTATATTACATTATACTATATTACATTATATATTTTATTGTATTGTATTATATTATATTATAATATAGTATATTATATTAAATATTATATTCTAGTATATTGTATTATATTAGATATTATATTTTATTTTATTTTATTATATTATTCTATTTTTGTACTGTATTATATTGTATTATATTATATTAAATTATATTACATTATATTACATTATATTACATTACATTATATTATATTATATTTTATTATATTATATTATATTATATATTATATTACATATTAAATTATATTATAGATTATATTATATTATATTATATTATTTTATTTTATTTTGTATTATATTATATTGTATTATATAATATTATATATTATTATAGTTATTACATTATATTATATTATACTATATTATGTTATTTTATTTTATTTTATTTTATTTTAGTTTAGTTTATTTTTTGTATTATATTGTATTAAATTATATTAAATTATATTACATTATATTACATTATATTACATTATATTACATTATATTACATTACATTATATTATATTCTATTTTATTATATTATATTATATTATAGATTAGACTATATTATATTATATTATTGTTTTTTTATTTTTTGTATTTTATTATATTATATTATATATTATTATAATATATTACATTATATTATATTATATTATACTATATTATATTATATTATACTATATTATATTATATTATTTTATTTTATTTTTTGTATCATATTGTATTATATTATATTTATTATATTAAATTAAATTATATTATATTATATATTATATTATATTATTATAGTATATTAAATTATATTATATTATATTATATATTATATTATTATAGTATATTACATTTTATTATATTATACTATATTACATTATATTATAGTTTATATCCTATATTTTTTTAAATTATATTTTATAGGTATTAAAAATTTGCCATTTGCACTCGAGCAAAAAGACTGCAGTGTTGCTGAGTCAGTCACGGCAGTCTTGTGGGCATGGCGCTTTGGCACACTTTTTGACATCCCTTGTGGAGCCTCAGAGTGAAAATGATGGATCACATTGCTGCCACACAAAGGACAACTAGGGACAACGAGTGTCTACTAGTGACCACCAAGTCAAGTGCCCATGCAATCTTGTCCACCATGCGCAGCGGGGACAGATACATTCCGCAACCGTTCTGTGATTCCGATGCCGCAGGACTTTGTGCAAGCCTTCGCCGTGCCGATTCGTCTGAAGCCCGAAGACCCGAAGATCAATGGAAATCTTTGTAGATCGTAGAATGAAACTAGTTCAGAACGGCTCAGCTCAGGCCTTCCACTCTCCCCAGTCATCCCATACGCATTCAACAGGGCATGGGCTCTGACCACACCTTGGATTTCACATGTGTGTCATCTGGGGTAAGATCGTATCACCTCTTGACCAGTTGATTCGCTTTGATCCTTATCCAAACAGACTCTGCTTACTGGAAGCACAACGCAATGAGACTCTGAATCATGGAAACCTCCCCTACTTTGGCCCTACATGGAGAATGGAGACGGCAAATTTTGAAGCCAACAATGTAGCTACTCGATTCATAGAGAGAGGAGCTAAGTGCGATGCAGTGTTTTCCGCTCATCCTGTTCCAGGGCAAAATAAATTGAGTAGGGCCACAAACACACAAAAAAAGACTCCGATTCTCAAAGCTGTCAAACGTATGCATAATGCCAAGTGCCGCCAGTACAAAAAACTTCCAAAAGACTGTCCTGACCCGTGCACGGTTTACCACCGAGACTTTCTTTCACAGCCCTCTGGCGGGTGCTTGTTGCCTTGCGAGTCCATCAACTTTAATTCAAAGCCGTAACATTTGAAGGGATCAAATTGGATCAAACATGACCAAACGACCAAACATGACAAAACTCTCTATGTTTCTATGTCTTCTACAGCTGAGCCGGCAACCCACAGAGATACGTTGCTGCCACAAGAGATGCCTGCAGCTGGAAGATGCAAAAACTTCCCGTCGGGGGGATAACCGCGCCAGCGTTTTGAACGTTTTGAAAAAACATGTCGTTTTCGCCAAAGCGAAACTACTGATTCATTCCCCGAAATAGGCTTAAAATTCCCTGGGGGGTTGAAATGTTTTTTGATGATGTCCTGCAATTTACAGGAAATTTGTTCTTGAAATGGTGAGCGATGTTTTTCCCTCTCACATCGCCATGCGCTTCTTCAAGGAGCGACCAGTGACCTCCAAAAGGCTTTTGGTTTTGGAGTTCATCCAACGCCACTGCCACACCCTGATGCTTCGCATCAATTTTGGGTTCACATGGCGGTTGGTTCTGGTCGAGAGACTACATGGTATGGCCGACTTTGACAGTCTCGCCACATCGCATCGACCCCACCTGTGTGAATCAGAACATTTTGAGTGGTTGCAAGCTTCATGGCGCCAACCAAACTTGTGACTTAAAGATGGATAGCATGGTGCCCCATCGGTGATCAACATGGTTTTCTGGCCAGGGGACTGCCACAAGATGTTGCAGGAACCCTTGAGGCTAAATGAAGAAGATACATAAAACAAAGTGAAGAACAATTGACAACATGAAGCTCAGGGTCGACAGCTTTATATCTGTATCAACATCTATTTTACATAAATATCAACATCTGTTTTATATATGTACCTACTTCTGTCCCCATCCTACATTTATGATGCCAGCAAGGGGATACCCAAGACACGACGTTAACACCCGCCCAAACCCAGTGACGTGACGTAGCATGTGCATGTGACGCAAGTTAACATGAACGTCAAAACCCATCCCAACCCAGCTTCGTCATGTGCATGAGACGCACGTTCACATGAACGTTGACACCCTCCCCAACCCAGTGACGTGACGTAGCATGTGCATATGACGCAAGTTAACATGAATGAACGTTAACACCCCCCAACCCAGTAACGTGACGAAGCATGTGCATGAGACGCAAGTTAACATGAACGTTAAGACCTCCTCCTCCCAACCCGGTCAAAAATGTGTGTTTTCTCAAAAACGTGCACGACTACTGGCGCGGTTTTCCCCCCGCTGGCAAAAACTTGAAGAGAGAAATGCGAGGTCAAAAAATGAACCAACATGACACGAGACTGACACCAAGCTTAGATATGGTGGTTGATCTAAATTCTTTTATCTGGAAACCGCCATTCTTCAAGAAATGAATTTTTACTTTTGCAAAACTTTCCCGAACTCAATGTTTATCTTTCGCGGCACCCATGTGGGGCAACAATGCCTACTTTGAATTCCTTTGAAGTCTTAATAGTTAGCTGCCAAATGATCATAGATTACTTCATGGTAGCCTTGTAAACACGCAGGTAGCATAACATAATCCCTTCTCAGGACAGATGCTTGCTTATTGGGTATATATTTGATTGTGTGTAAAATGCTTACTGGGCCACCCCCTTCAAGATGCACTGTCACTTTCGCCCGCTCCTTCACGCAACTTTCGCAGAAAGTTGGCGAATATATCCCTAGAGCCTATAAGGTATATTATGTCTACAATGATGATTCATAATATCCAACTTTTGCGAAACTCTCACAAAAGCAAACTTTACTTTCGCGAACTCGAAAAATAACTTTAGCAAAGGTTCGAAACATACTATGAATGGTCTTCACAGTCAGAACTCTTTACAAGGAGTGCACACATAGAATATTATTGCATATGTTTGCATATGATCCTATGAATCTTGACATCTTCAGTCACTCTACCAGAGACGTTGAGGCAGCCACCGCACTCCGTCCATGAGCTCCAATCTTCCCACTGGCAGTCAACTGGACATCCCTCTTTGTAGCACGCGCTTTCCTTCCACAGCACAATACTCGAAAATTAAACACTCCTTGCATCGCATTGCAACATGTTGCCCAACATGTTGCAAAATGTTGCAGGCCTCTTCCAGTGCTTCAGTGCAAGGTTTCCCACCTTCTGCCTCAGCTTGAGCTAGACAGCTTGTGCAGCTTGCGCAGCTTGCCATTGAAGATGCTGCGTTCAAAGCCCCGTGCTGCTTTCGACACGACTTTGCGCTTGCGGACGCTGGTGCCATTTCCGCAGGACACAGAACCTAAGTAGGACTCCAAAGAGGAGACTTGAATACAATCGAAAGCTACATTACTACATTGGCATAACACTTTTCGTTCAAAGACTCGACTCTTCACCAGGAACAACTCTACCTGGCTCTAAAAACTAGTGTTTACCATCTCAACCATCTGTTGAGTTTAGCTGTGTCGTTGCAAGCTTCTTGCTTGAGTTCCTTCAACCGTTCGCGTGAAACTGAGTCATTAGCAAATGGTCCATGCACTCCAATCTCCTAGTTCGCAGTCCTGCCGGCAAATTTGGCCAAATGTTACTTCTTGCAGGATAGCATTTCAGCCTTTCAGCGTTTGCACTCCTGTGGGCAGGCCTGAGACGGGGAAACATCCAGAACATCTATGAACAAACACTGAGCAGCTCCTCAACATGACATGTCATGACAACAAATATATTGAAATATCATCAATTGACAAGCGCATTGCCATCTTTAGAAAATATATGAAAATATTGAAAGGCCAAGGTCCGCCTTCAGACTGCAAGCCTCTTCGTCTCTAGAGGCACCTTCGCACTGTCGTCCTGAGAATTACATGCTTGGGGTGCACCACGGGTGCACCTCTGCACATTTCACACAAATCAAAGAGTTGTGAGAAAAGACTGAAAAGACTTTGTGGAACTTAGGTCCCTGCCACCTCCAACTGGAGCTTCTCCTACAGACCTAGTTCTCCTGGGCACAACCATCTAGTGGAGAACAGAACGTCAAAGGAACAAGGGCAAACGCCGCAAATGACATCCGGAATAATCAGCCAGCAATACAGCTTGACTCCACCATCGCAGCTTGTGGAACACGCTCCCCAAGCGGTCCAGTCCTAGGAGTGTCTTGCAACAAAGTGCTCATGCTCGAGCTGGCTGGCTCACCCTGCCCTAGCTGGTATCAGGATCTATCCGAATCGATCTTCACAGTGCTGAGGCAGAAGCAGCCCATTTGCAGTCTCGACTGCAAGGTTGTGTCTTGCAATCCTTTCAGGCAAATGCTTTTCAGGTAGTGTCTTCGATGCAAGTCTGAAGTCTGGCCAAGGGATCTTGCTGGCCTCAATCTGAATACCCTCTGTAGGGTTGCATGGCCTAGTTCCATGATCTGCAAGAGCGAAAGGGGCAAAGGAGAGACTTAGATGTTTACGCAAGTGCAGATTCATACATGCTGAGGTCAAGGCTTGCCTAGAGAATTGTTCTGAATCTTTACCGGTTTACCTCGCTGACGAGTACCACCATCACAAGAGGCGGTACCTCAGCGGACTGTTTCAATGTGCATTGTGCGAAAGTGCTAGCCCATTTCACAATCTTTCAGCTGCTCAGTGCAGTGTGCAAGCAAATCGCACATCGCGCTGGCGGGTCTTAGGTCTGCACAACCACTCCAGTCATGCCACAAGCCCCATTGACAGTCTATGGGGCAGTCGAATTCATTGCAAATTTCGAGGTCCTGCACTGCTGTACTTGCAGAAACCTAAGCTTTAACTCAACATCTTTCCAAGTCTGCGAAAAGGACATAATTGCTCAATGATTGTCGCAAATAGCAGGTGTGCAGCCTTTTGACAAGCATCAGCTGTGTCACCCTCAACTGTACAGTTGTCTTTGCTTTGGTGACGCGCGATTCACGTGATATAGCTAGATCTCGTCAGGTCAGAAGTTCAAAGTGCACAAAGCAATGCCAAGTGTGCTGAACGGAATAGCTCTGTGTGCAGTTATCCCATCTTATCTCGGTGTCACGAATGACTTGGAGTCTCAGAATGCTGAGATTGGCGGAGCTGGCATCATCATCACCTCAGAGTTGGAAAGTCCTCCCTTGGGCCCCTTGCACCTTCCTTGCACCTTCCTTGCAATGCTTGCAAGCACTTGCAATGCTTGCAATGGGACCGAGCACCAGGCCGGCACCCACATGAAGCCACAATTTCGAGGAGTTTGAGGAGGTGTGGATTCCGGAGTTGCCGGCCAGAGCTGGCTCTCTGGAATATCCTGCAAGTCAATAGCTTTGAAGAATCCAGGGCGGCAAATCCAATGGAATACCGTGCACAGAAACTGCTCATGAAACATTGTGACACGTGCCTCCATATCCTCTTCATCCTTCAAACAGCAGACGCTTCACAAAGCGCTAAACTTGAACTGCAAAGTAAAGAAAGACATATCAGATCAAACACATCTCACATCCGGCTTTCCTGAGTATTGTTTGGAAAGCACGGACATGAGCGCGAGCGGAAAATTCCACCAAGATCCTGCATCAAGAGCGTTCATCCAAGATGTTCCTTTTCCAAAGAAACTTATGATCAATGTGCACTATCCAGGAATGGTCCCAACCAAATACCTTAGTGCATGTCATATCTGGGGACACAACTTCTGAGCTTCGGAGAGTGGCCAATATAGGCCAATAGGCAGGGAAAGACTGAAGGGAATCCGAAAGTCCTCATTGTCCCAGGGATCGAGCTCGAGATGCAAGTTGCCCGCTGCGTCATTTTGAGACAAAGAGCACTCCGCTTCACCAGCTTCGTCAGCTGACGGACACTGAGCTGATGCTGCAAGGGACTCAGCCACGCAAGTGTCATTCACGGAGTGACTCAAGTGTCGCGACTGACTCATGTCAGAGTCGCTTTCATCAGAAGGCTCTGGTGAAACCTGAGAAATATGAAAGAGATTGAACAAGATTGAAAGAGCAACTGAAAGAGCAACACAGTCAGAACACCTCAGAACACAGCCCTGTCAGTCTGAGCTTCAAACCGGCTTCACTTTGGGCACATGTTTTTTCTTCCTCTGTTTCTTGCCCTTCCTGGCTTGGACTGGTGCCAGAAAGGCTGGACAATGAAGAGGGCAAATATGTGCAAAATATTTGATTAATGTTTGAGTCTGTCTGTCCTCTTCTTGGACGCTATTTTGACAACATCATCGTCGCTGAACTGGGCAAGCCTCATGCTGTAGAAAGTGCCATCTGAGTGATCTTTTGCATGGCTGAATTGTTAATACCTCTTCCGTGCTGAAGTGTTGACAGTCCCTTGCGGTCCGTTACAGCCCGTTACAGTTCATTACAGTCATCGCGGATCATGTAACTCTCTGAGTTCTCAGCAGCTCTTCGATGTCTCGAGTATCCTGACACACCAGCACAGAATTTGAAATGGTTTGGGCCGGTTTGGGCCATTTTGGGCAGTTGCATCAACACAAGAGATTGATTCAACATGATTCAACATTATTCAACATGATTCGAAAAGATTCCACCCTCGAATTCTTAAGCAAAGCACCGTCTGTTGACACAATTCTGCCTGCTGCCAGCTGGACAAAGGGAGGTTGCTCTCTTTCTGCACAACCTTCCACTTCGACAAAAGACCGCAACAATGCTTACCTGCTCGTCGCTGGCAACGACTGACTTACATGAGCCAAATCTGATGGGAAGGCTAGTTGGTTTTCTCGTCAGCAGGACCACTCCACAAAGTCAGTATGTGCCTCCAATCTCAGAGTCGGTGGAGCGGGAGCCGCTCCGGCTGGCCTTTATGCCATGCACAAAATCTCATCAAAATGAGTGTACATGTGCATTAGATGCATTAGTATCTCCATCTATTTTTCTGTTTGTTTGTTTGTCTACCTGCCTTCCTGGTGGTTCGTCCGTCCATCTGCCTGCCTGTCTGTCTCTCTGCCTCTCTGTCTCTCTCTCTCTCATATATCTGTTGTCATCTACTATGTATATATATATACGTATTATTACATATATATATATATGTATTATTATATATATATGTATTATTATATATATATATGTATGTATTATTACATATATACGTATTATTGTATATATATATATATGTGTTTTATTATATATATATATAATATAAGTGTGTGTCTGCGTGCTGGTCTCGATCCATCCATCAATCCATCCATCTATCTGTTTGCGTGTGTTTGTCTGTTTGATTTTGTAGTGTGCATGTTTGGCTTTTGGGGGTATTGTCTGTTCCGGAATAAAGTAAACACTGCAAAGTATGGCATACCGATACAGCCCAGGTCCCCTGGGCTAAAACCGTCGGGAACTCTTGATTGCCATCTAAAGGACCTAGACTCTTCTCTGGTGGGGTATTTTAGTGACATTGTCGTTCTTTGCAGAACATGTGTTGTCATTCCTTTCTAAGTGAAACTCGTTTAGAAGCACACTTCTCATCTGCCCTGCTTTGAACATTTATGAGGGAAACCATCCAAGAGAGGCTGTGAAAGAAATAGTCTTGTGGCACAGTCACGAATGCCTGAAATCTGTAGGATGTTAGTGATTCAGACCCATGGCTGGAAAAGAGTTGCGAAAGCTCCTGCGAATTCACCTAACGCATGAATCCAAGAGTCACTTCATCAAACCTTCAAGAATCCAGACTTTGACTAAATCAAGTGTTGTTGCCATTCAAACTTGCCAGTGACATGTCTTATTTTTATTTTGCTTGAAGATCTGGGCGGCTCAAAATGAGCTATGCAGGAAGCGAACATGTAAGCAGAGCACACTCGCACACTGGCGGGCCTGGTTGCAGTCTGTAGGAATTCATTGAATGTAGACTCCTACAGACTGCGTGAAATTGCGCCAAGGAGCTGCCAGACGACTGATGAACTGATGGCAAATTACAAGGCTTCATGGCAGCTGTCCGACAGGATCGCAGGATAACCACTGAGCGCCACGTATCTGCATGCAAGACAAGCAAGAGAAGTCGAAACAGGGTTTCAATGGCGTTCTGTCTCAGGTTTCCAAGAAAAGAATTCCAGCCTGACATCCTCGGAACCACAGGTTGTGTAGATCACTCCTTGAACTGTACCCTCAGCAAATACGACGGACCATATATTCAACAGTTAAATTAAGCATATTCAAACAGCACAAATCTGTTTGAGAAAATGCTGTCATACATCAAGCATTGACCCCACATTGCGTCGGAGCTTGTAGGACCCTGCAGGACCTTGTAGGACCTGTAAGTGGTGGACAAGGTCAAGGGAACCAAGTCCCTTTTTGAGGAGGAAACGAAAGATCTCGCCCCTGCCTGCCAGGGCACTCAGGCTCAATTAGGACCAGATCGGTCCAGATTGCAAAGCAGAACTGCTGACAAGGCAAGAAGAATGCTAATTTTCACAATATTGCCAAGAAAACGAAACATGCTGACTGAGGATTTAGCAGGCGATCTTCAGGACAACGCTGGATTCCGGATGCATGACAATGTTTGAATTGAACTACGGCCTCTGCGGGCCAAAAAAGAACACTGTTTTAAGTTTTAAGCACAACGGCTCTCACTTTTCAGGTCAACGCCTAGTCTTTGAGCCACAACAGCGAAGGATCCAAGGCATTCAAATGCGTCGAGCAAAAAAAAATCTCAAGCAAAAAAATATGCAGCTTGCAGGGTAAAGGCTCCTCAGATGGTCCATCGCACCTTTCATGGATCAGCGGGAAAGGGAATGGTCGAACGGTCGAACGATTGCAAAAGAACGTAAAGATTCAATCCACAAGATCCACATCGCAAGTCAACACATGTCAACATATGTCAACATCGCAAGTCAACATGCCAGAAAGTGCTGGGTGCCCCCATTGCGTGGTTGGACAGCTATGGCACGTTTTCTGCCTTGGTTGAAGTCGAAAGCTGTGTGGCCACTTGTCACATTTCTCTCAATATAGTCAGGCTCGAGCTTTTCCATCCTTCACCACAGCTTTTGGAGCAATATGACCAAGGACTCCAATCATACCACCTGCAATTTCAAAAGAGATCTGATATCTTGTGATTAGTTGTAGGGTGACAAAACAGTTGTGAATCGGTCCGGCGTGAAGTGGTCTGACTATCTGACTTTTGAATTCCGTTCATAAACAGCAAACATCTTGCAGCACAGTTCGAAGCAGCCGTCCCCAGCCTACAATTTTGCTGCTCGCTCGTTGGGTCCAATGTAGTTTCTGCAGTGTCATCCTGAGAGCCAAGCACACACATCAGCAGCCAATTTTCAACCTGAAACTGAGGGACCAGCAAACTGCGGTGGAAGTGTGCTATTAAACACTTCCATGATGTCAGCAAAAGGTGCTGAGTTTTCCTGGCCATGCAAAAAGCAAGTTCACAAAGGAAGGTACCACTCTATCAACTCTTCCGGGTTCACTTTGTAAGACTTTCACCTTAGAATCATAAAATCGTAAATTTGTGACATGTTTACATGTACTACATAAATGTAGGGACATATTGTATACATATGCATGTATAAAATCTGTATATACAACACAAATAAATGTTTGATTCATTCATTAATCCATCTACTTGTATCTACAAAAAAATCTTTATTTGAATCTAGTATGATCCTGCATGTACATATATACACACCGTAACCTCTGTCTCCCGCTTTCCAATGCAGACAACGCCAAAGCTCTCAAATCAAAAGGAAAGGAAGTCGAACCTCCATTCGCTCTGTTCGCATGATTCTACGACCTTGTATAGCTTGGAGTCAAGAATGAAATATTTGGCATCTGATTCAAACATATTTTCCATTCAATCAAACCATCCTGTGAGCGGTTGAGCGCCCGACTGGGAGTTGTTCCTATGAAACCTGCTGCACCTCAATCGGCACAATGGCAGTCTGACACAGAATGGTAAAGAAAAAAACCGTTTCTCATGTTCCATTTCTCTTGTCTGTTGAAATGAGGGACTGCTTTGATTTTGTGAAGTAATGCAAACTCAAACTGAGGAAACAACCAATTGCTGCAGAAACCCGGCCCTGAAAACATGGAATCTCAAAATACTGCTATCGTCTCCATCAAAAGGTGCCCTAAAGAACCATTGAACCACTGCACAGCAGGAAGTCTGCGGAATCTGAACAGAATACCTGCAAGCAACAAATCTGGCATTTGTCTGCTGTCATGCAAATATGTTGGTCTTGCAAGAGCATTTGGAATTCCACTTAATTTATGTGTTGATGCGAAGCAGCGGCCACTCTTGTTTTCCTGCTGAGCCTAAGGCCTCAAAGTAATGTAAATTGGTATCCATGTTTATGGATGCAACTGCAAAATGGTTGGTGACACTTCTCGATTTGTGCGTCTGTCATCCTTTGCGTCTCTGACCGTTTCTCTCAACTGACATCCATTGCAAGCACAACTGAACACATGGATTCTGGAGGTATACACTGTTGGAAATCTTTTGCACTCCTCCTTTGTCTGGTGTAGCGCTAGTTCTCCAGACAACTCAATGCATGAACCTCCTCCATGAGTTCAGATAGGAGTCATACACCGTAGCCACATCTGGGTTGCCATGAAATCTGGCAAAGTCACGCATTTCAGTGAAGCGCTGATTGAGCATCCCAAGAAAGCGGTTACGGCGTTCTGTGTTGTAGAACCCATTCTGGTGGCTGAGATCCAGCAAGTCCATCATCATATGTTGAATGATGGAGGCATCACGGTATGATTCCCTGGCCAGTGCTGCATTCAACTGAGTCACAAGGTCATCCTGTAGATTCAGCATGCCTGTTGGGCTGCTGCTTGGTCCGTCTCCTGAACCTGAGGCTGTTGGTGGATCGTCGGCCTGGGAGTCTGACTCTGATTCCATAGCCTCATCTCCATCTGTGTTTTGGCCTTGTCCTCCACCAAACTGCTGGCGCACGCACCTCATGTAGTAGTCTGCACCCATTGTGTTGCGTGACACCAGGTTGGCACGTTCAGCACTATACATGCATCGCCTCTCATCAGGGGTCAAATCTGTCAACCTTGTAAATCCACCAAGCTCCACCAAGCCATGGTGAACAGACTCAGAGTAATCACTCACCATAGTGATCTGGCCCTCAACGTTGGCCACCCAACCTTCCAGTGCACTCAAGCTTTCCTGTTGACTGTTCAGTTTCTGCTCTTGGTTGCCATAGCATCGATCTCCATCAGCCAATTGGTATGAATGGTTGGAGAGTTCCTCACGCACATCTTTGGCAAACTTCCATGCTTTGTAAACGAAACCAGTCCATAACAGAAAAAGCACTGCCATCCAGAAGAAGACCCAAAAGTGGCCATCATCGTTGGATTGTACCACCATGTCTGCACTGCATTGCAAATCGTCTCCTGGGATTCCAGCACCTGCAACTGAAAGGGGCTCAAGGCCTAGCACCATAATGACTCGGGCCACCGCCTTTGCCAATTTGCTGATTTGTGGTCCACCTGTGTGACGCAAACTTTGTTGTTCAAACTCTTCTTGTCCAACTCGAAATTCACCATTGCCGCTATGTACTCCCACTTCATGGAGTAGAAGCTGCATGCGCTGTTTGGACAAAGGTTTTGTTCCAATGTCAGCAACATTCCAAGTTGTTGAAATCTGTGATATGTCCACGAATGCCTGTCTCACATGATCTTGTATCCACAGAATCTTTCCAGAAACATGCTTTGCTTTGCCTGTCCCTTGACGACTGATCAGCTGACGCGCTGATGAAGAGTCTGTCAGCAAAATGTGTTGGATCTTGGCACCAATCACAAACTCAAAGCACCTTCGAATGTAGATGCCATCGCTCAATGTTGACACAAGGGCATGGAGTTCTGCTTCACACGAACTCAATGACACCACACGTTGTGTGCGACTTGAACCGAACATGTATTGGCCGTTCATCACATGAAGGCCGCAGCTTGTAGATCTCCTGTGGCTTTTGTTGCCACCCCAATCACTGTCTGCATGTGACTCGAGAATCCAAGTCTTCTCCTCTGATGTTTTGCAACGTCCATGGCCTGGCACAGGCATCTCCAGATCGAACAACGCAAAAATCACCTGTACCCTTCAAATAGCCAATGAGTTTCCTCAAACGCTGAAGAGAAACAGCTGTAGGTGAAGACATCTTTTGGGAAAGCTCCTTGACAACATACATGATGTCAGGACGATCACGTGCCAAATATAGGCACATGCCTACCACCGATCTGTAGTGAAAGGATTCTTCTGCTGAAAGTGGTTGTGAAAGATCTTCAAGCTGAATGCTGTTGTCACATGGCACCATCTGAAAACGTACCTTTCCAAACCATTGTTCGAAGGATTGCACTAGCTTATCCACGCTAGTTCCAGGGACCAAAGCAAGACCATTTGGAATTCTCACCAGCTTACGCTTGAGAAAGCTGATGGAACTGCCAATGCCTTCAAGCTGAGATGCATTGACTGTGTAGCGCTCTTTGAGTTTGGGCAAAAACGTCTCTTTCCAGTATTTGCTGCTTCCAAGAAACATCACATCGTCCACATGGATCATCAAGGCACATTTGGAATTCTTGCACAAGCAAGGCTGTTCTGCACTCCATTCCATTTGCAATTCCTTTGAAAGAAAATCGTGAAAATGCCAAAACCAGTTCTTTGCGCCCAATCTTTGCCCTGGTAAGTTCTTGAGCAGGACAAAGTTCCCTGTTGGGAGAACAACTCGTTGTGGTTCCTGTTGGTCCACCATCAGAAAAGCATCTTTGATGTCGACCACACCAAGTGTACATGGATCTCCACTTGGTAGGCCTTCAGAGTTCTCCTCCTCAGCTAGGCGTCCAAGATAGACAACTGGAAGGACATTCATTGTGTGACTTGATGTCGCTGGAGAGAAGGTGTCTGACCTCTTCTCCCATGCAAACTCACGAGCAACCAGGCGTGAGCGCCTGAGCCACTTCTTCCCTTGCTCAAAGGGTTTCAAGCGCCAATCATGGACATGTTTGGTTGTCAGCTTGGAGTTGATGGGAGGTCCATTGAAAAGCTCCTCCTCAATCATCACTCCCATGTTCTTCAAACGTTCAATTTCGACTTTGTCAGCCAAGTCATCCACCCACGACGGAGGTTGTGGTGGCATGTCATCAACTGCATGATCACTCCACAATTCTGTTGGCATCTGATCAACCTTCACTTGATCCTCATCCCACCATGGGTCTGCAGCGTCAAACTCATTCTCAACCTGCAGATCAGCATCATAGTCGTCCATGGTGTAAAACTCATCATTGGCCACCTTGACACTCCTGATCATGCTGGAGTATTCAGCTGACAAACGTTCAATTCTTTGGCGTTTCTGTTCTGCTGTTCTGGCTTTCTTGGCTTCATGCTCATCTGGAACATCATCGTGTGCACGGGTTGTTGAACTCATTCTTGGTGTTGTTGGCTGCGTACCTCCAACTGCACTTGAAGGATCTGGAGGCAAGACAACAGGAGCAGTTTCACTTGCCACATCTGGCACTGTAGGGCCGCCAGAAATTGTGATCTCTGGCTCCTCCTCTGACATCTCTGCTTCAACTTCAATAGCTCCTCCAAAAGTCACTGCTGGAGCTTCGACTGCAACTGCCCGTTTGTCCCATGCCATCATTCCAGCCAACTCTGCATCTTCTCGAGCTTCCTCTCGCGCTTTCTCACGCACTGCCTCACCTTCTTCATCATAGAAGGCTGAACCCTGAATGGTTCCTTGTGGGAGGCTGAAGCTGGAGCCAATTGGTTCTTTGGCCCGTTTGGTGGGGACAACTCGACCACCAAGCCCTGTTTTGAACTCCCATGAGGCATTCTTGAAGCTCACGTAAAAGCCCAAGTGGCTCTTCCAACTTGTTGCAACCCTGCGCACTGACTTGGTCAACACGATGTTGTCACCATCGAAGCACACAAAGCTGTCCTGTGCTTCCACTTTGCCAAGAAAAATCATGCGTCTCCAACTTGCATCACCCTTGTTGGGCCCACGCACAAACCCAAAAATGGGCTCCCCATACTGGCAAATAGAGCCTGCATAGCCCTTGCCATACACCAGTTCATATGGAGTCACGCCTCGATATGGGGCATATCGATTGAGAAGCCAACACGCATGTCTCATGCACCAGCTCCACAATGCACTGTTGGTTGAAAATTTCATGTTGAGCTGCTCAAACAATGAAAACATCAAACTGCCAGTCAATCCACGGATCCTGGCAATGCAGTTCTCTGCCAGTGCATTTCCATGTGAATAAGGTGGTGGTGTGTTACTTCGTGTGGGCAATCCCATTCTCAAACGTGTGTCCACAACCAGCTTCAAAAGTTGCCTGGCTGTTGGTTCATTGTCAGCCCGGTACACAACCTCTGTATACCCCAACAACTGTGGAAATGAAACCAGTTCTTGGACCATCAAGCTGTATTGCCCTTTGCTGCGCACTGGAACACACCCCAAAAAGCCCGTTTGGCTGTCAATGTACACCAATGCCACCATAGTTCCAACCTGCTCATCCTCTCGATCTGACATCGATTTTGTATATGCAAAGTCAAAAGAAATGCAGGGCACTGAAGAAGCAGTAGTTTGATTGTCACGGATCTGCTTGTCAGCCCTTGCACGATATGACACGCAAGCTGGGCACCATGCTTTGTACGGCAAATGAGTCAAATTGTGCTTCTGAACCTCTTTGTCACTTGGGGCCTCTGCCAGTGGTGGTGCATTGGGATCACGCTGAAGATCTGTATCCAACCTGTGAGCCACAGCATCAATGAGTTCAAGATGATGCTGCTTGAGGAAATTGACAATGCGCTTGTAACATCGTTCCTTGCTTCCACTCTGAGACAACTTGAAAAATCCACATGCATTGCGCAAGTCTGCAAGTTTGCTCTCGATTGTCAACTCAACACCATTGACCAAAACTTTGTCCTCGTCAAATGGTTCAATGACATATGCACCTGCAGGAAGATCTGAAACAGCTTCTGGGATGTCGACTCCTTCCAACTCATCTTCTGGAGCCATGACCCCCTCAGCAAAATCACCTGCACTCCCTGCAGTTCCAGAGCTATGCACTGCAACTTCATCATCTGCAAAGCAAAAACCCATGATTTCTGGATCCTTCTCTACGTCAGTCACCACTGTGATAACGTCACGTGGCCCATAAAGTTGATGAAAGCTTGAACTGAGATCTATGATTGATCCAACATGTTCACATAACTCCATGACCAGCCATGAGTCCTGATCCTTCACCAGAGTTGTGCGGTACTTGGGACCAGACATCTGGGGAAAAGCCAAGGTTGGATCCTGAAAACATTCAGCATAATGGCGTCCAACGCCACATCCAGTCTCGTCTAAGTTCCAACCAATGGGTCCCCTCTCCAGTTCCTGACCTACAGTGGCTTTCACAGCGCAAATTGAATTGTGGATCATGTCATCACTGTTGTCATGTTTCTCACCCAAAACACGAATCCATCCATGAACTGTCATGCTCTTGTTCTGCAACTCAATGGGAATCTTGACACCTGCAGGATGCGTCAAAACCTGTTCACGGCTGCACACACCCCAACCTGATTCCAAAAGCTTGCCAAAACAAAGGATTGGTTGTTGAATCTGATCTGAAATTGCAACATGCTCTCTGATCACTACCATCTTGCCATTCTGATCAAGCAATTGCACTTCCACGTCACGCATCCCCAAAACTGGGATAGCTCTGCCCTGAGCGTCATGCAACCTGGTAGCAGGGAAATCTGAGGCTTGGCCTGCTGTTGCAAATTTGGCTGGGAAAACAGCTGCATCAGCACCACTGTCCAGCAAGATCGGGCTCATCTCATCATCAGGGCATTCTGTCACAATTGCACGCACTTCTGCAACTTCTGAGGACTCAACTGCATCAAACTCGTCCCCAATGTAGTGATAAATCACACGCACTGAACTGTCACCATGCACATGCTGAGAACGCAAATCAAAAATGAATGGTTCACCAACTCCTCCTTGAGGATCATCACTTGAATTCTCAAAAATACGTGAAACTCTGTGCTGAGTTGCCTGCTGCACATGGCCAGATTGATGTCCTGAGGATTGGACTGATCCCACAGACTGCGCTTGACCTGAACCCACATTGCTCCATGAACTGCTGGTTTGAGCCGTCGATGATGGTGGATTCACTGATTCCGTCTGTGCACTCCTGACCATATGCCAGCAATCTCGGGCAAAGTGCCCTGAGCCGCCACAATTGTAGCACTGCTTTTCTGACTTGCCGTCACCCTTGCCTTTTCCCTTCTGGGATTTGCCTTTGCCTTTGTTGTTGAAGTCCCAATTGGACTTTCCCTTTCCAGTCTTACCCTTGTTCTTTCCTTTGGCTTTGCCTTTTTGATTGCTATCATTCTTTCCTTTGTTCTTTCCTTTTCCCTTCGACTTACCATGACCGCGTCCTTCAACTCTGTCTATCTCCATAGGCACTGCATCAGTGGAGTCTCCTTGAAGGAGGGTATGCCATTTCTGCTGGCTTCTATCCCATCTCAGGATTGCTTCCCTGACTGTGGTGTATGTGGCATTCTCGTCGAGCTGCAAAGAAAGCTGTGTTTTCAACGCACCAGAAATGCATCTAAGGACCATTGCAGTCTTGAGCTCATCTGGCATTTGAACTCCAGTCTTTCTGCACTCCTCAAAGCCCTCTTCCAACTTCAACAACTGTGCCTGAAGAGGTTTGTTCATCTGAAATGCACCCCAACTCGTCAAAGAAGCAAGCATTGCCAGTCCACGTGACTGGGTGTTAGGCCTCATGGCCAAAACCAACTGTCGAAGAGCCTCATATCCATTGCCACTTGGCACTGCCTTCACAATGGCCAGTGCACGGCATCTCACCAAGGAAGACATAAGACCGTAAAGCTTGGCAGCACGGCCTCGGGTGTCTGTCGAAGCTGAAGACAGATCCAAAGGTTTTGTTGGGTCATCTGTAACCTGTTTCACCTCACTCTCGTACTCACTGTCTATCGTCACCAGAAACTGTGTCAACTGCCAAAGCCAGTCCCGAAACAGTCTGATGTCATCATCTGCTGTAGCATTTTCCCCAAAAACCGGGGGCTTGTTGACCAACTTCGACCAGTCAATGGCCGCCCTTTGTTGTCCAGCTGCTGCACTAGGGCTCGAAGCAGCCTGAGAAGCCGACTGAGCTGCTGCCTGGGCTGCCTTGCCTGCAGCCTGGGTAGCCTCTGCTACCTGCAACAACGTTGCCTGTAAGACGTCTGGGTCCAGCTGAGTCATCACTCAGCCCAGAAAACTTCTGTAGCCCACAAACACTCACTGCAAACCTGAAAAACCAGCTGAAGAAACTGTGCGCCTACCACCTGCACCAGAAACCTGTGTATATACCACAACGCACGTCAGTGTAGGAAACCTGACAGCAGTGTTATGTCCAGGATCTGAGGGTGAAGTCCAAGCACGTTCCACACCAGTTTGAAGTCTTGGTCCAAAAGTCCAGAAATCTATGGCTAGGGCAAGGAGGCAAGAAAATCCTAAAGGCCTCGGAGCTCGTGTGGCTCCGCTACCATGCGAAGCAGCGGCCACTCTTGTTTTCCTGCTGAGCCTAAGGCCTCAAAGTAATGTAAATTGGTATCCATGTTTATGGATGCAACTGCAAAATGGTTGGTGACACTTCTCGATTTGTGCGTCTGTCATCCTTTGCGTCTCTGACCGTTTCTCTCAACTGACATCCATTGCAAGCACAACTGAACACATGGATTCTGGAGGTATACACTGTTGGAAATCTTTTGCAGTTGAACAAAATTGTTCGTCAAAGTGCGTATTTGTCTTTGAAGTTCAGTTGTTTTGGAGTTTTCTTCCCAAAGATTGCATATATAATTATATATATAACAGTGTCCAGATTTTTTCCCAAATTGCACCTCATGAACGTCTGATGACGAGTCTTCTGCCGGTCCTTCATCACCTGCATGTTCTTCGCAAATTTCGGACTTCAGTCCAAAAATTAGATTGACATGTTGATCAGAGTTGACCATTCAATATCATTCATAAAATCATAAAATGTCTCAATTTGCGCCTCCATGATTTGATGTTACAGCGGAGGCAATAGCCAATTGCCAAACAAAAGCGGCCGCACAGGACGAAGCCCAGAGCCTTCAATTTTTGCACAAAACAAGACCAACGTATCGAATATATTCGAATATTAAATACTATTAAATGCTGGTATGTGACAGTATGTGCTGTACATGTGTTGCCGAACCGGACCATAACTGACCATCGCAAAAAAACATGTTCACCAAATGCCTCTCCAGGAGGACTACACGCATGGCATTCACGCGACCTTACTTGAAGCTGCAAACAAATTCAGTCAATCAAGAAACAACCACAGCCAAGTCGAGGGCGTATGGAAGAATGGCAAGGATCTACCAAATCACAGCTGAAATCATGTCTGAGCTGACAAAACAGCATTGCAAACAAAATAGTAATGCGGATACCAACCTGGAACGTGTAATGATGCAAGTCAAATTTTGAATTCAAATATGCATCACAGGATTGTTTAAGTTCAAACTGTTGAAACTGCAAACTGCCGCAAGACAGAATCCAAATGAATTTTTGGTTCCGTTGAATGCATGGAAAACCTGCGCAATAAGAAATGGACATCCGAAGCACGACAAATCCAACAGTGCAACATCTCATGTGATTAGTAATGAACTATCTGATGAATCACTATCAAACCACGTGAACAAGGAATACAAAATGTTTGACGATGGAAATTGCAGTTCCAATACCCAAAACAATGGGAAAACATGAACCTTGGTTTGAATAATGTTAAATTAAACTAGGAAAATGTATTCAATTCAAAATGCACCAACGCGTTTGTTCGTTGCAAAGCTCCATCCATTCATTTTTGGTTGCACCGATTGGGTTTGTTTAATTTCATTGGATCGGAACTCTCTGTTGACCACATATCACTGCGGTCCGTGGCAATGGACGTTCGTTTGGCACTTGCAAATCCGTCAAAGCGGGTGGCGGTTACCGGTTGTGCATGCCGTGGCCAAAAACAGGAAAACTGTCAAATATTTGTCAATCCCAAACTTGAAATAAAGAATTTATAAATATTTCAGATACCTTGAGTCTCCATGAAATTGCAAAAGTGAAATGGAAGTGACAATGCAATGAATCTATTGTTCTGCGTTAGTTAATTAGTTGTTCACAAAATGGTTTCCATTGTTTCAACCTCCAAATTCCAAATATATACCCGGTACCCGAAACACATCAGCATCAACACAAGGTAGCTGCTGCAATACAAGAGCGCTGTTTTTTGCGTAGTGCAGTAGATCTGATCCATTACTGTACATGTAGATCAGTCCGAACCAGCGGGTCCATTATGTACAGAATCGGAGTGGATCAACCTATCCCCAAAACAACTGACCAATCCAATCCCAGAATCCGGGGTTTGTAAACCAGTTGAAAAAAGAAGAAAGTGCGGAGTTCAAAAGCACCACCTCCAGAACCATAGAAAGGTGGAGCATAGGGGTTGGTGGTGGGAACACGGAAACGAAATTGGAAGTTTGAAGCAAAACGTCAACGGGCCAGTATGAATTTCCGGGCCCAATATGTGAACAGTTATGTACAAGCACATGACACGTTCACAATATGGTTTCCATTGTTTCAACCTCCAAATTCCAAATACCCAAAACACATCAGCATCAACACAAGGTAGTTGTTGCAATACAAGAGCGTTGTTTTTTGCGTGGTGCAGTAGATCTGATCCATTACTGTACATGTAAATCAGTCAGAACCAGCGGGTCCATTATGTACAAAATCGGAGTGGATCAACCTATCCCCCCAATTAACCGACCGGACTACAGCAGCTCCTTTTTACAACGTCAGATGCCAAAGTGTTTGGGCCACTTTCGGCCTGTCTGTGCAATGTGGACAGTGGCCGAAGCAAGAAGCCCCTTCCATCCCACATGTGCAAAACAGTCTGATTGATTCAAGACATTGCAACCCTGAAATGGAGACACAGCAAACAATTTCATCGGTTGAAAACTAACTGCAACTATCTTCACATGAACTTGAACTGTCAATCTCAAGAGTCAAACCTGTCGCAAAATTGGCAAACATGTCGGAAATCAAGGGGCTCAGCATGAACACCATGAGCTGTTCCACCGGCGTTCGCATCTTGCTGTTGGTCTGCCGGCCAACTCCAGGATTCATCCCAACTTTCCTGTCCTTCATGCCATGAATTATCCCAAGACTCATCCCAATTGCCATTCCAAACTTGTGAGGTTTCTAGTCATGACTGATCTTTACACCAAGATCCATCATCTTGCCACCACATGCCAGTTCCATCATAATCATTTTCGTATCCTACTTCGTTCATTCTGCCCTTTTTGCCAAAACCTCTGCCTTTGCCTTTGCCTTTACTTTTCTTACCTTTCTGCTTGCCCTTTCCTTTAGTCACCTGTTCGTTATCACCTTTGCCTTTCTTTCTTTCGGGGCAGTTCGCGGAAATGTGGCCATACTCTGGGCATTTGCAGCACTTCAGTTTTGACAAATCCGCATCACATGCATGAGTTCCATGTTTCCTACTACCACATGTACCGCATTTCATACCACCTACTGCATCCAAATTCCAGTTCCCATCACCGTCACTGGCTGACATGTCGTAGTGTGCAATGGATTCTTCTGACATTTCCACTTGATACAAATTGTTTTTTGGGTGGAATTCAGCAAATGCACGTTGCTGCTGTTCCCAGCGCGGAGCAATGGTCCTAAATGCCTGGCACGACTCACCTCCAGTGTGATGCACACAAAACGTCCTGACCGGATCTGGTAAACTTCTCACCAAAACAGCTACCAAATCAGCTTCAGCTACATGCAACCCTGTGGCATCAATCCTACTTGACAACGTTCCCAGCAACTTAGAATACCTGGCCATCTCGAAGTCTATCTTCCTGATTGTGTCCGTGACAATGGTACTTGCACTCGTTTCATTACCATGCAGTGCAAAAGACTTTCCAGCTAAGGCCGTCCTGAAACTAAGTGCCTCACTTTGTACTCCAGGGTCAGCTGTCTCACCAACCCAAAGCCGTTGGATGCTTGCAGCTCAGTGTTCACACCAACATAAGCATTGCACAAATTGATTCCCTCACTGGACGCATTGATCAATGTCAAAGTTCTCGGATGGTTCCCAAATGCACTTCGAAGGATAGCTAAGAGCCGTCTGCTTCTAGCTCGTTGCGGCACGGTCAATTGGTTCCAATGCAAAGGGTCTGGCCATCTGCAGGCATGTTCTATCTCACCTAGACTGGCCTGCACAGCACATGCCGTGAGATCATAAGTGTAAGCTTGCCATCCAAGGATTTCTGCTTCTCTACTGGTCCACTTGCCAACATCCACTGGTGGTGTTCCTAGCCGCTTTTCTGATTTCGCGGACACATCGCTAACATACTCACCAGATGATAACATGCATAGGATCCATACTTTGAAGAAATCCACTGGCAGTTCTTTGCCCAAGCATCTCCGGCAAACCTCTAGCTTGACCTGCCTGATCACCAAGTACTTGCCTGACCTGCAACAACTGCATCGGTTCCAAACCTCCCATCAGCTTCAGCACTTCTTGTAACCTCTGGTTTTGGGGCGTCACTCCATGCACATGCCTCCAGTCTGTCCTGACCCAACCTGTCCTAAATCAACTCCGCATTGACCTGATGACCATGGCATTTGACATGCACCCCCATGATCTGGTTCCTGACTTCTACCTGTGCTAGCTTGGGCATTTTGACCTGCAGTTCCCATGCAACCTTCTCCTGGCAGACCTTGTCCTTGCAAACCCTGTCCTAGCAGACCTTGGCATGGCAAGCCTTGACATGCACCACAACCTCCGCATGCATGACCTTGACCTCCAAGAAAACCTTGATTCAAACCATAGTTTTGGTTGTCCATCAAACCACCTCTAACCGGTCCATAAGATCCAAAAACGTTCTGTGCAGGAGGGGGAATGTGAGTTCCAACGGGTCCAGTCCCAACTAAGTTCCCAGCTTGTCCAACTAAGCCCGGGGCTGGTGTTGTCGCTGTTCCTACAGCTGCTTGCTGAGTGTTCCCTTGCATCGCGGCACCTGTGGGCGAATTACCTGCAACACCTGGATTTCTTTCAGTTCCTGTATCCCCTCCGATTCTATTCATCATAGGCGATCCTGGTCCGAATTGCAGTGAGTTCATTCCTGACGCACTAGTCTGGTTACTTGGCCCATTTCCCTGGAAACAACTTGCAGGCATCATCGCGTCAAGCGTGTGGAGTGCAAACCGCTCCGCTACCATGCGAAAATCCAACAGGACCTAATTACAACCACTGGTCGCGTTCGCGCGTGTCGTTGGGGCCGGCCTCACCGCGTCGAGCGTTTAACAAACCAAGTTTCCCAAAAACAACGGCTTCACTGCAAAACCCTCATATCCTTTTCCACACAGGAAAACGAGCAAAGTAAACTGTCTGTGCAGTTGGTTTGGCATGCACATGCAACATGCTATGTTTGCAAGAGCCCAAAACCCAAATGCAACTCCAAGAACCAACGACCTCTGGCACGACGGCTTCAAGCCCCTTTTGCGCAACCACACAAGCAACAACACGCAGCTGTGCTAAGATTGTCTCTTAGACAGTTTGACTCGCACTCCTTGAGAGTGAAAATCGATAGCGGAAGCTCGATTTCACGTTCAAACAATTCCGAGGCAAATGCAAACCTGCTTGATTCAAAAGTTTCTCTTGACAAAAGTCACGAAATAAGTGACGTCCAAAATATTTGGCTTCAGGTTCACAAATCCCTAGATCCACAAACCCTAAGCTAATTAGTTAATAAAGATAAGTCATGATCCCTAAAACAGCAAGGTTTTCTCCCATCAACTGCCATCTCTCAACAACAGCTTTCAGCCTCAGACAAATGATGGCGTCAGTCATTATTTGGGAGAAAACCCAAAACACTTTAGGGGTTATCAAACGATGACCTAGCGATGAACCAATGCAAAAACTCTACATACTGCGGTCAACGCAAAATCCTTGTACTACAGTCGGTCTCAAACAGTTTCAAACAAATTCTCCCAGCTCAGAAATCCTCTGAAGATGGTAGATATAGAAGTGAAGATGGTAACATCGAACGTCACGATCTCCAAAATACAATATCTATAGGCAGCATGTCCCGATGCTTCGACCAGAACAACGGCTGCTTGTGCCAAATTCTACTGCAAATACACCACTCTGCATCGAATCTCTCGGACAAAACAACCGCAATCAAAACACCGTCCGAACAAAATAACTGCTTCTCCTATCGAATTCAGATGTAAATGCGTCCTTCTGCAGCAAATCGACCAGTGAAAACAGCTGTGACCATCATCACAGCACACAAATTCCCAATGCAGAAACTAATCACACGGCACACCACCAAAAGCAGTAACTCTCTGAGTGCAAGACTTTCACACCCCCTTTCTGGGGAGAATATCGTAGAAATCGCTGCAACAAAGCCGTACACACCCTGCTGCAACAATTCTCATCTTTGAAAACCCGCTCCACTCAGCAGCCAGCTCACGTGCAACCCAAAACGAGAGCCAAAGCTATCTCATCCTGAAGAAAGCATCTATTGCTCAAAGGTATGCACATAACCTCCCTTCTTGGGCTAATAGTCCACTGCCTGGAGATACATGGCCAGATCAACGCCCTGGGTAGCTACATCCTCACAAGCTTTGTCAACAAACTTTCCCAAGATGAAAGTGAGATATTGGCGCATCTTGTCACTGTCCTGTGTCATAGCAACGGCCTTGGCAAAGCTAATATTCTGAGCCTTCCATACTCCCATGGTAATGATCACTTTTCCCCATTGTTCCAGAGACGAAATTCCACGAGGAAATAAAATCTCCGTCTGATAAAGTCTAGTTTCCTAGATCAAACCCAAGTTCAGGAAATCAGAACCTCAAAACCTAAACACGGAGTTTTAACCTCGACTCCTAAGTGCAAACGCCAGCTTCGGTCCTTTGCTCAGACGCAACACAAAGGAGGCAAGTCAACAAACGGGACACACCCGCAAGAGGCAAAACCACAACGGTTCGTGCTATGTTGCTGATTGTGAAACTCAGTCCTGTTCAATTCTGAACTTAATGACACTAAAGCTCCCTCGAGCCAATGCCTGGTGAGGAAACGCAATTCCAGGTCCAAAAATCACGACCTTTCCTAAGAGGTCGACTGAACAATTCCAAATTGCGTTGAGTCACAAATTCAGCTAGCTACTAACGCTTGATCTACCTCCAAAAGTTCTCAAATAATTCCAGTTCTCATCCAAACGTGAATAACCGGAGTTCTCTACACTCACGAACGAAGTAGATAATTACAAATGTTCTGTACACTGTTCTTCTGGTTCGCAAAACTTCCTCAAACCTCATGTTTGTTCTCCAATAACATCTCGTTCAGCTAAAACAAAATTCCAGCATCTCTCGAAACCTAATGGAGAGCAGAAAGTTCTGCTCTACACCGACACCACATAGTTTCCAGCAAAACCAGTGCGAAGAATTTCGATACCATCCCCAAACAACCATATGATGCAGAAACACCCAGATGTAGAAGATAAGCGATGGATACCAAATGTCCCAATCGCATTGTAGTGTCCAGATTCAGCTCCGTAGATGAAGATGGATACCACAATGTACCAAGTCATCAAAACCGGTGATGACCACACTATAACATAAAAGGGCAATGGCAATGGTGGCACCATTCCCATCACGACACCTAAAGCAAGTAGGTGTCCAAAGAACAATATCGCAGATTTCACGGTGTACAAAATACCACGACATCCACGTAGGACGTATTGTGCTGCAAAGCACAATACTCAGTGCTAAGGCATGATGCTCAAATCCAAAGTTGCAGGTTGATCACGGCCGTAAGTCACAAACCGACCAAATAACCACCAAATTCAGATCCGGCTGCCATTCTGCATGAAATCGCGTGGTGTTCACAAAGGTGAAGGTCACGGCTGCTGTGAAGACAGCACAGAAAGGACCAAAAAGAAGACTTCGTACAATGTACGCATCCATACGGCGTAAACAAGAGAAATCCAAATTGTCTCTACGAGCCACACGATCGGAGATCCGCATCTATGTATGCAGAAAAGAAATAGTCTCTGACTTCATCCGCCTCCAATGAACACGGCAAAATGTAACTTCAGCCGTAACATTGCCTCCAAAAATCTCAAAACTGACTGATGGCCTTCATGAAGACTGTCGCCCTCGTCTCTTCAAAATTCACATGACGTCTAGAATCACCGCTGTGCAGTCTCAAGATGAAAAGCACACCCACTCTCATTACAAGTTCCAAATTCAGAGATTCCAGTCAATCACCATAACTTCAAAAGATTTCACTACGGTGCTGTTGCAAGAGAAAAGATCCCCAGAGAACACACACACGCGCAAACACTGACGAAACACCTTCGGAGTCAACACGAAAACCAAAAACGACTGTTTCAGCGTAATCCGACCCTCTGAAAGAAGGTAGGCGTATGAGAAACTCAGACAACTGCAATCTCTCACACGTGATAAACTTCTGTACTGCAGAGGTACTTCCAAGTGTCTCCAAAGTTGCTGGGGTTTGGAGAAGCTTGTTTTGGTGTAAGCTTTTTTTGGTGTCTTGAAAGTGTCATAGCTTGCACCGCGAAAATCTATGCAGGCGGATCTGCATGCAGCTCGCTTCCCGTACGTCTTGATCATCTATTCTTTACCTGTCGTTTTTGTTTGCAATGCTTTGTTCCTCTTTTCTGCTTATTTTCTCCAATAGAATGCGCAGCACAGAGATGTTTTCCTGGAGTTTGTACATATGAAAGCACAGCACATCGAAGGTTTCACCAAAAAAAGTGCTCATTCCTCAGTGAAATGAGCTGCGCACATTAACAAGGGTTGTTTTGGGGTTTGTACACATGCACATGCCACTGCCTCGTTCGCGCAGGTGGGCCCAGTGGATATTTTCATTGGAAGAGGTTTGGAAAGAAGACGCTGACATGCATTAACCTCCATTGGATGCGGCCAGTCTTGGCACGGGTTAAAATAACCTGTGTCTTTTGCATACTGCTCAATTAGTCGACCACAAAATGTACGGGCTACAAAGTGTGGAAGGAGGATGACTTCAAAGGACCTCGGTGATTCGCCGGTAGGCTCTGTGGGCAGCACGCCCGTCCTGCCATCACGTTGGATTCCATGCTGCCTAAATTGTCTGCTTCACGCAGCTGCCAGGGGGGGGCAGTGGGATCCGCAAATAAAAGCAATGGTGCTCCAGCATACGCTCGCTTCCGGCAACATGAGCAAGCATCAACCCGCCCGGAAAAGACTCAAGAAAAGCACGCTGGCTCCCAGTACCTAACATGCTGTGTTTTCATATGTACAAACCTCGAACAAACTCGGAATACACGTCCCATGGGACAATTTACAATGGCAGGAACACTTCAAGTGGCAAAGCTCTGGCATGCTGGTTTTTCATTTATACAAACCTCAAGCAAACCTTGTTCAAACCTCAAATCTATGGGCCGGACCATGCCAGCAGGTGCGACAGGAATTTAAAAGAGCTTGTTGAGTTCTGATCAGGATTCTCGCTTCGCGCTCTCATCTTCCTCCTTGACATGGTGCTACCTCAGCTGGATGCCCACCGCACAGGCAGGCAATGCAACACTTACAGCCATGGGTAAGTGTAGCGCTGACTGAAGGACAACCGGCATGCAGCTCACTGCTACCTATCAGTATGATTAGCACCGACCTCAATGTTTGAGAGAGAATGGCAAATCCATATGTCTCACAGGCAGTTTGCCATTCAGCAACTGCGTCAGTAGTCTGGCTGCTGGCTTTAGATTTCATCTTATTTACTCTATGTGCATCCGGCTTTAGATTTCATCTTATTTACTATGTGTATCCGCTTTTCCCATGGACTCATGCAATGAACGCGGCACAATTGTGCACAAACGTCATGTCGAGACACACTTAAACTTTTTTTGGACCGCTCTCTTGGCCGAAGCCGCTCAGTCTTGAGCAAGAAGGCCATCATACTCCACCTGGCGAGGGGCAGAAATGTACAGGAAGGCAGAAAGCAGATGACAGGAAATAGCACGCCTTTATCTTCGAATTTAGTTTCATAGCAAAGAGATAAGCACCGCTGGCTACCAAATTTCCGATGCAGCACCGCAACCAGCGAATTGGATCTCCCCCACACCCCTCTTAGTCAAGGTGACTGTGTGTATTTTTTTTCCGTCCAACGCCTCTCAGCGTTCGCCAGGTCGGGAAGCATGGAAGCAGTCACCAACATTGATTTAAGGGGGGACCGGGGGCCGGCTGACCTCCGGGTGACCTCAAGCGGCCTTCCAAACTAAGCCCCAGGTGTTTAAGGTGTACCACACCCCTGGTGTTTAAGGTGAACCACACCGGTGTTTAAGGTGTACCACACCAACCACACCGGTGTTTAAGGTGTACCACACCCCCGGTGTTGAAGGTGAACCACACCAGTGTTAGGTGTACCACCACCACGGTGTTTACGGTACACCCCACCTGGAATTTTAATATTGGATGTTGTGCAACACAACGGCGCGTTCGATTTTTCACGTTTATGTTTGTATCAACATTGGTTTTGGGGGCAGGGGGGGAGCTCATACAGTAGCAACCGGACTTGGGACGCACAAAGAGAAAAAGGTATGAGTTGACATTCATGTTCAAGCTGCAGGGTCGCAAATCTGCTTGCACAACATGTGCGGGCAGCAGCGAAATTCTCCGATGGCTGACCCCATTTTTGGGTCCAAATATGGACCCCAAAATGGGGTCCAGAATTGGATCACATTTTCATTCCTTCTTTTAGTCTTTGCTTGGGCCCCGTTTTGGGATCCAGATTTGGACCCAAAAGTGGGGTCAGCCATCGGAGAATTTTGCTGCTGCCCGCAGAGGTTTTGCAAGCAGATTTGCGACGCACTAGCATGAGCGTAAGTGTTAATACAAGCTTTTTCTCTCTGTGCGTCCCACTTTGTTTCTTGTACAGTAGCAACCGGACTTGGGACGCACAAAGAGAAAAAGGTATGAGTTGACATTCATGTTCAAGCTGCAGGGTCGCAAATCTGCTTGCACAACATGTGCGGGCAGCAGCGAAATTCTCCGATGGCTGACCCCATTTTTGGGTCCAAATATGGACCCCAAAATGGGGTCCAGAATTGGATCACATTTTCATTCCTTCTTTTAGGTCTTTGCTTGGGCCCCGTTTTGGGATCCAGATTTGGACCCAAAAGTGGGGTCAGCCATCGGAGAATTTTGCTGCTGCCCGCAGAGGTTTTGCAAGCAGATTTGCGACGCACTAGCATGAGCGTAAGTGTTAATACATGCTTTTTCTCTCTGTGCGTCCCACTTTGTTTCTTGTACAGTCGAGGTCCCTTTCTGGCCGCCATGTTTCTACTGGTTTTTTGGATCCTGTTTTGGGGGCCATGATGAAGCAGGTTTGTTGGCATTCGAGGCGGCGCTCCAAGGCTTACCGAGGCCTGCCGGAGGCACGCATGGCAGGAGCTACTGTGGAAGAAACCGCCTTTGAGGACGTCAACATGTGGCAGGCACCGGTTTCGCAGAACCACCCCTTATGGGAACCTAGAATGTGGCAGGGCCAAGTCTGGGAGGCGAGACCTGATGGGAGTCAACGCGTGGCAAGTTTGGAAAGAGGCATGGAAGCCGCAAGTGGGAAGAAGAGAACTCCTCAACACGAAGGCGTCACCGAGGGAAGGGGAGGAAACGGCAGCAAACCCCCTCCCCCCCATACAATGTGCCACACACCCCATTGGGCATCCGCAGGGCGGGTTGCTTTCTATTACTTTGTATTTCTCAAACGCCGGAAATGCATCCGCGGCCATTTTTTGGTGGTTTTTGGCATCCGCAGTGGTCCTTCGCAAGGGTTCTCCCGCATCCGCAGGGGCATCCGCAGGCATCCGCGCGTGCGTTGGCAGATATGTGAATCAAAATGGCTGGTTTTCCGGACCTTGCCTTGCGAGGTTGCTGCCTAGGTTGATAGAAATCGCAAGGGCTTGTAACCATTCATCCTGATTTAAATTTTCCTCCTTGCAATATCCTCTCGAAAATTATAAGCTTCGAAACATGGTGCGTTTTAGCCATCCTTTGTTTGGGGGTACCTATCCAGTGTCAACCTCTGCAATTTTATAGACGACCTTGGTGTCAGCGCTTCTATAGAGATTTCATGGCTCCGCTACCATGTGAAAACACGAGCGCGGCGTGGCAGCTCTTTTTCACAGCTCGGACTTGAGCCAAACCACACAGGTTGGACAGCTCAGTCACTCTTCTTCTTGGAAGAGTCGTGCAGAGTAAAACGCAGTGACACTCAAACGTTCTCAAACTACTTCAAAAGAGTTCTCAAGCTTTAAAAACGTTCTTCCAGCTTCTCCAAATAAAACGTCTGCAGCTCAAACTCACAAATACCTTACAAAACTCCTGCGAAATACAGTCACAACTTTTTTTTTTGGTCGGCACCCGTTGCCTTTCGGCGGGTCGCACTTGAGACTCCCGAGTGGACCAGCAGGGATTCGAACCACCACCGGCAATCTGTCAGCGCTGGCAAGACCAACGCCATACCAACTGAGCCATCGGGTCGCCTTGCCAAATACAGTCACAACATCAAGTTCCTAGGACATGGGTCAAACAACATCCAAAAATACCACAAACCACAAAAACAAACGAAAATCCATCTCCAAGCTCTTCCATGCACAAACTGGTTCCATTTTGTTCCAAATTGGTTCCTACCTGGTTCCTATAGGTTCCTATGGGCTCTCTAGTTCACAGATCGGTTCCTACAAACTTAAAATGGTTCCTTAACTGTTCACCTGCACATACATTGTTCCAAGATAGGTTTAAAGATGCTCAAGTAGGTTCAAGCAGTTCAGTTCACAAAAAAGGTCTTCGCATGACGCAAGTGGATCAAAGGTGGGGATTGTTTGACCATCAATTTTTCAACGCAACTGAGGAGGACCCGAGTCGCCGTGAGCTGTCCTCGTGCCTCGGGCAGGCCTCAGTAAGCCTTGGAGCGCCTCGAATGCCAACAAACCTGCTTCATCATGGGTCAAAACATGGCTGCGATAAAGGGGCCTTGACAGTAAATCTAATTCAAGCTTCAGAAAGTATTGTGATCCTGGAGACTCATGACTCCCTGTCAACATGAGACAGAAAAAGCGGTGTATGATCTTCGATTCTGGCAGTCAAGTGCTTCGCTGGTTGAAGAATGGAACTTTATGCTACTAGTAGACATACGCCTCGGTTGCGCGAGCATCTGCAAAAAGGGTTGTCGGGCACATTCCCTAGGAGTTTTTTTTTGGCGCCGCGATATTTCTTTTCGTTTTGGACAATTTGTGACAGAAGCCATTTTTTTAGTTTTAATTTCTGGGAGACCACTTCTATTGTTTCATTAGGAGAAAAAATGACTTCATTTTTGGGATCAAATTTTAGCTTCAAATTGAGCCAAAATCTATCTTTCTTGGAGTTTGTGGCAGGTAATTCCTGATTGACTTGTGTTGGACGCGACAGGATGCGAGCAGAGTGAGTTGCTGCTGCTCTGCTGTTGTTCTGCAAGCATGATTCCGGCAGCTTCGCTCTGAAACAAACCCCTTGCCACAGGCTGCTCCATGATCGTGTATCCATGAGTTGACACATGCTGGTACTTCCAAGTGTCTCCAAAGTTGCTGGGGTTTGGAGAAGCTTGTTTTGGTGTCTTGAAAGTGTCATGGTGTGGCGTGGCATCATGGGCACGAAATTTGGCGACAAGCGTGTCAATGATTTGGATTTGCTTTCAGGTTATGTAGTTAGAGTTGCATGCTTGCACCGCGAAATCCATGCAGGCGGATCTGCATGCAGCTCGCTTCCCGTACGTCTTGATCATCTATTCTTTACCTGTCGTTTTTGTTTGCAATGCTTTGTTCTTCTTCCTTCTGCTGTATTTATGTACAAACCCCAAAACAAGCTTTGTTAATGTCTGCGCGCAGCTCCTTTCTGAGGAATGAGCACTTTTTTCGTAACACCTTCGATGTGCTGTGTTTTCACATACAAACTCCAGGCACTTTGAAAACATCTCTGTGCTGCATTCTATTGGAGAAAGCCATGCCACACCTTCGATCTGCTGTGTTTTCATATGCACAAACTCCAATCAAACCTCAATTCTGTGCAGCGGATTTTTTTTTCCCTCGGGTTTGGCCGATGTCGCACTGTGGCTCGGTCCTAACATGAATATAAGCAGTTAAAAACGAATTTGTACACGGACCTAGAAGGCCCAGAAGTGCGGGCAAATCACAACGAACCAAAACAAAAAACAGAAACAAAAACGAAAAGACGATCCGCAAATCTCCCAGCCAGATTTGCGTTTCGTCAAAGCGAAGAACAGCAAAAAAACATGCGAAAATGAATTAAGTACCACGACATTTAAGCAGACACGAAGGCCTAGCCCGGAAGCATGTCTGTGAAAAACGCAAACCCAAGTACACCTCGTGTGTACCCAAATCAACGTTTTCGTTAAATCACTACGCCAGACTACTGTGTTTGCAGCTCCGCAGTTACTTACTTCCCCACAAAGTCAAATAAAGGAACTTGTTCCACCCCGACTCCTAAGTGCACGTCAGACTCCTTCTTTTCTCTCCAGACGCCACACACAACGGAACAGGTCAACAAGAACCAGGGCAGGCACACGGCCACAGCCCACAAACAAAGAAAGGAAGCAAGATGTTCCAGTGTGGCTACTGTTTCAAGTGCCCTAGGTGACACTGCAGTTCAGTTCTCTTCGGAACACTTGACACCACTCCCTTGAGCCGATGTCTCAACTGGGAAACTCGATTCCAGGTTTCCAATACACAACCTTTCCTCAAAGGTTGTTGAAACAATTCCGAACTGCTATGATATACAAAATCACCTAGTCACAAAACGTCAGAAACATTTCCAAAAGTTCTCAAATCAAACTGGCTCTCGTCCAAACGCAAGTAACCAGCTAGCCGGTGTTACTAGTCTCTACCAAACGTCTAGACTAGTCACACGGCTAGTTAAGAACGAAATGATTCACTCAAATTCCTTTACAAAATCCTCTTGCAATACAGAACAACATGGAAACCTCATGTTCCATCTCCAAAACAGTTCTTCACTCAGAGATGTCTTCTCATAGTTCCAAACCGTCGAGGAGAGTAGAATGTTCTGCTCGACTTCTCAGCCAATATCCAGTCATAAACAGTCATAGCGCTAAAGTAGTTCGCTTACTGTCATAACCAAAAGTCAGCAACAAGTCACAGGCATAAAGATCATAATGCAGCTCTCCAGATCAAGTATCCGGAGGTTGAATAAGATACGTAGGCATTGTCCTCACAATGCCGAAGTATCTCACATACTCAAAAGATCTGCTTGACTTCTCAGCTAATGTCCAGTCATAAACAGTCATAGCGCTACTGCAATAACCAAACGTCAGCTATAAGCCACAGATATAAAGATCACAAAGTAGATCTCCAGATCAAATACCCAGAGGTCAAAGAAGATACGTAGGCATTGTCCTCACAATGCCGGAGTATCTCGCACACTCGCAAGAGGTAATCAATAGGCTTCACAAACATCTCAGATGTACGAAGCAATGACAAGAATCGAAATGGATGATCCAAAAACTATCTCAGTTAGATTCATACTCCTCCAAGAGGTCAAAGAACTTCCGAGATCGATGGAATCATAGCATCCCGACTCAATTGCATAGCGAATGCTTCTGGAAGCATTCGCTCAGTATCATAAAGCTAAATAAAGCTCCAAACTATACTTAAAGTGTCTTGAACTCCGTGTAGATTCACTCAGACCCACAGGTCGATATCTCAAAGCAACTCCGGCAGCTTCAAATACTATAAAGCAATATCGAAACTGCTCAAGTCTGTTGCAGACATCTTCCCATAGTCCAGTTCCACTACCAAATACTCAATGAATGGCAGCTCGCACCAAAGCCAAGTTGTAACCCTGTAAGGGACACAAACTTTCACACCCCCTTTCGAGATGTCATTCATTCTACTCTGTACACACATACGAAAGTCACATCCAGCATGAACTTCGCCATACCTTCAAAGTCTATTGGTGAATACAAAGTCTTCACCAATAGGCTTTGACATTCCATCAGTGCAGTACATCTTCAAGATAATGTCGAGGACTTGTTTGAGGTGCTCGTAGATGTTCTTCATCCACCAGCAAAATGAAGTCCAAATTCTTCTGAAATAACTGTCTCTCAGAATTCAACTGATTTCAGTCCACCTTCAGCTTGGAAGCCCGGTTGAAAGCAAGATAGAATTAATCCAATTCTGGATGATTCTCAAAAATAGAAACAGTTGTCTTTCCAATGCTTCGCTCTTCACAATGAAATAGTCGATCCATATCCATAACCATCGCCATCGCTGATTTCAGCAATACTCCAGGGATATCTCCAGAAGCAAAACTTCCACCAATCTTCAGCCAGTCGAAAATCATCAATTCAGAATCCATCAATCGTACCAGGTATCTCTTCAGAGCGATACCTATCTTCCAATACTAGATCATCAACTGATCGAAGGAACCATGGCGTCAATTCGCGACCAACTACGGTGCTGTTTGTGGTTCCCTAGAACAAACGAAAAACCAACAACACACACACACGAGATCCAAGACGAAGACAGACGAAGCACTGTCGGAGTCAACACAAAAACAAAGGCCGACTGTTTCAGCTAATCCACATCCTCCAATGGAAGATAAGCGTGTCAGACAAGCGAAACTGTCGTCAGTTCAAAATACTCAGACAAAACTCCACATTCGTGGTATCACTAGTCTTGAACGTGAATACATTGATGTACCACGCAAACTCAGCTTCAAACAAGCTATATACTAAATGTGCTGAGCTTCGGACACGCTAGATACCAAGCGCTTTAAGTTTCGGGCACGCAGGGTACTAGATGCACTAAGCTCAGGGCAAATCTCCAAGGCTGGACCTTGTCCCCCTTTTGAGATAAAGTCCATCAACCTTCAAAATGAATTCTGGCCATCATAAAAGCTGATCTATTACATAGTCAAACAAAGAAAACAAATACCAAAACACTCTACAAGCATACTACTTACAAACACATGAACCGCGTCAGGGGAATCTATTCCACTGACATCAAAGGCAAAGCAACCACTAAAACGCTCAGATCAAACACAAGATCTTACATGGGTTTCCATCAGACATTTAGCCTGGATCCTCATTGATTCTTCTTTTGTTCAAGAATCGGATCTGGCCATGTCATCATCTGGAAAAATGGCGACAGACAAACATAAGTCAAAAAAATACAAACCACCATCAACAGTAAAACAATCAAAATGCACAAACTCACAACGAATCCACAAACGTGTTCATGTGCAGCACATACATGAGACCTTTCCTACCAAGAGTTGATCCTTCCAGGATACAACTCACATCCATGTTCATGTGCAATACATGCATGAGACCTTTCCTACCAAGAGCTGATCCTTCCAGGATACAACTCAACTCCACAATGCAAGCTTCTCACCCCCTTTCAAGATCTGCTTCCCTTCTCTCCTTTTTGCAGCGCAAAAGGATCCAGAGTGATCATAGCGAACACGTGCAAACTAGAGTGAACCTCGAGCTGGCCAGCGGTTGGCAAACCAATTACCAACTATTCTCTCTACTGCACAAACTGCCAGGAATTAACAAGATATACAGACCCTGGACTCCATCCAAAGAACAGGAAACGGATCCCTTTCACAGCACTCAATAGAGGACCTCTGAGAATGCTCCAGCCATTCTTGTCCTTCTAATAGATACGGCGGAACTGCTGCTTGCCGTCTCTCAGCATGCCGAGTCCATTCGGGGCCCACAGGGCCGTAATGGCTGAAACCTGGTCGCCACGATAAGGAGTGGGTGAAAGCGTTCGTAAAGCGCCACTGCCTGGGTCCTTCGTGACTATCCCAGTTCTCTGACTGGGAGTTGAAATACCCATCGGGGCAGCGGGACGCGGTCCACCTGGACGCTCTGGGCAATAAGCCATGAACAAAGAATCCGGTAACGTTGGCGGCGGGGGCAGCCCCGCACCTACTCCCGCAGGCATTGAATGTCCACTGGCAGGTGCTGCATGCATTGGGTGTCCACTGACAGGTTCCGCAGGCAATGGATATCCACTAGCAGGTGCCGCCGGCATCGGAGGTCCACTGGCAGGCGCGGCAGCTGTCTCTGTCGGCCCAACCATGCCAGGAGGATTGAAAGGTGGGTTCGGTGGAAAGAATGCACCCATATCCGGCGTCTCAGGTGTGTCCCTATGGATCCCTTCCGGTGTCCCCATCACACGGACAAGCTCCTTGAGGTGTCGGCTGACTTCCTCAAAACCGCCCTGAAGACACTGTCCAAGCTTTTCACCCTGAGTCTTGATCTCTTCCCGAACAGCTTTGACATTGTTTTCGATAGTTTCACTCCCCGACAGGGCCCACTTCCCAGCATGGGAGAATTTGTCGAATGCTTTCAACAATTTCACAATCTCGGCACTCTGGTGTGACACCGCTCCCGTCACGGCAGCAGTACCATATGTCTGGGCCCTCAACTGCTCTCGAAGCTCGCTGAATCCTTTCGAGAGCTCTTTTCGGGCGTCACCAACATTTTCCACAGCCAGACCCAAGTCCTCTGTCAAGGTGGCGATCTTGGAAGCGCAGTCACAGATGTTCTTTGCCAGAGCATCATTTACCATCAAGACTGACTTCTCAGCTTCTCCCGGCAATGCCTCCAATGGTGGCATCTCTGCTCCTGGACCACCATCCGCATTCAAACCTGGGCTTCCATGGGCTTCGGTCGCTGCACGGCCACGCGACCGTGACCGCCCACGGTGTTCATCACCTTCTTCCCCATGAGCTCCATTGCCATGGGCACGGGCATCTCCATCGGCCGACATTCCTAGCAGTACCCGCTCAAGACGATTGCGCAGAGCTGACACTACCCTGTTCGACAGGCCCGGCTGGTGATAGAGCCGCATTCCCTGCACTCTTAAGGTCTCAAACATAAAACCATCAAAGCAATCAAACAACCAACCAACATGAGGTGCATGCTCAACAATACAAATAACTAATAAGACTGTTTCCCAAAATTCCAGATGCTACCAACATACCGGAATTTTGCGAACCAGTAGCACATGTCCCAACATGCAACCAAAGTCTGGATTCGTTTCCAAAGCAGCAAAACAGGGAAAACTGACTGTCCTTCTCTACAAAACACCAAAACAGTCACCATCCCTAAAACTAAAAACGAGTTCCCATGAGTTCACTGTGCACTCCCTGCTGTATGCAGCACAAACTCAAAACCAAATCGATTGACAGACATGCAAGTGTTCTGGAAATGAACCTGTCTCCGTGGTTTTGCAAGAACCCTTCAACAAGTCATTTTCGCAAAAACTGCACTCGCCAACTGAAAAACTGACAAACAAAAAACCTAACTGCAAACAAAAAAACAAGGAGCATTGCACAAAACACTCAAAAAGGTTCGTGTTTCATTTGTTTGTTTCGTTTCGTTTGTTTCGTTTCGTTTAAAATTGAGATTCCACATGACTGCACTCCACACTCTTGCAACATGACCGCATCAAAATACTGAAATGTGCCAATCACCGATTGCACGCACTCAAGCCGCACTTTCCACCTATTTTTCTCACGCTTACCACTATTGCCAGAAACCCTATCGCCTACATCTGCCAAATCTATCACACAGCAATGGGTCACAGGTATTTCAACCTTGCAATGACCTGTGATATCTGCCTAAGATATGCTCACGCATCTCACAAATCTGCCTCTGCATTTCGGTTTCCAACTCTCTGAGATGATCACGGAACATTGCCATGATGTCTCGTTGGTTCGCATTCAGACGAACATCTTCAAGCAACGGCAAAAGCCATTCCATGAGAACAATCAGAGTCTGTACCAGTCTCAAGACGCTGGTCACCCTCCCTAAACCGATAATCCAACCAATGTAGCGTTCCTCCATTGCTTCACGTAATGGCCGGTTCTCACGACGGTTGTCCATTCTTAGTACAGATGGTATGGCGATACTTTTCTTGAGCTTAAACGCCTCGGTTCCACTCACAATCCAGTGGTTTCTCAACTTTTACTTTCAAAGACTTCTAGGTCAGTTGTCGGAGTCTCTACTGTCCAAACACTCCACTTGTGTCTCCAGGACCTACTCCCAACCTCAGCCTATCGAGATATTCTCAATGCTCATCTCCAGGCAAGTTGTCATCCCCGGCAATCAATTGACAAGTCACCTTCAACAAATGACCTACAGCCAACATGCCACAAAAAGAAGAGAAACAAAAACACACATCACTGCAAATCTCAGTACAGGCTGATCTCTTGACTGTGATCCTTGCCGCATACAGTTCCTCTGAACCAACGACCCATGACCCTACAGTCAAGCTCCAACTCTGCATGACAACTCCACATGTCCAAATTCAAAGTTTCCCCACAGCAATGCAAACTGTCCGTTCATCACATGAGCAACGCAGACCCTCCAGGCTGCCGAAGGAACTCTTTCTTCTTTCTCTTCCGCATTTCAAACTGGGACTCAAAAACTATACCTAAGACTCCATGGTCTGCCCGATTGCTATACTTGGACCCTGACCGGTTTAAATGAACTTAACAGCCATCTCACTAATGCGGTACAACAAGCGCCCTTTGCTGTCCCACTCTTCACATTTCACAGGTCCATGCCAGCGATACTCGGTGGGTTTGGTCTTCTCCAAGATTCCACTCTCAACCTTTTGAAGGTACCCGAGCGCAAAGACTTCCATTTCCATCACCGCATAGTCTTTCTGATGGTGTTCACCCTTCAAACCTTCAGGCGTCCAATCCATAAAGTACTGGGCACGATCCACAGCCTCCTTAGGTCCCAAGTGCAGGCCAAAGCGACCAGAATATTCATCTGGAAACACATCATTGCCTTTGTTCAACTCTTCCAACTGCTTAGGCGTCAAAGCAATCCAGAGCTTGAGCGACTCCATGTTTGAAACGCACACACACAGCCACGGTCTCAGAGCTCTTGACACAAAACAGTCACAAACAGCTGCGGAAACATGAGTAGAGGTTTATCCAAAGCTCATACTCTTGAAAACCAAAACTCCCACACTTCTCATGTGCAAACATCACAAGACTGACCCAACGGCTTTCTCTGTCGCTTCCAGCTTTACCTCTCTCAGCCAACGACCTTATACACCTCTAGGTCACAAACAGTTCAACGTTTCAAGCTCCCGCATCAAACAGAGCTAAACGGGTCATTTCTTTCCAGGCAGCCAACCGCAGAGCACAAAAGCTATTTCTACTGACGTCTCCTCCTAAACCAGCAAACTATGGCCTAACTAGGATCATTCAGCCCAACCTCTCTGAGCAGGTCTTCCTCAGCTGTCATCTCCGGGACGTCACTCACACTCGTCAACTCATCGTCCGAGTTGGCACGTGTATCACAGTGACCTTCCTTCCCAGACGTCGACATTGTCGCAGCATCAATCAACGGTGGCTCCCTTCTGACGCCCGCCACACTTTCTTCCGCATCAATGACAACAGGTGCGGTACAGGTAGCCGCGTCAATGGGATATGCTCGACGCCGAACAGCTTTCTCTTCCGCATCATTGACAACAGGTGCGGTAGCCGCGTCAGTGGGATATGCTCGACGCCGCACAGCTTTGGAAGACTGGCCCTTCTTGTCGAAGCTATTCTTGATCACTGGTTGTTTAGCGCGAGACGTTACAGATGTTGGCTCCTGCTTAGAGACTTCCTTCTGTTCTCCCCGATCGGACATGGCAGCCAGATCTACCTTTGACCTTCTTGAACAATACTTGGCGTCATCAGTGACAAGCATGACTTCCACCTTCAATCACCCACAGTGTACTCCAAAAAACAAAGTTTCATGCGTATTGGGCTCAAAAAATCAAATCTACCTTCAGATTGAGTAACACTGCCATGACAACTCAGAAAGCGCTCTTCACATGCTCATCTCAGTCACCTGATACACCTTCTCTTATCACCCTTCTAAAGACCAACTGAGTTCAAGACCCAAGACGTGCCTCAGTTGTTCGCAAGAACCATGTACCTGACACCATCAGTTCCCAACCTTTGCACCTTGATCCAATACCTCAGTGTCCGAGGATGTCAAACCTGGCAATCTGCTGCCCCACCCTCAGGGAGTTCCAAGTTACAATCTTGCAGCAAGTTACTTACTGTCACTTCCTACTGCCGAAACGAAATTCCTACGTCTAGGAACGCTCCATCCATGCAAACATCTTCAGATACTCCAGCGTAGCCTTGCACTAGTGACCCTACGCTAGCAATACGTCACACCATGACACAGACCCCTACCAGAATACTGCCAAGACCACATGGACGCCTTCCACAGACTACGCACCTACACAAGGTAAAAATAAAACTTGCTGACAGAATCCACTGCCAACACAAACTCAACTCCTCCGTCCAAGTCACAAGTCCTGCCCAGGGCTGACTAATTCTGTATGTTCTCCTACAGGTACCACTGTCGACAGCTTACCATGGATTCACTTCTGTCCAGCCTACCAAGAACAAACCCTGCCGAATCTTGCCCAACTTGCAAACGAAGAGTCGTTCAAATAAAACGATACGTCCACGATCCTCATGATCCGTAACAATCTATACAAAAACTAAAACAGGATCCCAAAGTCACCTGAACCCAAACAGACTCAAACCAACTTCACACTCCCTAGTGACCTTATACTTTCAGACCATCACCTCCTGTGAAACAGGTGCACCTTCGTACGAGCTCATCACTGCCTCGGCGCCCAGATCACGGAGCTCCAATACCCAAGATCCCAATCTCACCTTAGATGACGTCCTTAGCAACTTGTCACAAACAAGGGTCAGCGGAAGATGGTGTGGGCAGCCCTTCTTTCAGGGCTCCGCTGCCATGTGAAAAACGCAAACCCAAGTACACCTCGTGTGTACCCAAATCAACGTTTTCGTTAAATCACTACGCCAGACGCAAACACCTACTGTGTTTGCAGCTCCGCAGTTACTTACTTCCCCACAAAGTCAAATAAAGGAACTTGTTCCACCCCGACTCCTAAGTGCACGTCAGACTCCTTCTTTTCTCTCCAGACGCCACACACAACGGAACAGGTCAACAAGATCCAAGGCAGGCACACGGCCACAAACCACAAACAAAGAAAGGAAGCAAGATGTTCCAGTGTGGCTACTGTTTCAAGTGCCCTAGGCCCTAGGTGACACTGCAGTTCAGTTCTCTTCGGAACACTTGACACCACTCCCTTGAGCCGATGTCTCAACTGGGAAACTCGATTCCAGGTTTCCAATACACAACCTTTCCTCAAAGGTTGTTGAAACAATTCCGAACTGCTATGATATACAAAATCACCTAGTCACAAAACGTCAGAAACATTTCCAAAAGTTCTCAGATCAAACTGGCTCTCGTCCAAACGCAAGTAACCAGCTAGCCGGTGTTACTAGTCTCTACCAAACGTCTAGACTAGTCACACGGCTAGTTAAGAACGAAATGATTCACTCAAATTCCTTTACAAAATCCTCTTGCAATACAGAACAACATGGAAACCTCATGTTCCATCTCCAAAACAGTTCTTCACTCAGAGATGTCTTCTCATAGTTCCAAACCGTCGAGGAGAGTAGAATGTCCTGCTCGACTTCTCAGCCAATATCCAGTCATAAACAGTCATAGCGCTAAAGTAGTTCGCTTACTGTCATAACCAAAAGTCAGCAACAAGTCACAGGCATAAAGATCATAATGCAGCTCTCCAGATCAAGTATCCGGAGGTTGAATAAGATACGTAGGCATTGTCCGGAGGTTGAATAAGATACGTAGGCATTGTCCTCACAATGCCGAAGTATCTCACATACTCAAAAGATCTGCTTGACTTCTCAGCTAATGTCCAGTCATAAACAGTCATAGCGCTAAGGTAGTTCGCTTACTGCAATAACCAAACGTCAGCTATAAGCCACAGATATAAAGATCACAAAGTAGATCTCCAGATCAAATACCCAGAGGTCAAAGAAGATACGTAGGCATTGTCCTCACAATGCCGGAGTATCGCACACTCGCAAGAGGTAATCAATAGGCTTCACAAACATCTCAGATGTACGAAGCAACGTCAAGAATCGAAATGGATGATCCAAAACTATCTCAGTTAGATTCATACTCCTCCAAGAGGTCAAAGAACTTCCGAGATCGATGGAATCATAGCATCCCGACTCAACTGCATAGCGAATGCTTCTGGAAGCATTTGCTCAGTATCATAAAGCTAAATAAAGCTCCAAACTGTACTTAAAGTGTCTTGAACTCCGTGTAGATTCACTCAGACCCACAGGTCGATATCTCAGAGCAACTCCGGCAGCTTCAAATACTACAAAGCAATATCGAAACTGCCCAAGTCTGTTGCAGACATCTTCCCATAGTCCAGTTCCACTACCAAATACTCAATGAATGGCAGCTCGCACCAAAGCCAAGTTGTAACCCTGCAAGGGACACAAACTTTCACAAAAGTTGAAAGGTCAGAGTTTGCCGGCACCTTCACAGCCCAAACTTGTCTTGCCAGAATCCAGCAGTTGAAGAAGAAATCTGATGAGTTGCGTTTGGCGCCAGCAATGCCGTTAGCAAGATCGAATGTTGTCGTGACTCCACAGGAAGTTGAGCTGTCTCGAGTTTCTGTCACTCCATGGGGTCCCCGATACCTAGTCCATAAGAGGGAGCGTGGACCCGCGAGGGTCCCAAGGTTGTTGAGTGAGGGTGACATGCAAGCCAGCCCCACTGCCAGTGGAGTACCCGTTGACCTCTCGACCTGGTACTAGGGAGGCCCTTTTGAGCGAAGCCGGTTTTGAGAAGGTTTTCCGGACCCAGAATTGGGTCCGTTGGAGGAAGTTGTTTTGTAGATGATTTTGTTTCTTGTTGGGGCAAGCGGGGTGCATATTGGTTGCTGCTTGAACCCAGTTGAAGGTAGCTTTTTATTATTTCGTTTCGTCTGGTGGCTTGATTGTTTGCTGCTAAAAGAAGGCGCATCAACCTTTTGCAGCCTTATAGGTGATTGCTTGAAGTGTTTCTTGCTGTTGCGGAGTTTGTGGGTTTTCGTGCAGGTGGCCGGCTTCCATTTGAATGATTGTATTGAATACTTTACTGCCCCTTGTGGGCCCCCCTTGCCCCTCTAGACTCCTACCGAAGTTTTCAGCCCAGAAAGAACATGAATTATGATCTTTTCAGTCAACCCCGTTATTAATTAATAGTATTATTTTAAAACGGATGGAGTAAAGAATCGGCTTAGGGAAAGATGTGGGAAGGTTGAAGTATGAAGGCTCTCTTAATCAGCCATCGTTTCGATATTTCATGTCAATTCATTGGGTAAATTGAATTAAAACATACCAGGGAGTAGCGGAGTAGGCGGAGTTAAGAGAGTAGCGAGGATGCGGTAAGATCTGCTTAGGGAAAGGCTGTGGAAGGTGAAGTGGGTGAAGTATTGAAGGCCTCTTACTCCGACATCGTTTCGATATCATTTCAATACATGGGCAATTGAAGTTAAAAACATACCACGGAGAGTAGCGAGTAGCGCGGAGAGTATTAGCGACGGGATTGGTGAATGTTGCCTGGGTGGTGCTGCATTGCAATCGCCACATTGGAGCAAGGGAACGGAGACAGCTGATACCACATGTGCGCTTTCAGGTTCCATTTCTGGGGCCGGAAAGTCAATTGAAATCAGGCTTCGCATGTGCGGGCCTCCTCTGTTCCAACTCTATATGCTTGTTGCTTAACTAAACGCAGTTGTCATTTTTTGTGCGTTGCACGGGTCGGCCTTTGCTGTTGATTTTGCGATTTTGCGGTCTCATTTTTGGTACCGCCAGACGGTCCCAAAAATGAGACCGTGAAAGTGCTTTTCTTTTGTTTTTTTACTAAGCGGTGCATGCGGTCCCAAAAATGGGCCCGCCAGGCGGTCCCATTTTTGGGACCGTGTTTAGGTTCATTTTTTGAAGTTTGTTGTACAGTATCAAGGTTGCAGAAGCGCAACGATTTGGTTTCAATGAAGCTTTGTGGCGTATGGCAGCCGGAAGGGCAACTAGGGAGGTCCTTTTGAGCGAAGCCGGTTTTGAGAAGGTTTTCCGGACCCAGAATTGGGTCCGTAGGAGGAAGCTGTTTTGTAGATGATTTGGTTTCTTGTTGGGGCAAGCGGGGTGCATATCGGTTGCTGCTTGAACCCAGTTGAAGGTAGCTTTTTATTATTTCGTTTCGTCTGGTGGTTTGATTGTTTGCTGCTAAAAGAAGGCGCATCAGCCTTTTGCAGCCTTAGGTGATTGCTTGAAGTGTTTCTTGCTGTTGCGAAGTTTGTAGGTTTTCGCGCGGGTGGTCGGCTTCCATTTGAATGATTGCATTGAATACTTTACTGCCCCTTGTTGGCCCCCCTTGCCCCTCTAGACTCCTACCGAAGTTTTCAGCCCAGAAAGAACATGAATTATGCTCTTTTCAGTCAAGCCCGTTATTAATTAATAGTATTAATTTAAAACGGGATGGAGTAAGAATCTGCTTAGGGAAAGATGTGGGAAGGTGAAGTATTGAAGGCTCTCTTACTCCGCCATCGTTTCGATATCATGTCAATTGCATTGGGTAATTGAATTAAAACATACCACGGAGTAGCGGAGTAGCGCGGAGTAGCGACGGGATGGAGTAAGAATCTGCTTAGGGAAAGATGTGGGAAGGTGAAGTATTGAAGGCTCTCTTACTCCGCCATCGTTTCGATATCATGTCAATTACATTGGGCAATTGAAGTAAAACATACCACGGAGTAGCGGAGTAGAGCGGAGTAGCGCGGAGTAGCGACGGATTGGTGAATGTTGCCTGGGTGGTGCTGCATTGCAATCGCCACATTGGAGCTAAGGAACGGAGACAGCTGATACCACATGTGCGCTTTCAGGTTCCATTTCTGGGGCCGGAAAGTCAATTGAAATCAGGCTTCGCATGTGCGGGCCTCCTCTGTACCATGAAAGGACATGGTTACGTCACACTCCCTAGCCGGCAGGTTGGTGCTGTCCTTGGTGACTCGGACGTGTCAACCTGTGCTGTGTGGTCGACGGGCCACAGCGCCATCCACTCCTTGGTGACTCGGAGTAGGGGTTCCATCACCTCTTCTTGGGGACTTGAATGTGGTGGAGTAGCTCCTTTGGATGGTCAGGCAAGTTGGGTGAACCCCTGAGTGTGGACTCACTGAGTTCGGACTGCCGTTCGTTCCACTGTTGTTATGCAATGGGGGGTCAGGTACACTTCTTTGGTAGGTTGTTGACCTGGTGGTGGTTGTCGTTCGATTGTGGTCCCACGTCCTCCTTGGTGACTCGGAGGAAATGAATGGGTAACGGGGCTTAGCCCGCCACGATTGAATGTCACCACTGCTTCAACTTCCGATCCATTGTTTGTGTCCTGGCCAACGGTCAAAGTTCGTGTGTGGGTTGCTATGCTCCGCACGGATCAGACCGTCGGTTCCTCCGTGACGAATGCCAGGGTAGTCACGGTGTCTGGGGTAACCTGGACCTCCTTCCTGTGTTCCCATGCTTTCGGGTGTGTGTCACATGGAGGAGTGGGATCGCTATCGACTGGGTCACCCAGCGGTCGAAGTTCTGGCAGAAGCACCTCGGCTTAATGTACAGTCAGGCCACAGTAAGGTCCTACACCAAGGATCGAGCTGTGCTGCGTTGGGACCACACCCTTAAAAGTGCTTGTATTTGGGGGTGACCATAGGCAAACACCTGGAGGTCTCTCCAAGGGAAGGGCTGCAGCAGCGAATGGACAGAAACTTCTTCATCATCCCTTGGGGCTGCAAGCTTTGAATCGCCCGACTATCTGCCTCCTGCCCGGCTCACCAAGTTAACTGTGGCCGGATGCGAGCCAGGACAATGACTCTGAAGTGGCACGGCTACTCAACCTCAGCCAAGCACCACACACAGGGACTTGGGTCACGACAACCACTGCCCAGCATCTACCAATCTTCTTGGCGCGCCTTTTCAGTGAGAAAACACTTAGCCATCTGAATGTTCAGAGTTGCCTGATTTCTGCAATACTGGCCGTATTGCTTATTGCAACTGCGCCAGAAGAATTCGACGTCCCTGAGTGTACAACTACAATTGAAGCAGCCGGCCTGGATGGTCCGCATAGATGGGGCATCATTCTGCCCAACAGCTCCAGAGTGTCCCTGTTGACGTACAAACCATCGTCGCAGTCCGGTACCCGGAATTGGTGCTACAGGGGAGGCCCAAAACTCCGAAGCCAATCCAAGGAGCAGCAAACGGTACCAAAAACAGGACCCCCCACATTAGACCCAGAACCACCAGAGCAACACCAGCCCTCAGCCTGCAGCGCATTCTGCTTGCCAGCTGCCTTTGCCTTTGCTTTGGGCGGCATCCCCTGCAAGCACGCCACAACAAAGCAGCGTATCACAAACCCCAGA
>CAMXCT020000228.1:237516-278639 GCA_947184155.2 Cladocopium goreaui | reverse complement strand
GCCGGGCGCTTTGCTGGAGATTTTCTTCGGGTTTCAGAAAGCAACGTTAGGCAGTAGGCTGGCCTTAAAGGCTTCCCGGCGCCCTAAGCTGCCCTTAAACCCTTCCCTGCGCCCTTGGCGGCCCAGTAGCATGTCCTTTGGCCACCTGCCGGGCGCTTTCCTGGAGATTTTCTTCTGGTTTCAGAAAGCAACGTTAGGCAGTAGGCTGGCCTAAAGGCTTCCCTGGCCCAACTGCCCTTAAAACCGTTCCCGGCGCCCTTTGGCGGCCCAGCAGCATGTCCTTTGGCCAACCTGCCGGGCGCTTTCCTGGAGATGTTTTTCTTCTGGTTTCAGAAAGCAACGTTAGGCAGTAGGGCTGGCCTTAAACTCGTCCCGGCGCCCTAAGCTAAGCTGCCCTTAAACCCTTCCTGGCAGTAGGCTGGCCTTAAACCCTTCCCGGCGCCCGAAGCTGCCCTTAAACCCTTCCCTGCGCCCTTGGTGGCCCAGTAGCATGTCCTTTGGCCACCTGCCGGGCGCTTTCCTGGAGATTTTCTTCTGGTTTCAGAAAGCAGCATGTCCTTTGGCCACCTGCCGGGCGCTTTCCTGGAGATTTTCTTCTGGTTTCAGAAAGCAACGTTAGGCAGTAGGCTGGCCTTAAACCCTTCCCGGCGCCCTGAGCTGCCCTTAAACCCTTCCCGGTGCCCTTGGCGGCCCAGCAGCATGTCCTTTGGCCACCTGCCGGGCGCTTTCCTGGAGATTTTCTTCTGGTTTCAGAAAGCAACGTTAGGCAGTAGTCTGGCCTTAAACCCTTCCCGGCGCCCTAAGCTGCCCTTAAACCCTTCCCGGTGCCCGTGGCGGCCTAGCAGCATGTCCTTTGGCCACCTGCCGGGCGCTTTCCTGGAGATTTTCTTCTGGTTTCAGAAAGCAACGTTAGGCAGTAGGCTGGCCTTAAAGGCTTCCCGGCGCCCTAAGCTGCCCTTAAACCCTTCCCTGCGCCCTTGGCGGCCCAGCAGCATGTCCTTTGGCCACCTGCCGGGCGCTTTCCTGGAGATTTTCTTCTGGTTTCAGAAAGCAACGTTAGGCAGTAGGCTGGCCTTAAAGGCTTCCCGGCGCCCTAAGCTGCCCTACTGGCCTTAAACGCTTCTCGGCGCCCTAAGCTGCCCTTAAACCCTTCCTGGCAGTAGGCTGGCCTTAAACCCTTCCCGGCGCCCGAAGCTGCCCTTAAACCCTTCCCTGCGCCCTTGGCGGCCCAGCAGCATGTCCTTTGGCCACCTGCCGGGCGCTTTGCTGGAGATTTTCTTCGGGTTTCAGAAAGCAACGTTAGGCAGTAGGCTGGCCTTAAACCCTTCCCGGCGCCCTTGGCGGCCCAGCAGCATGTCCTATAGCCTATGCTTCTTTCGTTTCCTCGCTCTGCCAGCTCTTCTGTGTGCACGGGCGTCCCGCTGGTGTGTTGTGCTGCACGCGGATTCGCCCCGACGCGCTGGCTGACCACACGGCTGCTTGGCACCGCGGGCATGTGTGCATATGTTTTCGCGTTGCGTCGCTGACTTTGCCTTTCTTTACATAGAACTGGCTGCCGCACACGCCGCGATGGTTGATTTGCCCAGACACCACGTTGCTGCTCACTTTGCCATCGCAAAACGGGCACTGGTACGCCATCTTCTTTGTCACGACGCATCCATCTTTGACCTGAAATCGGTTACCACAATGCCTGCGGTGATTTACTTGGCCAGAACGCACAAGTTGGAATATAAGGCATATTAATGACTATGGCTATGATTTGTCTAAGTTCTCCGAAACCGCACTTACAACTAAGTGGGATTTAGGGAAGAACTGTCACCGCCGAGATAGGGACTAGGATGGACCGACATTTTGGACCAAGTGAACCAAGTTGACGGCCATTTGCCATCTTTCTGCGTATGTTCATGATTCATCCCCAAAACTCAGGTTCCGTTCCTCTTGAGGTTCCGCCTTTTTTTTTCTATCCAAAGATTCCCCCATGTTCCAATTGGATCCAGCTCACCTGGAAACCATTTTGAGCCTCCAAACTTCGAACGTCTCAAAGAGGGAGCTCTACACGACAGGTATCGCAGCATCCGCTGTTGCGAGCGATTGGAGCCGAGGAGGCGTTAATTATTGATCATTATTCACCATCAACAAGCAATAACCATCATTAACCATAACCCATTAAACAAATGTAACCCATGGATGGTCTCTCATTGATATATATAGTTGATGCTTGGTGGCGACTGGAATAGATGGCTATCTTCGCTCCACCATCGGGGGATCACCGTCATGGTTGGATAAAGCCCCAGGCATAAAACCACAGTCTACACTCTACACTTGACACTCTTCACACTCACCCTCTACACTCCACACTTAATCCTCCACACTTTCCACTCTACACTCTACGCTTTACCCACTGCACACTCCACACTCCGCACTTTACACTCCACGCTCCTCACTCTGCACCCCACACGCTACCAGGGGTCGGCGGCAGGGGGCGGCAGCCCTTTAGATTACCAGAGGGTAAACATCCTGGGATCACATAAATTATACATATAGGATATTCCAATGTTAATCTATAAGATTAACCTAGATTTTACAGGGACATTTCCGATTTTTGCTGCGGCTATTTCATGACATATCCTGGGATAATTAAAAGAAAAAATGAGATTTGGGTTTGTTCGAGAATGGTGGACTTACCAATATATGGTGCATACTCCATTTATAGGGGATTTGCCAGCCACGTTAAAAATAACCAGAGGCTACCCCAAAAAAATGGTGTTCTAAATCACTGTGAAAATTGGCATCGACGTATTCATCAACTGGAGGTTTGTTCATATCATCATCCTCAGACGGAGTTCCACTAGATTCCCAGTATACCCACTATAGATCCCATGCAAAGCCATATTAGTGCCATGGTCAAAACATGGCTAGCATGGGAATCCCATGGTCATCCATCCCATTTCATAGGAATCCGGTCCATCTTACTCAACTCTCGCATGCACTCGAAGGTCCATAAGGGGGGTGTCCTAAAACGGGGGGACCCTCTGGTTATGTCAAACATACCTATTGAAAATGGCCATTTATAGTGGATTTACCCATTAAAAATGGTGATTTTCCATAGTTATGTTAGTTTACCAGAGGGTACACCCAAGTCATCCATGTTATTTTCGGATTTTCCTGGAGAAACGAACCATCCAGCGAGCTTGGGGTACCCAAAATTGATGGAAACCCCATATAATCCAGTGATAAGATTGATTACTTACAACTGGAGTCCCTTTGTGTACTAGTTTATATGATGGCAATATTAGTAATAAATGAACTCCAGTTATAGATTGCTAATGGTTAATGGTATAATTATTAGTAATGGTTAATGGTTCAAGTACTAATTTAACTTTATGGTATAATAAGTGACTACTAATTAAATTAGTACTTTAACCATTAACCATTACAAACATGTTTTCCCCCGTACAAACATGTTTTCCCCCGTATACCCATAATTTACTACTAATGGTATAATTATATATAATTATTAGTATGGTTAATGGTTAAAGTACTCATTTAATGGTATAATAAGTGACTACTAATGGATTATTCTACTTTGTTGTTCTAATGGATTGCTAAGTTAGTACTAATGGAAATTTACTATTAACCAATACAAATTTTTGTATAACCATATACCATCATATACCCATATGTCCTATTAATTTAACCATTAACCATTACTAATGGAAATATGGGGGCCAACCGTCCTACTAGGGCCTCCATCCTCTCCAGCACTTTTGCAGCTCGCCGCCAGGTTTGCCAGGTCGAACGCAGGACTTCCAAGGCGTAGATGGCGTCACCGCGGGCGTCGCGACGGCAAAGGAAGCCCAGTTGAAGGGCAAAGGACCAGGCACTGCCTGGGAAAGTTGGGCGATTTATGGATGTGAAAGTTGGGAGTCTTGGACTCCAAATATATATATATATATTATATTATAATTATCAAAACATCTTAAGATAAAGGTGTTATAGAATGTTCTAGAACTTTTCGGACAGCAAATGAGAGTTGGAGTCAAGTTTGGGGGTTGGCTCTCCTTGAAATCACTCAGAATCTAGCGGAAAATCAATGAAAAGAGATGATTCAATTCGTGAAATCCCAAGTTTGGATAATTTCGTGGCGGTCAAGCAGGAAAAAACCTTGGGATGTCCCATTTCAGAAAAAAACCATGGAGAGACATCCCCCACGGTGCAGCCAGGTCACCTCGATGGCATGCCGTCAGAGAGATCGTCTCCGAAACCACGTCCGGCCGCAGCGCGCGGCTGCGCAGCGAGCTGAGCGTGGCAGTGGAGAGGCGCCAGGTCTCGCCACAGGTCGGGAGCCTGGATTTCACGCTGGATTTCACCAACAGTGAGCGAAAACTTGAGCGAAAACTTGAGCGAAAACCAGCAAAAATTGGATTTTTGTGATTTATGAGAGGTTAAGTTGGAGTATTTCACTAGACTAGGGCCTAGGGATTGGATTTATGGTGGATATATCGATAATTGGATGGAGTAAACAAACATACTTGGGGGCCCTGTGGGAAAATCTAGGACTCGGACGGGAACTCTACAGGGACATCTCCTCGACCATGTCACTATGTCTGGTTGACACTTACAATATGAATTTTCAGGTGGGGTGAATTGGGACAATCAAGATATTTCACCATTTATGGCTGTTTATTCTTGTGACCATGGGACATATATAGACCATGTATATAATGTAATATACATAATTATATAATTATACAGTACTATATATATAATATATAGTTACATGTTTGTCTCCATTTAAAGATGATGTTCCATGATTTTCCCATTAGAATATATCCCCATTATGTTCCCAATGATGTGGGAAAACCAATTGCAAATTTCAGGCCAAATCACCATTACATCTCCAATATTCCCATTATCACCCCAATATTTCTGCGAGGGCAATGGCCCATAGATGTGACTTTTGCAGGGCCTTCTGGCTACTTTTCGCCGAGCGTCTTGGTAATATAGCTAAGCGCGCGATTGATTGCAATAAGACTTGCTTCTTGGCTCCTCTGTCCTTAGGTGAGACATGGAAAATGTTGCGACAAAATGGCGAGAATGTGGGAGAAATATGGGGGAATTCGCGAAAATGGTGATACACCATTGCAGCATTGGATTTGTAGGTCATTTTTTCATGTTGGTGTCTTGTTGGATCATAATGGAGCACCTTCCCCCAATCTATTGGAAAACCCCCCGAGTGAATGGCTTATGATCCCAGAGATCTTGGGCAACAATCAATAAAGAGGTTTCTGAAACTGAAAGGAAATCCAAGATGACCATGACAAGTAGCTAAAGCATATACACTTGAACAAAACATTGGAACACAAATTTATCATTTATACAAGTTCCAAGGGTGTCAAGGATTTTGCGGTGGGAAAAAATGAGGCGTGTAAGCAATCATTTCGCGGGAATAGAAGATACCAAACACCACTATGTACAGCACATTCTGTGCTGAGGGTAGCCCTGAAAATTGTTGATGAACCCCTGAAGGAGCGTCAGTCATATCTTTAGGCGGGTCGAATGATATCCGATCTCTATATTGGGTTGTCATTTCTCCATTGATTAAAACCGCGTACCACCTCCTCCCATATATTCCTTCCAACAATTGCGATTGCTGCTTTAGATTTAGATGCTGTAGCATTCTTCCCTGGTCATGTGTGTGGCTGAAAATCGGGTGTACCATTTAAACACGCCTCCGCAATGTGTCTCCATGTCAGCCCTATTGGGTAATAATGCTGCTTGTAAGCAGTGCCAAGTTTTACCTCATACCCTCTGGTAAACTAACATAGCTATGGAAAATTGCCATTTATAGTGAGTTTTCCCATTAAAAATGGTGATTTTCTATGGTTATGTTAGTTTACCAGAGGGTATTTCTATGGTCATTTTCAATAGCTGCTATTGTATCACCATTTAGGCTATTCCGTTAAAACCTCATGACCTTTTTCAGGACGTCATCATGACAAGCATATCAGTGGCTGAATTCCCTGGTTTATGGTAAATATAACGAACTAGATAACTATCGTAGTGGGGTTTACAGGGGGGATTTGTAGTGGGATACCCTCTGGTAATGGGATTTAATGGGATTTAATGGGTTTTAATGGGATTATAATCCACTTAATGGAATATACCCTCTGGTAATGACTAACAGTTTGCTATTGAAGCCATGGCCATAGAAATGGTGGATTTACCCATTGATAGCATGGTGATTTTCCATAGTTATGTAAACGTTTACCAGAGGGTAACTATCGTAGTGGGGTTTATAAACCAACGTTCACATCACTGGGGGACATCATCATGTGTGGCTCACCATTTGGCTGGTTGCATCTTGACGAACCACAAAGTGAGCAATAAAAAATGCCAACATCCCACTGGTTGTGGGCTAACATAATCCCCAATAAATTACTTCAGTACAACTCCCAACAACAAACTGACCATGGTGAAACCTTTAAAAAAAAACAGTTGATGCTTAAATTCCATTTGAATCTAATTATATATCTATAAATATATATATATAATTATATATATAATTATGTATTATATACTATAATTATATAATATATATACTACAATCATCAACTGAATCCACATTGTCCCAGGATCTCAAGACACTCAGCTGACCTTGCGCCTCCCGCCACTTCCACGCGTTCCACTCGTTCCACGCTTTCCCGTGACAGCCTGGGCGTCCAGGGTTGAACTCTGGTTCTCCCCTGGTAAACTGCCATAGCGAACTGGAAAATAACCATGTTATATTACGGTACACCAACGAACTAAATCACCCATCTTCCAGTTCGCAAACTGTTAGTCATTACCAGAGGGTATATTCCATTAAGTGGATTATAATCCCAAATTAGATCCCATTAAATTCCAATTAAATCCCATTAATTAAATTCCAATTACCCTCTGGTAATTTAACATAGCTATTGAAAATGACCATTTATAGTGGATTTTCCAATTAAAAATGGTGATTTTCCATAGCTATGTTAAATTACCAGAGGGTACATCAATATTTAAGCCTATGTTCAGACAAGCCCACCTGGAGTTTCCATAATATAGAATCCTATAGCCTAAAATCAAATACATGGAAACACATGTTCAAAACGTGGAGAAAGTTGGTGTCATGGTTATGAAGCAAATCATGATTTGAGACCAAACGATGTTGGATATTTTGGCTTTGTTACTGTTATGCTTTTGAAATCATGCATAAGTGGTGAGATTTCGTGTTGTCGGACTCCCTGCAAATGGCTGCTGCCAGCAAAAACTCCCATCAGAGCAGCAGACTGCTTGATGCTTCAGCCCAGGGGGACTCGCAGGGACTTGGATAAAGTGACCAAAGTATCTTTAAATGTCCTTACGACAGTAGTACTTAGTAAGTCACTTATAGTCACAGTTGCCAGTGTTTCAGTCTGTCATTCCAAACTGGCTAGAAACTTTTAAAACCTACCAAGCACCAAAAGTGGAAGACACACGGCAGAACTGCAGTTAGTGAACCTAACGTGCCAAAAACATCCTTTTCTCGGTTGCATGGTGACTTTTTCTATCTCAGTCGTCTTGTAATGGGATGGGCTTCAGAGGGCAAAAAAAAGGGGTTAGTTATTAGGCTCACTTTGCTGACCAACCCAATAAAGTCAACTGGTTGGTGGTTGAGCCATCCCTCTGAAAAATATGATTTCGTCAGTTGGGATGATGAAATTCCCAATAGATGGAAAAATAAAATTCATGTTCCACACTACCAATAAAGTCAATCATTATTGCCTGCAAGGCAAGTTTGAGCCAATCTACAGCATTCATTTTGACAAGCTCAATTCATCAAATGCCAGTCATACATCAATTTTACTCACGTTTATTGTTGTAGTGACCAAACAGCGATCATCCCATTTCAGCTCCTACAAAGTGGACACAGAACGTAACATGGATTCGCTTCATGATCAGGCTTACTCAATTTGGCTTACAACATTTACAACATTGCAGTAAGCCGCCCGGGTATAAGTTTGTTAAAACCTGTATCATCTAACTATGATACGTCCACCATAAATCTTAGATATTCTAGTTGTAAAGCAAACTACGTATGTATATATATATATATCCATCTATTATCCATCTATATCCATCTATATACTCTCTGGTAATTTAACATAGCTATTGAAAATCACCATTTATAGTGAATTTTCCCATGAAAAATGGTGATTTTCCATAGTTATGTTAGTCATTACCAGAGGGTATCCCATACTTTCTTGGCTTTAAACCGTTCATCTTGGCTGGTCAAATCCCCAAGAAAAACCCTCTGAAAAACCCTCCGTTGCCGCCTCCATCCGCTGTCGCGCAACGGCCGCAACGGCCGCAACGGCCCATCCACCGACGGAACGACCGTCATGGAGATGCCGGCGATTAGCCACGGCCCATCCACCGGAAAAGTTGTGATGATTCACTTTGGAAACCGACTATATATATATGTGATTGTGTGTGTGCATACATGTACTATTGTATAATATAGAAATATGGAAAATGAGCGTTTGCAAAGAAACAGAATTTGCATATCCAAAGTGGCCACATTGTGGCTTTCAATTGTGGCTTCAAAGGGTCTATCTGAATACAACAAGCCCAAAAAATGATGCTCGGAGATGTCCACTCTATCGGCCCATGGGATACCTCCAGAGCCAATTGGCTTGGACGGAGACAGGGAAAATATGGTACTTTAAGGACATCAAACAGGAGCATGGCTTGAAACCTAAAGCTCAGGATTGTATTGTTTCATTGTTAAAGATCTAATTGATATTATTAATCCTGTTCTTGTTCCTGTGGTGGTTGTTCCCCTCCAAATTCAAGGAAAAACCATATCCTTCCATGCCAACTCGCCAAACGCCACTTGCAATTTACACAGGCTGGAACATGCTGGAACAGAGCCTCTAGTGGACATGTTTCAAATCTGCAAGATAAGTTAACCAAGAGCACCATTTTTTTGCAAATCCTCGTCAAAGGCAATCGTGTCAAAACATGGAAGCAATAATGTCCTTTTGGTAAAAATAGAGGGGCCGGGAGCTACCATCTATCATCATTTAGCTGTTGTTACAGTAAAGGGGTAAACAAACCCCTCTCTTAATCAACCAACCAATGGGAAAAGGACATCTATGTGTAGAAAATACCTGCGAAAATGTGCCCCAACGTCAACGCGACTCAGGTAACGATATCAAACACCACAAGGACCATCTGAGATTTTTCAATGGGAGATCTCCAGGATCCAATACATGGAGGTACGTTGGTACCATATGTTTGGCCATATTTTGTGGGGATATTCCCTGAAATTTAGGCCTAAAAAAGAGGCCTTATATATGGTAGGTACCTCCAATGTTTATCGATTCCTGTTGCATGGCCATTGAAAAAACCGGATCCTAATGTTCAATGGTATCAGACTAGGGGATCACTCAGGTTGCGGATGCGTCTCAGTAATTTCACCAATGTCCGGCCTTTTCTTTTTCGTAACTGCTGGTCATATGTGGGGCTTTCCTACAATGGGGGATCCCCAAAATTGTTGGTTTATAATGGGAAATCCTATTCAAATGGATGAGAACTATGGGTACCCCCATTTCAGGAAACCTCCATTTTCCCGGACCTGAGTCCGTCTGAATACCTTAAAATCCCATGGTTTTAAAACATCAGTTTCCCCATCGATCAATGACAATAAGAGGATGTATCATCCAATAGTCCCCAATTGCTCCACCACCCTGCTTGTGGATTACACTCATTTGCCCACATGAATCTCATGAATTTTAATACGTCTAATCCCAATAAATTCCATTCAAAATCCCATTCGAAATCCCATCGATTTTTGAACTAAACCCACCAGTTGGAAGCTCCCAAAGATCTTGATAGATGATAATCTGATAATATCTATAAATTGATGATATATATATTGATATATGATAATTATTGATATATGATACCATCTGGTTTTCCTATGGTTTTCCTATGGTTTTCCTATTGAAAGATCCAAAAGTCACCACCACTGAGTTTTCACCGAGCCACGAAGATCAAGGCGTCTCCTCCGGCGCCCGCGTCCGAGCTGCGCACACAGCAGATCTGGCGGCAGTTTGTTCGTTTTCGCTCGGCGAAAAGCAGAGGCTTCTGGCAGAGGGTTTATCGAATGTTTCTGGGAGTTTATTTGTGGTGATTTCATGATGGATTTCATGATGATTTCATGGGATTTAAGGGTGATTTCACGGGATTCCATGGTGATTTCATGGGATTCCATGGTGATTTCATGGGATTTGATGATTTCATGATGGATTAAATGATGATTTCATGGGATTTAAGGGTGATTTCACCATGGGGGATTCCATGGTGATTTCATGGGATTCCATGGTGATTTCATGGGATTTGATGATTTCATGATGGATTAAATGATGATTTCATGGGATTTAATGGTGATTTCATCAGATTTGATGATTTCATGATGGATTAAATGGTGATTTCATGGGATTTAATGGTGATTTCATGGGATTTCATGGTGATTTCATGGGATTTAAGGGTGATTTCACTGGATTCCATGGTGATTTCATGGGATTTCATGGTGATTTCATCAGATTTGGTGATTTCATGATGGATTAAATGGTGATTTCATGGAAATTTATGATGGTTTGGTGATTTGTTTCTATTATCTGCCATGATTTCCTGCCCAAACATCGGACTTAGAGTGGTTGGAGATGTGAAAAAAACAGATTTGGTTTCTACGATTGAAATACATCTGGGATTTCCATTCATATAAAATGAATTGAAATCTCTGATTGAATGAAAATCGATTGAAATATTGCAAAATTCCAGGGTTCATTCAGATTTCCGTTCTTTCGGGGGCATCGACTCCTAGTGGTATAAAATTTGTCCCATGGTTCTGTGGGAAAATCACCAGTTTCAAGGGTGGCACCATTTTTCGATTCTCTTAAGGTTCCCAAAAACGGAGCAACACATATTTAGGCCAATGTATTCATTTGTTCCACATGTTTGGTGGATTTTCGACTCACAAGTCACGTCACCCTGGTCTCCCTGAAGCGATTTTTGTGGGCCAAACTGTGATGGATCAAGGGATCAAGTCAAGGCCACACAAAGGGTCCCATGTCCCATGGTTCGAGACCAGAAATGATCGACTATGAGGTTAGTTTGAGGTTAAACCAGGCAATAGGAATAGGGATTGAACCCACCAGAGAGGTGATATCACCTTCGAAAGATGTGTATGTAACCAACAAAAAGCGTCAAATGAGAGTGGAACCCAACATCCACTGGCTGATCAGCATGTTCTTTATCGAAATGGCCAAGACGAACCCATACCATCAACTAAAACCTAAAAGAATGCGAGGTTGAAGCCTGCCTACAATGAGGGAATCCAACTAAGAACAAAATTGCCATACAAGCAAAATGGGGTCTTAATCATCTACACCCTCTGGTAATCAAACCCCCCATAAACGGAGGTTTTAATGGGAAAATCGTGTATAAATGGTGGACTTCCATTTGCCATGGTTGACTACCGGAAGGTATACAAGTTGGGACTCAAGCAAAAGAAGTGGAGATCGAAACTAATCAATACTAAAGAAACGGTGTGTTGTTCACCAACAAACCTGGAAAAGTGACCAATGGCTGCATACTCTTGAACAATTGGCATTGAACCGGAAAAAAAACAAGATTTGAATGACAAGAGTGGTGACACTGCGTTGCAAAAATGATGTGAGATCACTAAAAATTCTGGGCCCATCACAGCACTGGATAGCACCTCGTGGTGATGCCCCTCAGAATCCTGGATGAAGGGACCATTGGACCATGGTTCTTTCACGACCAACTGGGTACCAGTTGTACCGGTGAGTCATAGATTCCCCATCATTGTACTGGGTATCTGCCAGCGATTTCTGGACATATTTTTTTGTATGTTGAGAATGATGAAATTGGATCCAAATAGCTTATGCAAGGACTTGTTGGAAAGGAGGTGAGGACTTGGCTTGATATCTAGTGTAGACAACGATCTGGTTAGTCCGAGTCGTCATCTGTAGCTTTTAGATGTTTTCAGGTGGTAAAAGACCACCTGAAAAAATTGCATATCTTCCTCCCAACACTTCAGATCCCACCAAGCTTCATTTCAGGTACCACAAAAACACGTTCAATGGGTGAGGCCGTTAGGTCAAGATGATCCCATCGTTCAGTGGCAATGAGTTGGTCTCAAAGTTGGCTTGCAAAGTCCAAAGCCCGTGGAAAAAAAAATCTGAATTTCCCCCATTGCCATCTTGGATCCCCCCATAGTGGGATTAATGTTTGGCTGATTGGACATAGCAAAAATATGTGTCAAAGTTACCCTCTGGTAATTTTTTATATAGCTATTGAAAATCACCATCTTCAATAGGTAAATAATCTATAAATGGGCCATGGTTTCAATAGCAAACTGTTAAATTACCAGAGGGTACATTAAGGTACCCATCCAATGTTTGCCAGCATTTCTGACGGTTCAACTTCATATTTATGGTTGATAATCAAGTTGCCGGCAACAGAAATCATCTCATTTGATCTTGGAGAACCCATTTTTTAGTATTTAACAAACATGTGCATCACTGGTTGGTGGTATACCTACCCCTTTGAAAAATATGAGTCAGTTGGGATGATGACATTCCCAATATATGGAAAAATAAAAGTCATGTTCCAAACCACCAACCAGATCATGAAGTTCTTTGGGGTTTGATAAATGATTTTGTCAAATCCAAATCCCGAATTTTCATAATCCAAATCATAATTAAACGATAAACCAAATTCAAATCCAAATTCCGAATTTTAATAAATCAAGTTACCTTCCATCATGGCCAATCTTAGATACCCTGCAAAAAATTGCAAATTCTTAGCGTATATGGCTATGAGTCAAACCCCTTGGCACCTGAATGTTCATAATCCAAATCATAAATCAAACGATAAATCAAATTCAAATCCAAATCCCAAATTTTCATAACTGGTTGGTGGTTGAGCCCTACCCCTCTGAAAAATGATGGAGTTCGTCAGTTGGGATGATGAAATTCCCAACTGAATGGAAAAATAATCCATTCATGTTCCAAACCACCGACCAGATAAGTCACTTATCCACATGTTTATCCATATCATTGTCAATCATCATCCATGAGTTATGAACCAATTGAGTCATCCTAGCCATAATTACCATAATCAAGTTCAAGTTACCTAGCTTTAATTGTTGGGTTAAACTTCCACGCTTCACCCAGAACCCATCCGAACCCATCCGAACCCATCCGCCGCCAGTCCCCGAGACCCTTGGAGAAACCCATGGCTCCGGACCTCGCGAGGTGGGGGCGGTTCTGTTTGGCTTCGATGGATCACTTTCATTGGTTCAATGGATACTGTAAATTGACTGTAGAAGTATGACTGTATTGGAAGCATAATTATGGCTGTAGTAATAGTAATGCTTTCAAAGTATACAATTGACTTTCATTGGAGTATTACTTTAATTATGACTGTAGTAATAGTAATAGTATGGCATGATTATAGTGAATCATACTGACTATACTATATAGTTCATAATTATGACTATAATTATGACTATAACTATTGTAGTATGGAATCGATCATTGTAATTATTATAGATTTATAGTATGTACTAGTGAAAATTGGAAAATGTCCATGGCAAAGCATGGTAAACCCTGGCTGCCATGAAAAAACAACTCCCATTTGGGGACGGTTTACACCACCCATTCATGAGAGTTATGGCTACCATCTGGTAAACAGCCACATAACTATGGAAAATCACCATTTTTAATGGGAAAACTCACTATAAATTGCCATTTTCAATAGCTATGTTAGTTTACCAGAGGGTATGTTCGTAATGGTTTTTGAAATTGGGCTTACCACATTGATATTAGTGTGGCGTTTCAATTTCAAGCACATGAAACCGAATGAAACCGAGAAGAACTGGTGCGTTTTAGGAGGCGGCCCAAGAATCTCTAGGGATCACCACAAGGGAATTACAAACAACGATGGCCAAGAATCATGTACATTCCAAAAGATCAGCATCGAACCCAAAACTGTACGAAAATAGAACAAAATAATTACAACATAGCCATGTCTAATAACAGCATGATCTTCCAAAAGCCATGTTTGGGATTCCATGTAAAATTATGTAAAATTTAGGGATGTGGAATGGGGGTGTACATTCTGTTGGGTACCCGTTCGGGCCTGGCAAAGATGAAAAAAATGTCCGTCAAGGTGCTTGCTCATCTGCCGAGAGTGCCCCCCAGGCTTGTTCATTGAAGCACCCGTGTTTCCGCTTCCTCCTTGCCTGTGTGGATGGTAAACTGAGTCCATGATATGCCGCCCAGTCTTTCACAAGCTGGATGTAATCATTCTTCCGTTGCTCATTGGGAATCCACTTGGCAGCATCCACATCATTCCCGAACTTGCGGGCCTCAGAGATCAAATGCTCTGCCGTCTGCTCCGAGATGCAGACTGCCCAATCTCTGCCCAGATGGAAACTGACGATGTCCTTCATGGATTCCACGATTCGGGCATCCCAATGGTTCCCATTGCTTTCAGCATCTTTCATCCAACAATGCAGTTTATTGTAACATCTGGCAATCTGCACAAAACAAATACCCTCCGGTAACTTAACATATGTAGCAAACTGAAAAGTCACTACTTTAAATAATCATGTTAGTTTACTGGTGGATAAATCCTATTTAACATCATTAAATCCCATTAAATCAGCATTGAATCACCATTAAATCGCAATAATATCTGTGGGTATTGCAAAAGATAAAAACAAAAAAAAAAACATCATCCAGCTATTATGTACTGTAATACTTTTATAACATGGTTGTAATATCCGGTTCACTGACCCACTGACTCACCAATCTCTTTCGCCGCGTTGCACGATGTCATCATCAAGCCTCACCAGCCAGGGGTGAAGAAGGTGAGGCTCCCTAGTTATAAGTTGGAATAAGTTGGTTTATAACCGTAGTACAAGGTAGTGCCCCCGTTCGATAGCTAAGTTGGTGCAAATAACTCAAATAATCAGGACTTATGGGATTATAAATCAACTTAGGTACAGTTATATCCCTCATAAAGCCTATTAAGTTCATCGAGTTATAAATCAACTTAGCTATCGTTTGGGAGACTCACCCTGTGAGTGGGTATACAGCATAGTTCTGGATTGTTCAAATATTGAATCCCGAAAAAATAATAATATTTCTAGATCCTGAAAATGACCAGCTGACCACCGACCAGCCATTTGTGAATCCACTGACCAGTACCTCAATTTGACTCATAGCCATATAGCATCATAGATTTTTTGTCACGGGGGTAAAGAAAAACAACTTATGTACTGGACATCAGTCACCCAACTAGTAACTGAGATCATATCAACATATCAATAGACTTAAGTAACTGCAGTTGAGATTGTACCATCCAGTAAACTAACATAACTGTGGGAAATCACCATTTTTGATGGGTAAATCAACTATATATAAATGGCCATGTTCAATAGCTATTTTGACATAACCAGAGGGTAAGTGTTTTTTAACATGTTATAACTAAGATATATCCATGTCCGCCTCCAAGCGCACTTTGGGGATCCGGAGGCAGATCCATCACGGCTTTTGGGGATCCCAACCCTTTCAGCCCAGACGGCAAAACCTTGGTACGGCAAATGTTCAGAAAAATCCATGGCCATGTCAGGAAACGATTTATTGATTTTATTGGAGGTACCGATTCCATAGAAAAAAGGCCTAGTTCTTAGGCCTAAATTTCAGGGAATATCACCACAAAAGGCCTGATATGGTACAGTACCTCCATTTTAGGATCCTGAAATTCCCATAGAAAAAAGCAATGCAGTGTGATTCTGCTCGTGTTTTTCGAGAGTGACAGGAAACAAATGGGTGACTTTTGGGGTTTGACCGTGATTTCACATTCCAAAAACCATCAAAAAGGCTGGGTAACCTGGTAGGTGGTTCAGCATGAAACCATAGCTGGCAAACATGGAAAATCCCCCATTTATAGATAAGTGTCCCACTCAAAAACTTCTATTCAGTTGAAGAGATATTGCCATGTTTTTTATGTTTGACTACTCAGGGTTACATTTGGGATACTCATCCAAGCCCTAATTGAGAACCAACTCAGGAGCTTGGAAGCTTCAAGCTGCTTCAAGCCCCTTTTGCCAGTGTTATGGAATATATACGCTATATATATATACATATGCACATATCGTGTGTATACATATATATATGTGTATATAGACATAACAATTGATAATTGATACGTTTGTATATATACATATATACATCAAGGATATATGTATATTTATAATATGGATCTATACTTTTACGCGTTACATAATGGTTCTTGTTGCTTTCAGCAGATTGTTGTTCCTTCACTCACCAGGTATCACTAATCTCCATTTCAGCATGGTTTTGGCCCAACACCAGTTCTAGGGGAGAGTCTTCACTTCACGATCTGCCCCTCTTGCCTGTGTGCCCAGCCCGAAATGTCGATTCGCCCAGTATGGCAAAACCAACAATTCGGAGAACGCGAATCACGAAACTGTTGAACACATCAAAGTATAGCTGGTTGGTGGTGCAATAACCATCTTGAAAAATGATGGAGTTCGTCAATGGGTTTCGGATGACATCCCATATATTACCATATATTATGAGAAAAAATCATGTTCCAAACCACCAACCAGATGTGTAGTCTAGATATGTCTGGATTAGATGTACTCAAAAACCGATTGATCAGATCCATTTTCACCATGTATTCAGAGTAGTTTCTTCGTGACCTGCCGACCTGTTGAACTCAAGTACCCCACGAAGACATCGGTAGAGAAGGCGGAAGGCAACCAAACTGCACCCTGACCGAACGGATGGGCTTTCTGGGTTTGGCAAAATCGTGGAGCTTTGGGCAAAATTGGCAAATTTATGGATGATCAGGAAAAAAACACCAAAAAATTGATCATTTATGGATGATCAGAAAATTTATGGATGAGAAAATTACCAAAATTTGGCACCAAGAAAAACAGAGCTTTTTCTTCACAGCAAAATTTGGATGGTTTCAGCAGAAAAAGTCAGGACTTCATCAGCAATTCAGCCTTAAAATGGGCTGTTGATCATCCGAAAGCAAATGAAAATCTCGGCTGCCGCAAATCTGGGTGGGAGCCGCCATTTTCGAGGAAATATAGGATTATAGACTTAGGAACAGATCATATATTAGTATACAATCATAATTAATCTATGTAATTATGTATAATCTATGTATATAATCACATATAATCTATGAATTTGATATGTTCTAGCTGGCCAAGTTAAAGCTATGCCAGAGGCTGCCAGTTTTGCAGAACATCATTTGCTTCACGGCATGGCTGCCGATGGTAGGTGGATCTTCCAAGCTGCCGTCCCGGTCCCCCAGGTCTTTTAGTATCATTAAGAATTTATTATATTAATAGAAATTTAAAAAAATCACGTGGAACAAACATGTTTATTTTTTATATGAAATGTTGGTTTATTATTTTGAATAACAAATGGTATTCCATTGGGCGGGCTGCATCTTCAAGATGGCTATATCAAGAGGTTTCCATAGACATGGGGGTGATCCCCAATAGCTTGTTGGTTTATTTCAGGGAAAATCCATCTATACATGGATGAGAACTAGGGGTACTCCCATGACGAAACGGACACCTCCATATCAAGAGATGTGACAATTCATTAGCATAGCAAACTGGAATTGCCCTTATAAATTCAATAAATGGAGGTTTATAGCTGGGAAAATCATCTCTTTTTATGGGCCATGGCTTCCAGTTCGCTATGTCTGTTAAATAACCAGAGGGTAAATATCTGGATAGAAATTATTCTATGATCCCTCTGGTTATTTAACATGGCTATTCCTCTGGTTATCCCATATATGAATAGCAGATATTTATCCAGATATCCTCTGGTAAACTAACGTAGCTATAGAAAATCACCATTATTAATGGGTAAATCCACTATAAATGGCCATTTTCAATAGCTACGTTAAATTACCAGAGGGTATCCATGATCCCCCATGTGAACTTCCTGCATCATGTGCCGAAAAAAGTGGGGCACCGCTTGTGAAATTTTCCGCAAAAAAACCGCGGTTTAGGTGACTGACATCATCCCATCATCTACCGGGTCTACCGCCCCCCCAATTCGAAAGAAATGGGTTCTACCATGTGGGGCCCCCAAACGTTATAAACTGGTTTATAAACCCCTATAATTATAAACCCCATGAATACCATAGTTATGTGCGTATCATCAACCATAGTTATTGATAGTTATTGGAGCTATTTGCACCAACTGAACGCTATCGAACGCGGGCCCCACAAACCGTATGAACCATCCCAGGGTGGTCGTGTATTCTTTTGTAGCGATGGCCACCATCACCTGGAACCCATCGTTTGAGGTCACAATATCTTCAGACCATCTTCCCTCAATACCCTCTGGTAATTGAACGTAGCTGTTGGAAATGACCATGATGAAGTTCGTTGATTTACCCATCAAAAATGGTGATGTTCCAGAGTAAAATTAGTTATGTTTACCAGAGGGTAATGAGAAGATTGATTCCCTCCATCTATCCGAATCTATCCCCTCCATATTCATCATACTGTGGATGGTTGCCAAATCCTGCACCACCAAAAGGATGGTTGAAACCCTATAATAGTGGGATAAACCACCTATCAGCTGGTGCAGGATTTCTTCCATCCACCGTATCATTCTCATATCATTCCCCTCAATCTGCTTTGGAAATCGGCTGGGCTTGGCCTGGAAGTGATCCACGTCCGGGTCAGGATTTGGAGGTAAACCTGCGAGCGATGTTTTTTCATCCATGGTGTGGATGCTGCCCCCATGGTTTTGTCAACCCCGGAGTAATAAGCCATGGTTTCTGAAAATTAGGGAGGTATTCCAAATAGCTAAGTTGGTCTGCAACTAGGTTAAGTAGGATTTATGATATATCGAACTAGTCTGGTTGGTGGTGTCAACCCCTCTGAAAAATATGAGTTCGTCAGTTGGGATTATGATTCCCAACTGAATGGAAAAATAATCCAAATGTTCCAAACCACCAACCAGCATGGTGTATGAAAATTAGAGGGGTATTCACCAAACAGTCATAATCTGATACTTGTTTTATGGTACCATTCCAATTAAACAACCGTTTGGGGTTTATTAATCCAGGGTTGACATGGTCTTTAAACAGTTGCACATCATGGATATTACCATGAGAGAACATATTCTAACCCATTGTGTCATATTCTACACCCATATGTTATCCCCTAAAAATATAATTCATATAAATAACTCCAATAAATATTAACCATGGTGTTAATATCCACTAAATAGTTTATGTCATATTCTACACCCATGAAATAAATGATGTTCTCCCCTAAATCACTCGAATCCGCAGTTTTTTCCTGCCGAAAGTCCTTCGGATGTTGGGCGTAGGATTGGTCATATAAATTCACCATTTGGGATAGGTAAATCCACGTGTTACTTTAAATCCTCCTGCTGAGCTCTAACCTATGAATAATTAAAAAAAAAAACTTGGTTTATATGTTGATCACATTGTAGATCCATTTAAACTCTTTAAATCCACATGTCTTCTTTATGCTGAAAATCCACCATGTTATGGTGACAAAAACCCACGGCACCACGTCGGAGCCCTTAACGGGCTCGGACGCCTTCCATGTCCCCCAGGAGTTCCGCAGGGCTTCTCGCGCGCACGCGGAGATCGTAGACCTGCGTTCTCGCTGAGTAAATCCATTCTTCTGCTGGTTATATCACCATTCTAAACAAAACAGATTAGCCTCTTGTAAACTCACAGTTCGATGTGGAAAAGCCACCCAATTTTGGTGGGTTTTCCGGTTTTCCCCATCGAAGTGGGAGTCATAGAAGTAGATCCGTTTCCCAACGGGAACGTGGGAAACCATGGGGTTTTCCACATCTTTTTAGAGCAGTTTTCCACCACGGGGATCCATTCGTAGGGCCGCACCACCGCACCACCGCATTCCCCGGGGCACCAGAAGGGAGCCGCTCTCGGATCCAGCAACGATCAAATGGGACCTGGCGGCGCAAGGGGATTCATAGGAAGACCATGGAAAAAATAATGATTTGACCAAGAAAATCATGGAATTTTCAAAGGTTTGAATGGGATTTATGCATGGCATTTCACTTTTTCATGGTGCAGGACTGAGGCTACTTTTTATGGGTGTATGATGGTGTATGATCATGGGAAATTAAACCCCCATAAGTTGGGATATGGGGCCCCAAAAGCATGGTTATAAATCCACTTAGTTCACTTTAACAGCACCTCCAAGTTAGACTCCACGGTGATGTCAGCAACAAAGCCGCAGATAGAAAAATTGCCATGTGATCCCATAGGAAGGGCCCGTGATCCATGTTTGTTGGATGTGATCCCATCGAACTAGTTCTCCTGACAAGTTCCAGGTAGACATCATCAACACCTTGATGCAATCATTGCTGGGCTGTCGGCATTGGGCGCACAGATTCGTGAAAAAAGTGCCTCCTATAGTTGAGTTTCCCCAAAAAAAAACATACAACGCATTCCCCTAATATCAAACACCCCCTAGAAACATCTAGAGACCATGGTGGATGTAGGGAAATTCCACATCATTGGGACCATACAATAGGGGTGTTTAATATGAATGGAGGATGGGATTAGTTAGTTGACTCCGCATGTCTGCTTGAAATACCGAGGCCACACCTCCCATTGACCACTGTCAACGATGTGAGTTGGCCTTGATTACGCCGGGGCAGGGGCATTTTCTCTCTGGGGTTTTGGAAAACCAGGATTAGATTAATCTGATTACCCAACTGGGATTTAGGCAGAAAAAATTGGTCAAAACCAGGATTAATTTGATTTTCCAAATCAAATTGGGTTTTGACCTCTTCAATAATTGGGTTTTGATATGTTTTGAGCAGCAAGAATTGGCAGTTGACCAACAAAAATTGGTGTTATTTTTCCAATCGAAAACGGGGAGCAACCAACAAACAGGAAAAGCAATCAGCTGTACCACACAAACGTGGCTTCAAACAGGAAACACGAATTTGTGGACCTAGGCAAAGTGGCATTCCACAATCAAGCTCAGAATAAGTAGCATAGTAACTATGACGAACAACAATCATGTGCAAACATCATACTGTGACCATATGTGCTTTGCGCTGCCGACACTGAGCTCTGCACAAAAGGAATATAAACATCTTGCAGGTCGTGCCGAAATTGATGAACCTGCCATGATTTGGGGCCCTGGGGCATTTGGGGCCCAGGTGGAACGCAGTCTCAACACTGAAAAGCAAAAGTGTTGTAGCAACTGTGTCTGGAACCTGAAGGTAATCAACTTCGAATTCTGGAATGACTTTTAGTTCATCCATATGGGGTCTGAAAATATGGAAGACCTCCAAATGGCCATTTGAATAGGGAAAATGAAGTTCTAATCCATTGAAATTGCTTTCCTTCCCCTAAATTTTCAGACTAACCCATATCACAATATTATTGGTGTATATCTCCAATGACTATGGCTTATGATACCTTATGCTGAATACATGGCCAATCTTAGATACCCTGCAACAAAAACAAATTCTTAGCTGGTGAACGTAGATAATCCCATTGATACCAAAAGACATAGCAGGATTAGTTTCTACCCATCTAAGATTGACCTACAATGTGGGGCCCCCCAGTTATAAGTTGGTTTATAAACCCCATTAACTATAGTTATATCTACCATAAACCATTGTTAAGCCCCTTATCAACCAACTTAGCTATCTTGGGGGCCCCATCCTGTACCCCATGATTTCTGGAGTGACATCCGAAATCTACATCCGTTCCACCTCCCAGCATCAACGGATGAAGACCCACCTCAGTTTGGCGGCCATGGTGACCTACAAGTTGCTACTCATGGCCCAGAAAAATGGATCATGTTTGATATACCATCTGGTTATGACTAACATAGCCATGGAAGCCATGGCCCATAGAAATAGATGATTTTCCCAGCTAGAAACCTCCATTTGTGAGGGATTTTCCATGGCTATGTTAAATAACCAGATTGTATATTGCAATTGGAAAATAACAACGAAACATAATAGAATCGGATATAGTTTTTCTTATTGAATAATAATAGTAATAGAATATCCTATAATAGGATAATAGGATATAGAAAATAGATCTTAAATTTGGTAATCCCATCCGATCCCAGCCGCCCGCCATAGAGGACATCGGAGGCTAAGGGACTCATCAACGTTTTATTTCCCATGAGAATCTCATCAAACCACCATTTTTCATGGTGAAACCATGTTAAACCACCATTTTAGATACTTAAACCACCATTTTAGATAAATAGTTAAACCACAATTCCAATCCATTTTAGATAGCTAAACCACCATTCTAGATGGTAAAAAACCACCATTTTTCGTGGTGAAACTACCATTTTCCATGGGCAACCTTAGCATTTTCAGGGCCCCGGCCAAGGACCGCAACGGACGCAGGAAGCTGCTCAACGTGCTGCCACCCTCTATTGGGGGCCTTGGAGCCTGGCTGGAAGACAAATCGATGGGAAAACCAGTGGAATTGATGTGTCGATCAATGAATTTCGATCAATAAATTTATAGTAGCCAACTGTAGTTTATTAACTGTGGTTTATAAACCAGCTTATAACATCTTATAACTCGGGATTAATGAATGTTAAGTGGGTTTAATAGTTGAACGTGGAACTTAATGCCCCTAGGTATAGGGAAATCACTTTTTGTTGAAAGGCAAATCATCATTTTACCATCTAGAATCTATGAATTGGCAATTTTCCATAGCTATGTTGAATAATCAGACCCTCGGGTAAACTAACATAGATGTAGAAAACCCTTGGTTTCCCGCGTGAAAAATGCTCTACAAAATCGATTGGATTTTCCACATCTATGTTAGTCTTCCGGAGGATAGTGATTGTATTAAGTGTAACGCTTTCATCACTGGATTGGTTTAAGGGAAAATTTACAGGAAACCATGGTTTTTACCATCAAATATAGGGCTTTCCTGTAAATTTTCCCATCATCCAATTCTATGATTTCACGATAGTATCGACGGTAAATTGATAGTAGTTGTATCTAATTTCCTACTGTATTTCAACCTAGCTATGGAAAATAACCATTCTGTAGACGTAAACCATCTTTAAATGGGCCAGTTTCATATGTTCCCCAGTTATGTTAAAATTACCGGGGGGTAATGGATAAATCTGATGATTTTGGCGGAGTCTGCTGTTCTTATTGTATCAGTGTATCATTATGCCATACATATTATATAGACCCATCATGTCGTATTGTTTCAGCCTGCAAATGAGACGAAAAAATAACAATGCCACTTGAAACGACTTGGTAATGTGCTGAGTAGCCTTAATTCACCAAGTAATGATGATCAATGACTCAATGACCCATTTGGATCCATTTGGCATTTCATAAACATTGAGGAATTACGTGATTGAATTCTATTGATGAATACCCTCTGGTAAACAGCCACATAGCTCTGGAAAATCACCATGCTATTAATGGGAAAATCCACTATTTCTATGGCCATTTTCAATAGCAAACTGTTTGACATAACCAGAGGGTATTGATTATCAAGAACTGGGGAAGATTTGCGGCGTATCCTGGCTTATCCCCCGCTCAAAAAGTGCATAGTGAAGGTCAAGCTCACAAAAGATCTGATCCTTGGCAATAACCCAGGTTGTTATTTTTTTTTTTTCGTATGTGTAAACGGATTTTCACTGAACATGGTTAGTCTATACCTATCATATGAGGGGTGCTATCTCGTGCCGCCGTGGGTACTTGAGGTCATCCAAAACAGTGGGGGGAGTGGGAGGATAACTGGTTGGTGGTTGAGCCACCCCTCTGAAAAATATGAGTTCGTCAGTTGGGATGATGAAATTCCCAACTGAATGGAAAGTCATAATCCATTCATGTTCCAAAGCACCAACCAAATATAAGCAAATAATGTATGATCATGTGCATGATAATGATCATACACACTGTTTTGGTGGAAAAATCGAACACCAGGATGGCCTCTAACAGATGTTTGTTTACTTGAAACCATCCTTTATTCTGGTGTTTGCCAGCGAGCCGCCACGTCGGCTATACAACCGAATGCCCAGTTCTTAAGTCTTTCGCCAGCTGTTTTTGTGTTGTGCCGACAAAATTGAAAACTGGTTGGTGGTTTCAACCATCTTGAAAAATATGAAAGTCAATGGGAAGGATTATCCCATATATTATGGAAAAAAAAATGTTTGAAACCACCAACCAGAAAAATAAACCATAGAAACGGGAAGAACAAGAATAACACACCGTGTGTTCAACCAATAGGCCCACTATAAAAAAACACCTATCAATGTTTTTTGGGTGGTTGGCAGGAAGGCAAGTTTTGGCTACAAGGTGCTACCTATCTAAGCCCTGAGCCCAGGCTCTGGTCCGTGGGCGCTGCGCCCACAAAGTTGAGCTTCCGTTCATGTTTTCTCTGGAGGATCCTTCACAGATTCGGCCAAAGAAGCATCCTGAACGTCTCTGGATCTCGTGTCTCCAAGCAACTCAGAGACATGCTCGGCTCTAGGGGACCTCGCAACAGCGCGTTGCTTTTCGGTGTTCAAATTGCCTCAGGCGAACTGCAGTGAAAGCGCTCCCTGGGATCCACATTCCGAATCTTAAGTCCCTATCTGGCAGTGTGTCAAAACCAATAGTACCCCTGTAGTTCACATCAAAATAGCTGGGATTTATGGATGTTCATCCCCCTAAAAATGGTATTAATAGGTATTGATCCATAGCCATCTCTGTCAAAAAGAACATGTCTTGGTAGGAAAAGCACCAAGTTGTTTAGATCCCATCGCTATGAACCGAAAACGTCTTTTTTCTGATCGTGCAATCACTCCTTTTTTTGGTCTGTGTCTCAAAACCCGTTGTTGTATTGCAAGAACTCCGATGCTTATTGGTAGTGAAACCTTCATCTTGGCTGGTATCCATTGTTTGCCACTCAAGACCTCATCTACTGAAACCCTCCTCCTATCCCCAATTGATGCTTCTTAAACATGCATGCTGGTCATTTCACCATTTGTTTGGACAATTTACATCAAATTACTACATCAGAAACATAAATCAAAAGTCTCAAATCAGAAACACTAATTAAAATTAATCAAACATCATTGAACCATATGAAACCTGTTTTGGTGAATTAATTAAACATCATTGAACTAATTAAAATTGATTAAACATCATTGAACCATATTAATTAAACATCATTGAACCATATGTATCATATGAAACCTATTAAACGGGGATGATTCCCCCTTACTTCAACCATCCTTTTACAGTGACCGATATTAAAAAAGTCCCTGCTTTCCCGAGCCCAACTTCGGCCCGACTTCGGCCTCCGGCCAGGTGTACAGCGCGAGAGCATGATCCGCACCATACCTCAGCATCTGGTTGGTGGTTTTATATAACCATCTTGAAAAATGATGGAGTGAGTTCGTCAATGGGTTTCGGATGACATCCCATATATTGAAAATAAAAATCATGTTTGAAACCACCAATCAGGCATAGGTATGGTGGTCCTAGCTTCAAGGGATCCATCAATGGATTACTGGTTGGTGGTTTTTTGCCACAATGGTTTATAACCATAGTTATTAATATAACTTATAACCACTATTGAGTGAACTAGCTATGGTTATTGACCACTTATTAACCCAATTATTACTGGTTGGTGGTTTTGAGCCACCCCTCTGAAAAATGATGGAGTGAAAGTCAGTTGGGATGATGGGATGATGAAATTCCCAACTGAATGGAAAAATAATCCGAATGTTCCAAACCACCAACCAGGATTAGTTTATATAAGGGAAGATCTTAACCGGAAACCATGCTCCCGTAAACTATGGGGGGGGGGGTCCTGTATTTTTTTCCCTCAAGCCAAATTGAATGCAAGGATATGATTGATCCCTTCCAGCGATTATATGAACCAACACACCCCCGAAACCATGGTGGATGTAGGGGGATTTACACATGTTTGATTTGGGACGAAAATAAATCAACCATCAATAAAGGAACAATAAAGTATCTAATTGTCAAATTGTGTTCGACGGATTATGGAGGGTTCAATAGTAGTACTGATGGAGGGAACATGGATTAATTATACATAATGATCATCCTGTTCATCAATTGTTCGTCAATAAGAATCATCAATTCAATGGTCATTTCAGGAACCTGAATTGGAGGTACCTACCATATCCTACCATATATAAGGCCTATGTAAGGCCTATGTAAGGGAATCATCAATGTGTCAGTGTCAATAAAGCATTACAATAACATGGTTCAATGGGATGTCTTCCAGCCCCTACCTAGCGTAGACCCTGAAAATGGCCCTTTTGATTGATCGGTACCACTTGGAAAAATAAATGAAAATTGCTTTCGGTCCATCATTTATCATCGTTCTCAACAAAATGCAATGGGGTGTTACCTCTCCTTTTCCTCAACACACCTCCGTGATTCTATGACATCTATCTGGGTCATATCGAGGTGCTTCTCCGACACCTACATGCAGATGATTTGTTGATGATTTCAACGGCAATTTAAAGGGCTGTCACAGTCAAATATGTCTTGGGTGCCCGCAAATTAAAAAATGGTTCTGTATAAATTATACTTGATTAAACATCATGTCTTCCTGGTTACATAGTACCTGAAAAAGCGATTCGCTTTAAGGTTTCTCCACCAAAAATGTGGGGCTTAATATGACTTTCCTGGCTTACGCCAACAAAACATGTTGAATTTGAACGTACCAAGAAACCTCAGTGTTATGCGGTCAAAAACTTGCCGGTTGGCTTGCCCAGGTGATATTACAACTGGAATATGCCCTTGACCACTGGTGGATATTGAGGTACCCCAACAACTGATCATGGAGCTGGGTAATTACAATACTTTGAAAAGCTGGCATAGTGCGCATACCCTCCGGTAATCAAACATGTTTATTTTAAGAAAATAGCAATATTTTTATGATTTTTTCACATCTCAAAACGTGCATTTTTCAAGGGAATGGGAGTAGAATAGCCTCCGGTGTCATCCAACGTGGCTGGCCGGGAAATCCCCAAAAATGCAGATTTCAGGCTGGGAAATCATCTATAAATCGTCGATTTTTCCAGCAAGCCCTGTTTGATCACTCCGGGATCTGTAGGGTAAATGGTGGCTTTCAAGGGGACACTAGAATTCTTTGGAGACATGCAATGGAATGAATGATGTGAATGAGAAAGAGCACGATCTGTGGTCCTTTTAAAGCTTTTAGTATTGTGTTTTAAAAAACTCCTTCACGTCAGGTCTTGGCACAACACCGTGGCCAGCTCTTGAACCATACCTAGCCATCTTTGACGTTCATGTGAATACACGGCACTAAGTTTGAAGCAGCGTTTTTGTCTGCAAGTGAATGTATCAGATCATTGATGCGCATGTTTGCTTTCTTACCTACTGATACATCTGTTTGTTTTCCTCTTTTGAGCTTTTGCCCACCCCTGTCAAAGTTAGCCGCGCAAAGAGTGGCCCTTATCCGAAACATCTTGGTCCATGTTCAACCAGCAATGGGATCTAGAATCTAAATCTTTGGTTCCTATTCCTTTTGAGATACCCGGCCTGGAAACGTTTACAGTTAGTTAGGGATTTTCCATGAGGTTTAATTGTGATTTCATGGGGTTTATTGGGATTATAATCCACTTAATGGAATATACAATCTGGTAAACGTTTACAAAAAGCTATTGGGAATGGCCATAGAAATAGTGGTTTTACCCATTAATAGCATGGTGATGTTCCATAGTTATAATATGTATATAAACGTTTACCAGAGGGTGTTCTCAGTATTGCCCAAAGACTTCCAGGGTTTTTCTCCATCACCCCCCCCAATCTTAACCATGGAACCACTGCGGCACAAGCGTGAGATCTTGTACAGCCGCAGGTGCACCTGGCAGCGGAAATGCTGCGCTTGTGTGGCAGAAGATGGTGTGATTTTCCATCTCTCACCTGGTTAGTGAGTTAAAGTGTTGAAATGTTAAAACCCATTCTAAACCTTTACAAGGTTAGGCCCCCTAGATAGCTAAGTTGACGCACATAACTTGATTAACTAGGGTTTATGGGGAACATACTTAAAGTATTAATGGGTTTTAAACCAACACACATATATAATGTTTGGGGGGCCTCACTTTGTAGGAAAAGAGAATCTAGAAATGACTGGCTGTTCCGCTTTCAGGCTTCTTTGGAGCTTACTTGTCATTGGCCATGATATGGTATGGAGAGATATGGAGATTCGTCAAGGTACTCAAATCCCAAAAAAACATGGTGATTTAACACTCTGACATCCGTTTTTTTGGGTGATTCTACACTCTAAAATGGATGTTTCTACACGCTGGTGATTTACCCTCTAGTAAACTAACAGTTTGCTATTGAAAATGGCCATAGAAATAGTTGATTTACCCATTAAAAATGGTGATTTTCCATAGTTATGTGGCTGTTTACCAGAGGGTAACATGGCCCGATGCATGGGGTGATTTCCCAGCTGAAAATGTCGGAGACCCCAAGGTCTCGGACCCCCTGGAAGGTGGGATAACAAGCTCTGATAGTCCACAAAACAAGCAAACTTGCTGGTTATGATGGCTATGTCTATGTTCCATTTCTAGCAAAAAAAAACACAAAAGAAAGGAATAGTATCTAGCCATCCAAGGTTGGAGATGTATAATATCCACTTGCTTCACTGGAACTGCACTTCCAAGTACAAACCTGTATCGATTCCGATCACAGAATGGTTGGGTACTGTACTCCAATTCCACGCAGCAACGCAGCAAGATTTCTTCCTCAGATATCTATCGCTGGTCAAATCCCATTCTGCCTGATTACTTTCCGGTAATCAAACATGGTTTGCAGGAACATCCACCATTTATTTATCGTGAACTTTCCCATGAAAACCTCCATTTTTTGGGAGGGAAATTTCCCAGCCGTGGAAAGATGACTTCCACGCGCGCCCTCGGCAGCCTAGGAAGGTGGAGACAAAAGTCTCCGGCAGAGTACAGCGTACCTTAGAAAAACCGCATGATCTGAGTAAATGACACCATAGTGACACCATCAGAACGCTCAATGCGGCTGGTTGGATTGACCTTTGTTTAACAAAATGGGTTTGTCTGAAAATAGGCTTAATCTTCCCAATGAAATAGCCATTTAGTAGGGATAATGATCAGCAAAACCATTTGGTGTAGGGGTACACTATTTTCAGACAAACCCAAATGGCTGGTTCGTGCATTGAAAATCTTGAAAACCACCTTGACAAAGGTGGTTCGAATTGAAAACCACTTTAAAAATGGATCAAATCAATCTGGTGAAAAATATTTCGAATTTCATCAAGGATCTACCCTCTGGTAACTAACAGTTTGCTATTGAAAATGGCCATTTATAGTGAGTTTTCTATGGGCCATTTTCCATGGCTATGTTAAATAACCAGAGGATATATATATATATACAGTTTTTCATGGTTTCTAACCACCCAGTAAAATCCTACAACCAACACTCGAGGTGCATGATTAACCCCCATTTACTGACCATGAACCAACTCCTGGAATGAAAAATTTGGCACCTGCACCTAGATGAGCCCACAGGTTTCGTTGACTCTGTGTCAAAAAAACCTCCGGTTTCAGAAAAACCCCGACCGGGAATCCCCGGTCAGGAAATGTGCGAATGGTCAATTCATACATAAAAATTAAGATGTTCCAGCAAGTTTGATGACACGTAATCGGGTACTTGATCCAAAATGTGCATTGGGAGAATCATCGAAATCGAACTCAAATTATTGGATTTTCCAGCCATGTTTGATGACACCAGAGGGTCATTGATACATTTTCAGATTTTCATATTGAACATCAAACGGAACCATCTCCAAGTAATAACAAAAAATCACCATGGTATTCCTCAGTTTAATGGGTCCACGTTCAACCTCAAACCCCAGATTATTCAAATCCATTCAAAGGGTTCTCTCATATTTAAAAAAAAACACAGATTTATAACTGTGGAAATTAAAAAAAAAAACCTTTGGGTTGGAGGGAAAACCATAGGAAAACCCAATTTCTCAATGTCAAATGGCCAACTTTCCCTTTTTCCCTAAGGTACCCTAATCAAGCATTGCCATGGATAATTCACCATTTAGTTCGGTGATTTTCCCATTCAAAGCTCCATTTAGTTCGGAATGTTCCACTGCCACGTTTGATGACACCGGAGGCTATATCCAATAATAGTCCATCCATATTCCATGATATTCCTATTATATCCCTATGTTTGATTTAAAAAAATATACGGAATTGTCCAATCTATCCCATCAATATTCATGGAATCTTCCCATTATATCCTTATTGTACCACTTCCCCAAGCAAAATTTCCATAGGCCAAACGCCAGCCTTTTTTCCCCCACGTTTCGCACTCGCCAAGGCGCCAGGGTTTGCCCTAGCGCTTCATCCGAGGGCGGTGGCAAGATGCCATCCCGACCTGAGATCCAGCGCTTTGGAAAAGCCCCATCCCTATCCTATGGTTGATCAGAAAATCTTTGCTGTACATACACATGTATTAGTGCCGATATTTATCTATCTATCTATCTATCTATCGATCTATCTATCTATCTATCTATCTATGTATCTATCTATCCATCTATCTATCTAATCTAATCTAATCTAATCTAATTTCATCTAATCTAATCTAATCTTATCTTATCTATCTAATCTTATCTATCTAATCTTATCTATCTAATCTTATCGATCTAATCTTATCTATCTAATCTTATCGATCTAATCTTATCTATCTAATCTTATCTATCTAATCGTATCTATCTAATCTTATCTATCTAATCTTATCTATCTAACCTTATCTATCTAATCTTATCTATCTAACCTTATCTATCTAATCTTATCTATCTAATCTTATCTAGCTATCTATCTAATCTAATCTAATCTAATCTAATCTAATCTTACTTATCTAATCTTATCTATCTAATCTTATCTATCTAATCTTATCTATCTAATCTTATCTATCTAATCTTATCTATCTAATCTTATCTATCTAATCTTATCTATCTAATCTTATCTATCTAATCTTATCTATCTAATCTTATCGATCTAATCTTATCTATCTAATCTTATCTATCTAATCTTATCTATCTAATCTTATCTATCTAATCTTATCTATCTAATCTTATCTATCTAATCTTGTCTATCTAATCTTACTTATCTAATCTTATCTATCTAATCTTATCTATCTATCTTTCTATCTATCTAGCTATCTATCTACATTATATTATATCATTGATGATAAATATGTAATGTTATATCATATAGTGTTAATATTATAACATACATAATAATTAATATAATATGTAGATTTATAACATACATAGAATTATATCATATTTCAACTAGATAATAAATAATTCTAGATCTGGTTGATGGTTGAACCACCAATCCCAAGAAACATCTCAACATTGTAGACTAACAGTTTGCGTTTTTTGTAGCCATGGCTCATGGCTAGTTGGAGAATGTACCCATTAAGAATGGCGATAGTTAGTTTTCCAGAGGGTGTCATTCTGAATCGTCTCACATGTTTACGAGAGGCTATATTCTGTATATTGGACATATATTTATTCATACGTATACGTATAATGTATATATATACACACACGTATACATACACATGTTTGTTGATGAAATGTCATTGCAATGTAATCTCATCCAGCCTAATCCGATCTACTTTATCTATCGCATCTATCGCCATGTTTCGTTGATATCCCATGACTTTACCGGCGCGACTGCCGCCCAGTGGCGATTGATTTCCTGAATCGATGCCTCGAAGAGAGGCAAGACGCGCCTGGACCACATGTGGGTGCAGTAGATGGTTAACCTGGGTAATAGATGGTTAATCAATAATCTATGTATTATGATGTAGTAAATGGCTAGTGTATTATCGATGATATTGATTAACATCACGATTATTGATTAACCAGCTATTAATCATAATTATCAATAGCTAGTCACTGTATGGTAAACACGATTTATGGTGTTAATATGTACCCATATTAAATTCTATTACCACCATAATTTATACAATAATCACTATTATTATTTTATAGTTAATGGTACCCATAGTACCCATATTAGTACCCATATGAGTGAATGTCAATTTAGAGTGACAATTATGGGTAACGTAGCTGGTTAAGGGTGGGATCGCAGAGCCATAAGTTCTCTTCATTTGGGCAAATTACGGGTGTAGCTGGATCAGTTTGGTAACCAACAACACTATGGGATATGTACCAATAATATATATATATATATGTTGATACCACTATATGGGATATGTACCAATAATAGCTTTATCACAATGGTATATACTGGGATATAGTGGTACTGTATCTACTGACATGTAATGGGATATGATTGGATATATTTCCAATAAGAAATATGGACATAGAACAAGAATAACCAATTAACTATATCACCTATACCCTTCGGTTTCATCAAACAAGGTGGGCCGCTAGGACATCCCTGAACTAAATGGTCATTTAAATGGGAACATCATCTATTGCCATATTTGATTACCAGAGCATATATGTAGGTACATATGTATGTAATGTGCTGCAATGTCAAGTCATGTAATCAATATTATATGAAATCCTTATATACATATAACGTAATGTAGTGTAGTAGTAGAACAAAGTTTGGTAAAGTGTAGTGCATGTGTCTTCATAATACGTATAGTCTAGTAGATATATAGATATATAATATGCAATAATGTGTATATATATATATATACATGGACAGAATACACATGTTCAAGAAACGTCCCATATTTCTACGATGTTCGGTACATTGGGATGGTAGAACTCATGTGTTTCCTGCTGCCTTTTCCCTAGGTGCAGCCAACCCACCCAGGTGTTGGATGATATGGTGAGCTCAGCATGGTCGTCACACAGCAACTGGAAGGCACATCTAAGTACTTCCAATCTCAACCTGTGTTGCAGAAAGAAAAAATACCATCTGGTTATTTAACATAGCCATGGAAAATCACCATTTTTAATAGGTAAACCATCTATAAATGGGCCATTTTCCATGGCTATGTTAAATAACCAGAGGGTAAATGATTCATATAGCAGAATGTTGATGACATTCCTCCCCTAACTACTTAAGAGATTAACCCATTGAGCAACCAAAAGCCAACATGGACAATGATCCTGGAAAACATAGAGGAGTCGGTCCCAATCTGATGGTCAAATCAATGCTGGGAGGGTCGAACGTTCCAGGGTATCTTAGAAGTTCCCAACCTTTCCTGTTGGGGTGAACAACTCCTTGTGCATGTCAATTGGGATCCCCAAAAACTGAATCAGTTGAGAGGAAAGAGTATCTAAAACATTTTCAAACCAACCAAGCCCTGTTTCTAATTGTTGGTCTCAACCTATCGTTAATTGAAAGTCGCTTTTCCCCCAGGCTGTGAGGTAAAAGCTGCCATCCCACAGGCCCAGCCTCAGAAATGGCAAAAGCTGAGCTTCGTTGCCAGTCGACCTGGAAAGTTATCGTGTCCCCGGATTCATAAACCAATGAGCGATCACTATTAGTCTTACAACTCTGTATGTAAACTATGATATATTCAACTATGTATGTTCTCATATCATCATATTAAAATAGTACCACTATTAATGTCGAGAAATAAACCATAGTTTCCTAATAGTGATCACATGATAATATTACAATATATTACAAGATGATTATCTCGAAATAAGGGGACTGGGGGCTGTTACAATCCATCATCGAATTTCTTAAACCCAGAGGATGGTGACTGTAGCTTTGGCAAAATCACATGACCAACCAGGTCCCATGAATGGAGGATCCAGGAATCGTAAGTGTGTGGCTATATAGTAACTCTGGTGATCGGATTCGTCCCCGGTTTCGTGGGGATATCTCATATTGGTTATCTCATATTTCACTAGGCTATAACACCATTTACAAACCATTTGCAATCCAGGGGATGATCCTTCAATATTCCCATTATATCACCATTAAAAACCACCATTTTCTGCTGGTGAAATCCTAAAACAAAACAGTGCCATAGGGTAATATCCACTTATCATCTGATTCAAATCGAATTCAAATGCCATTAAGTCCCATAAAATCCCATTAAATGATGGTTTTGTTTCCACTTAAGGAACCTCCATCGCATTGAATCCCCATGACATGCTGTGAAAATCCCCATGTTAACCTATGCCCCGGTTTCACGCCAGCGTAAGCCAGGCGCTTGCTCGCTTGCCCCGTCAAAGTGGGGAACTGCATCTCCTTCGTCAAAGTCCAAAAAGAACATGTCATGAAAAATTTATATGGGTCGAGTCAAGATCATAGGGAAACTAGAAATGTTTCCATGTGTTGATATGATGGGGATATAACAGAGTAAAAAAGATGTTCTGGGTGTAATCAAACGTGGCATTTCCCAGCTAGGAACCTCCATTTAGTTCGGGAATTTTCCAGCCAGTCACAGTTGATGACACCGGAGGGTAAATCCCATTGGATCCATCATTAAAGCCAAGGAAATGATGGTGCATTTCCTTTTTCCCCGGTGATCTATATACCAGAAGTGATTTGGGGTTCACCCTCTGGTAAACGTTTACATAACCATGGAAAATCTCCATTTTTAGTGGGTAAATACACTATAAATGGCCATGTTCAATAGCTATGTTAGTTTACCCGAGGGTACATCAACAATTGATAAAGATTGCATTTTGTATGGACATGATTGTGGGATTGATTCTCAACAATGGCATGAACCAAGTACTGGCGTTGTCTGAAAACGGATCTGTTTCGACAATGGTTTCCCCCTAAATTGTGGTACGGAAAACGATGATGAAACCAAAGGATGACAAAGCCAAAAATGGTGGATTTACATGGATATATACCTCAATTCAGCAAGCCAGCGAATCATGGGAAAAAATGGTGGATATTCTTTGGGAAATTTTGATGTACCTCCATTTTCCCCCAAAAAAAACGGAAGGCTTTCTGAGATCTGGATCAGATCAGCAGATTTCCGAATCGGGGTTATCCAACCAATCTAGATCTAGAAATATGGCTGGATTTACAGGTAAACATATCGAATCATACAATCTACCCTCTAGTAAACTATGATTAATGGTAATTTTTAACTACAATCTATTAAACATACCATTAAACTAGATATATGGCAATTGATAGTTGGTAAATCAACTATTTAAACTAACAGTTTGCTATTGAAAATTGCCATTTAAATAGTTGATTTACCCATGAATAGCATGGTGATTTACCCGGTATTCCGTAGTTCGTCTATATTGGTTCCATCGGTTCCACACTGATCCCCAGGATGAGAGCTGCACAAGAAACTCTAGGTGTAGGTCTTGACCCAAAGATTGACACCGACCCAAAGATTGAAAGCGTTGGTTTTGCACAGGATATTGACTTACTACTACTGACTTACTGGTGCGTTTTACGTAGGGAATGGATGGGAATGGGGGAATGGGGGTTGCTGGGATGATTATTGATAGTTCGCCAGTGGATCATTCCCTAATTCCTTACGTTTAGCACCAGTAAGATGAATCCCAAGATGAACGTTGATGAACTTTGAAGATTCTTTCAGAGGTTCCCCAAAAACAAACGGACAACTTTTAAGGCGTCATATCCTTGGTGGGGTCGCATTCCTGCGTAAGTTCAATGACATGAAGTTCATCCCCAAGGATAACTGGGGTGAACTAATCCACTTACGATTCCTGGGATGAGCCACCAGTGACTGTGCTACAGATCTTCGCGATTTCCTAACGCAGGGCCTAAAATCCACAGGTCCCGGCCTTCTCTTCCGTCCAAATTTCTTCTGTGTTGATGCCAATCTCCACATCATCGTCTCCTGGCCGGCGGAGAAGAGAGCTATGAAAAATAGCGTGGCAAAGTGGCTAGAACAGCATTTTCCCATTCATGGATTATGATCATCTCCGATAAATATATATATATAGTATCTCGATCAATATATATATATATTATATATATATATATTATATATAATATATATATACACGTATATTATATACCTCAATCATATCTATATATACACATAAAGGGTAGTATATGCTGAACTTCCAGAGGGAAAATGATTGTAAATGGCACTCTCTTTTTCGTCATCATTGGAGATAGTGACAAATGGGGCACGAACAACGACATGACGGGCATGCATCGAGCTTTAAACATGATTTGCCTATAGGAAATGGTGGGAAAATGTTGGGAAAATGTTGGGAAATACCATGTTAGAGGAAATGGCAATCGTGTAGAATACCTATTAGTACCATATTAGTACCATTTCTAAGGCATGGCGTGTTTTTTTTGCCCTTTTGAAAATGGCAATGTTACGGAATGCCATACATTCGAATCTGGTGTGTTTTTCAGCGACTGGATTCACCAGTGTTTTTCAGCGACTGGATTCACAAAGACTCTGAGGCATGTCGATGAGCTTTCCTGAGTCATGGAAGTAGCCCAATCGCTGGATGGTTTGTTTCATAGAAAATCCGAAAATAAGAAGTACCACATAATTTAGGATGGTCTATGATAGAAATATATTTTATTTAATTGGATCTTTTGGGGGTCCTCCATGACTTAGGAAAGCTCCAAATGAACGATGCCACGACAGGACTTTGACATGTTTCGACCGCCAGATCAACATCGCGAGACTCGGCAAATGACCCAAGGCCGAAATCGAATCGAAGGGCCATTCAGGTACCCAAAATTGAGGTACTGTACCATATGTTTGGCCATATTTTCTGGGGATATTCCCTGAAACTAAGGCCTAAAAAATAGACCTAACATATATGGAATCGGTACCTCCAATGTTTATCGTGTTGCATGGCCACTGATCTCAGGGGATCAAAAAACGAAAAGTGTCCAGGTTGGTGCTGCTTGCGCCTGTCTGGCAACTCGTTGTTTTCAATTTGCCTCGGCCGAGGCTTGCCATGAAGGGAAAGTCCAGATGTGTACTGGATGATTAAATCGAAGCACCCGCAAAAAGACAATGATGAGAATGACTGATACTATTCCTGATATAAACATTGTGAGTGGATTTGACTGTCCAAATGGTAAGAGATTGTCATCAAGGTAGTTTCAGCATGACATGTGCAATTGCCAATTGCACCTGGTTTTTTTGAGTTCTGGTACTCCACGCCACGTTTTTGGAATCTACCGGGTACATCAATCCCTAGGGCCCTAGGACAATGGAGGAAATGACCATCCCACAAGTCCAACGTTGACCATGGCACCATGGCACTTTTTTCAACTCATAAACAGCCATGTCCTGCTGTTCACATCGCAAAAGGCTGCTTTTTTTGTACAGGGGGGAAGGACCCCGAGTTAGTTATAAAGTTATGTTTGTTGGTTTATAAAGCCGAGCTAATTTGTTTATAAGTTTATATCAGGTTATATCCATGTATATCCCATTTTTATTGGAGTTCTTTCTGCCATCTTTCGCCTACGCAAACAGCGTTTGAACGTGGCTGCATTGTTTCTTCCCGGCGAGGTGCAATACTTCAACGACTTGCCGGCCAGGAAGAGCTGAATATCCTGGCAGGGCAACAAATTCCATACTGTAGTCGCATGTATTAATACGTTAATATACACAGAAGTGCTGATTTACCATATATGAATCTCCATTAGTATATGTACGTATTAATACATGCGACTACATCATGGATTTTTTGACATTATATAGTATATTAGATTGTGTATTATATACATGTATTACTGATCCTGTATATAGGATTAATCTTTACACAACAATCATGAATTAATATATGGAATTCCAATCATGATCATCACAGTATATTGCAGGAATCCTATTTTATGTGATTGAAATCCGAAATTCCATATAATATACCCACAATGGATAGTACATACACTCATGGATTCCAATATAGTAGATTCCAATCATGAATTAATATAGGAATTGTAGGAAATATCTATGACACAAGTACTACAGCTTGAGTATTGTACAAGAATTCACTGTATAAGAATTTGAGGGGCTCGAATCCAAGGCGGGCTACATATTTTCAGGTATACCAAACACATAGTACTTTAAGAATTTGAGGGACCCTGGAGTAGGATTGCCAAATTCTTAAATTACTGCTTATACGTGAGGTTTGCAATTCCCTTTAGCGGTGCATTTTTTTGGCGTGACCCCTTATATTGTCTTACGGGATGAAATTGGGCTTTGCAGAAAAACAATTTCTCAGGTTCCGAAAAATTGTTTTTTTTGCACATGTTTGGACTGCTTCCATTCCACCCAAAATCCATATGTGGATAGGCCTGGGGACCTGAAACGTGTTTTCCTCAATAGCTTGAAGAAAACGGAGGCTTTGCAGAAAATCAATTTTTTCAAGCTCCGATTATTTTTTTCGCGCATGCTTGGACTGCTCACAATCGGACCTGGAGTATTGTTTACCCAATACCTCGGCGAAAAGCGCCGCGCCGGGAATCGAGCCCGCGACGCTGACGCCGAAGCCCAACGCACTGCAGACTAAGCTAGGCAGTCTTTAGCCATTTGACCAAAAATAAGGGACTAAACAACAACAATATATAGCTAGAATAGCCAAGAAAGTTAGCCACAAACAGGGCTCTGCAGAAAAACAATTTTCAGGCTCCAATTTTTTTTTGCGCACTAACCTTATAAAATTCATACAAGCATGGCTTTGCAAAAAAACAACTGTTCAGGCTCTAAAAATTGTTTTTTCGACACTGCTCTGATGAAACTCAGAGAAGCTCGGCTTTGCAAAAAAAAAAATTTTTCAGGCTCCAAAAAAGTGTCTTTTTGCGCACTAACCTTATAAAATTCATGCAAGCATGGCTTTGCAAAAAAACAATTTTTCAGGCTCTAAAAAATTGTTTTTTTTTCCGTACTGCTCTCATGAAACTCAGACAAGCCCGGCTTTGCAAAAAAAAATGGATGCAAAAAAAAAATGTTGCATCTGTTGAACAAGAGCTTGACGGCCTAGCAAATGCTCAAGCGCAGCAGGTGGCCAATTCGCCACCAATGCTGCTGCTGGTCCAGGTCCTCCTCCAGGAATAGGTCCATGTGCAATTGTGTTTGCTGGCCCATACGGCGCTGTGTTCATTTGCTGCAATGAAACTCCCTTGCGCACGAAAACTGCTATCCCATCAAATGGAGCACAGTCAGGCTGTTGAATGATTTCAACCACGGAGCAACAAAATTCGCACGGAACTGACGAATGGCAATGGGAAATCCACTTGTGACCATGAGCTGGAAGCGCACCGACTCATCAGAAAAAGCCAGCTCTGCAGTTTCATAGCAGAAGATTGCTACGTTTTGAGCTGCAGCAGTGGTCGCCCAACGAGCCCCATCTTCTGATGAGCATCCAGGAACTGATTTCTTGGCACCACCGAAGATGTGTATACAGCTTGAGTATTGTACAAGAATTCACTGTATAAGAATTTGAGGGGCTCGAATCCAAGGCCGGCTACATATTTTCAGGTATACCAAACACATAGTACTTTAAGAATTTGAGGGACCCTGGAGTAGGATTGCCAAATTCTTAAATTACTGCTTGTACGTGAGGTTTGCAATTCCCTTTAGCGGTGCATTTTTTTGGCGTGACCCCTTATATTGTCTTACGGGATGAAATTGGGCTTTGCAGAAAAACAATTTCTCAGGCTCCGAAAAATTGTTTTTTTTGCACATGTTTAGACTGCTTCCATTCCACCCAAAATCCATATGTGGATTGCAATCATGATCATCACAGATATTTCCGCAAAAAAAATGGATGTTGGATTGAAACTATACCCTCTGGTTATTTAACATAGCCATGGAAAATCAGTATTTTTAATAGGTAAACCATCTATAAATGGGCATAAATGGGCCATTTTCCATGGCTATGCTAGTCATCGAAGGAAGTTTAGAAGTCAAACTTCCGACAATATGGACAGATGAAAAGCAGAGTAGGGGAGAGGCAGAGAGAAGAGGAAGATTAGAAGAGAGAAGATGAGAAGAGAAAGAGTCAGAAGAAAGAAGATACAGATGCGCGAAAAGGTAGGAAAGTCGCGAAACACTGTGTTTTTCCAATGATTTGTGGCTCAGGAGGGTCGTAAAGTAGGCCAGCTGGTCACAGGAGCGATGAAAAATTGCACGCCGTTGTGGCGCGAAGCACATTTCCAAGTCAAAAGGTACAAAACACTTCAGCGTCGGACGACTTTTGGAAGTTGCGATGTCGAAAAAGTGCACGCCGTTGTGGCGCGAAGCATATTTCCAAGTCAAAATGTACAAAACACACCATTCTCGGACCACTTTTGGAAGTTGCGATGTCGAAAAAGTGCACGCCGTTGTGGCACGAAGCACATTTCCAAGTCAATATGTACAACACACCTCAGCTTCGGACCACTTTTGGAAGTTGAGATGTCGAAAAAGTGCACGCCGTTGTGGCGCGAAGCACATTTCCAAGTCAAAAGTGTTAAAAACTGACGGTCTCGGACCACTTTTGGAGGTTCAGATGTCGAAAAAGTGTCGAAAAAGTGCACGCCGTTGTGGCGCGAAGCACATTTTCGAAGTCAAACGTGTAAAAAACTGAGGGTTTGAGCCTTTTTTGACGTGAAGATGTCGAAAAAGTAGACACTGATTAACTTAACTCACTTGACTAACTTAACTAACTTCACTAACTTAACTACACTAACCTCGACGACAACACCAACAGCAACAGCAACAACAACAACAACTACTACAACTACAACAACTACAACAACTACACAACAACTACAACTAGAACTACAACTACAACAACTACAGCTACTACAACAACAACAGCAACAACAACAACAGCAACAACAACAACTACAACTACAACTACAACTACTACAACAACAACTACTACAACTACACTACACAACAACTACAACTACACAACAACTACAGCTACAACAACAACAACAACAACAACTACTACTACTACTACTACTACAACTACAA